>OY728120.1:976102063-976702063 GCA_963277665.1 Viscum album | reverse complement strand
TTAGAGGGATTAGTTACTCAGGATCTTACCCGAGTATTTTTACACCAGTGCGGTTGGCTGAGAATATTTTGTAAACATTATCCCCAACCACCAGTAGAGTTATGAGCATGTGGAAAGATGGATCATTTTTAGAGGTTTTTCAGGAACCCTTGATAGACAGGTAGTGATGGAGGAGCTAGTGAGAACCAAAGTGAGGGAAGGGGATCTTATGCACCATATCAGACGGGCAACTAGAGTTCTAGTAGCTAAGGTGGTAGAGTTAGTGGACATGGAACTTATAGGAAAGAGTGCCCATATTAACAGAGTGGTTCAACTTAGGGGGGTCAGACTGCATTACATAGAAGAGGGTCATAGAAACTAAATTAAGTGTAGCCTACACTCATGGATAGAGAGGTTGGACCATAAACTATGAGAGGTACTATTATTGTATATTATACATTATCTAGTGACTTATTTTATACTGGTGCCTCTCATTCCTTTATATATGAAAAAATTGTTAATGGTTTAATCCTGGAAGTGGATTTTTTGAGTGGCATAATGACTATTGATACAACGTTGGTAGTGTGGTCTAGAGACATTTGTATGTGAAAGGGGTGTTCTCTCAAGATTCGGGAGTATAATTTTTTGTATGATCTCTATATTCTTGACATGTCAGGCATCAACCTAATTCTGGGTATGGACTGACTTGTTGCATACTAAGACTATATTGATTTTTATCACAAGAGAGTGTATTTTATGCCCCCTAAGGGTGAAAATTATATTCATCATGGAGAGTGGAATATCTAGGAAAGATGATCAGGTAAAATTACTTAGAAACTGGTAGAGATCACAACCTAGGTTGTTAGTCTACTGATGGATGATAGGGGCTTTAAAAAAGATGTCTTCCCACCAGTAGTGGAATTGTTTTAGGATGCCTTTCCTAAACAATTCTCAGATCTAACACCTAAGAGAGATGGGGAATTCACCATTGAGATCATTCTAGGGGATAAGATATTATCCATTCCACCATAAAGAATTGAACCAATGAAGCTTCAAGAGATTACGACCCAACTAGAGGATTTGGTGGATAAGGGTTTTATCTGACTAATTATGTCACCTTGGGGTTCACCAATGTTGTTATGAAAGAAGGTTAATGGGATTTTTCACTTGCGTGTCGATTACCAGAAGTTGAACAAGATGAAAGTGAGGATCTGGTATCCTATTCCACATATCAAAAATATTTTTTACCAATTTAAAGGATCTTGTGTGTTCTAAATGATCAACTTGAGATCAAGGTATCATCAGCTAAGAGTTCAGACTTATGTTATACTGAGGAATTATTTTAGAAGCATGTATGGCCTATATGAGTTCATCGTAATTCCATCTGGGTTGATGAACACATCGAAAATGTTTATGGATTTTATAAAAAAATTCCATCCGTACTTGGATCAATTTTTTTAGTGTTTGTGGAAGACATATTGGTGTACTCCAAGACTCATGATGACCATGCGCAACATATTGACATCGAACTGAGTACACTGAGATAGAATTAGCTATACACCAAGATATCTAAGTGTCAATTTTGCATTGATCAGTTACACTTCATGGGACACCTCATCTCAGAGGAAGGTGTGTTAGTGGATCCATAGAAGGTTTAGGAAGTTGTTTATTGGGAGAAACCCAAGAACATATTCAATATCTATAGATTTATAGGATTAACTGGGTATTATTGGAGATTCATCTATGAATTTTCCCATTTGGAAGCACTACTTTCGGGCTTGACCAAAAAGGGGAAATTTTTTGATTGGATAGAAACATGCAAAAATTCCTTCCAGGAGTTGAAGAAGTGCTTAACATTGACACCAATTTTTATCATAATTGTTCCAGGTGAGGAGTATACAGTGTATTGTAATGATTCTAGGATCATACATGGAGCCATGTTGATTCAAATAGATCTATTTGTGGAGTATGGGTCTTATTAGTCGAGGTCAAATTAATGAAGCTACCCTACACACAAAATTGACTTGACATTAGTGGTTTATGCTTTGAAATATTGGCGAAATTACCTATCAGGAAAGAATTTTACAGTTTTTATAGGTTACAAGATCTTAATGTACATATTTTTTCAAAGAGCTTTATATATTTGGTAATGAATATGAATTGATTATATGAATTATTTTTATTTTTAATAGGAATATACACCCAAAAAATGGAATAGTGTGGCTAATGCTTTGAGTAGGAAAACTCAGACTCAGATGGTATAGGAATCTTGTGTTGAGTGGAAGATGATGACATTGCTGGCTGAGATTCATGTGGTGGTTTAGGAGATTCAGGAGAAGATGAATCTAGTATCAGTCTCAATGGAATATTCACTTTTGAGGTGGATCTAAGATAGGCAGTATGTGGATCGGGAGTGTTTGACCTTGAGGGAAATCCTGGAAGGTGGGGAGTCACCTTCCAATTAGATCATCGACGAGGATGAGAACATCTACATCAGAAATTGGGTTTTTGTGACTACGAGATTGTGAGAGGATATAATGCGGGAAATTCATGCCTAAAAGTGGGAGGTACATCCAGCTGTGACCAAAATGTACCATGACCAATGAAGATAGTATTAGTTTCCAGACATGAGAAAGGAGATAGAAAGGTTTGTGACATGATGATACACCTATCAACAAGTGAAGGAAGAGCATCAATGAACCAGAGGTTTACTGTACCCATTTCCCATTCTAGAATGGAAGTGGGATGCTGTGACAACATACATTTTTGTGGGTATTCCATTGACTATTAGGAAGAATGACGCTATCTGGGTTATTGTGGATCACCTGATGAAAGTATCACATTTATTACCTATAAGAGATACTTTTTTAATGGATCAGCTTCAAGTTTTTTATGTTCAAGAGATAGTCTATTTTCATGGGGTTCCATAGACTATAGTTTTGGACCACAACTTGTGTTTTACTTATCACTTCTGGAAAGTCTTGCAGAAGGTGCTCGATATAGAAGTTTTTCTGAGTACAAATTTCATCCCATAGACAGATGGGTAGTTGGAGAATACTATATAGGTGCTTGAGGATATGCTGCAAGAATGTGTGCTTGACTTCAGTGGGTCTTGGGAGAATCACTTGACTTTAGTGGAGTTTTCCTATAACAACATTTATCAGGTAACTATATAGATGGAACTATACAAGGCTCTATATGGTAGTCCATAAAGATAACCATTATGTTGGATGGAGGTCGGTGAGTCTAAGTTGTTGGGACTGAGTCTCGCACATGAGACATCAGAGTAGGTTCAATTGATTCAGAAACATATGGCTACAACTCAAAGTAGGTAGAAGTCATATGCTGATATATGGGGATGATCCACCGAGTTTATAGCGGGTAATCGTGTATTCCTTATAGTGTCACAAAGGTTGGGTCACCACAATATATAGAGATAGGGAAATCCAGTATAGGACGAAGTAGGTATTGAGGTTCGGGTGTCCATGAGACCCCAAGGGTTTATGTGGATTAATATAGAATATTTAATAATGTGATAAACTGTTTATTTATGAATTATATTTATTTTTTATTATAACTTCATACACTATCATTGACTGGATTTGTTTTAGACACCATTTTTGGTGGACTACTGAGTAGTACTCACACCCTACTCACACTGTCTGATTGGTACCCGAATAGAATTTATTGTTGTAGTACAGGCTAAGGGAAAATGTAACATTCTGAGATTTTGAGTTTTTTTTCGAATTAATTTATCTTTTCAATATTTTTTATTTCACATGATACTGGAAATAGTTCTTCGTATATATATAAATATATTAAAACACTAATTCAAACATTCGTTTTACACATAATACTGACTTGGCTTGTGCTACACACAATACTGAATAGGATTGTGCTACACACAATACTAACTTGGATTGTTCTACACGCAATACCGACTTGGGTTACACTACACTAAATACCAAATTGGATTGCGCTACATGCAATACTGACTTGTCTTGCACTACACGCAACACTAACTTGGTGTACGCTGCACACAACACAATGTTTATATGAAACGTATTTTTATTTATATAATTAATTAAATGAGATAATTATAACCTAACCGTTAAAAATATTCATAGTAATAGTAATAAATAGTTTCCAAATATTTTTTATAATTGTTTTATATAAATAAAACATATTGATAATGAAAGATAAGATTTTTGGTAAAGTCCTTCTATGTTTAAAAACATTATTTTCTCGAATAAACCAATTATAACAATGAAAGTAATTTTAGACACATTTATAAATTTAATTTTCTAAAATAATATTCATTTTTCAATTTTGATCTTCATAAATATACTAGGGTGAATTTTTGGGATTTTTATGAGAAACTTTAGTTTTTGATGAATAGTAAAAATACTATTTTTTAGTTAAAAACTGCCTTTTTGTCTAATTAATTATTAATGATAAATTATATTATAAAGGTAAAATTAGATAAATATTAAATCTAAAAATAAAATTAAATTAATTAGGATCAATTTCACTTTGAAACTGAATATAAAATCTTAACAAATATTTGAACTTTTTCCTACTTTAAAACCCTGTTATTTTGTCCCGTCTGCAAGATTAGCACTAATCTTAATTTTGCTACTTTTTTGAATTGAATTTTAAAAATACAATATACAACATTGTACTCAGTCTAATATTTATATTATAATAATACCATGTTAATTTTTTGACCAAAATGATTAGTAAAAGTGATTAAAATTAATCACAGCAGTTAAGGCCAAATTAAGCTTATTTAGGGTCTAAACCTTAAAACTAAGGGCCCAAATGACCTAGAAACATGTCCAACACACATTTTATGTCCATATTTAGGCCATAAAACTTAAATTAATGTGTTTTTTTTGGTTTTTTAATACTTTTTATAGGTAAGAACATGTGCACACCTAATTTCTTTCTAAAAATTCCATGTGAGTCCTTTTCCCTCCCTATAAAAGGCCACCAACTCTACCCATTCCTCAGACCTCTCGAGCCTCTTAATTTCGGACAAGACCTACCAAAATTTCCTAAAAAAACCCTTCCTTCTAACTTTAATCCTACATTTGGGATTAAAACCTATCAAGGAAACCTTATGGAATAAACCAAAAGGAGTTACCCGATTTAGAGGTAACATCTTCTTTAAATCTCCTTTCCTTTATTTTCTTTCTCCACCCCTCCACTATCTTTATTCCCTTATTATGTGACAAAAAAATATCCTAAATATACTAGTATGTTTTTATGAAATGGTTCTGACCTAAAATTACACACACCTCCATCTAATGGATGTTGAACATACTGTTTCTGTGTATGGTGAACTACTGGCTCACGAAATGATGATTGTTGATTTATCCTTCACCACCAATCATGGTGACCATTATGATGGAAAATCTATTTATATATGTAATATATTATATTTATTATGTATTTAAGATTATTTATTACTTTAGTAACACATATATTTTTACCTTCCATTTTGTGTTAATATGATAATCCCATTTGAGGAAGTGTGGACCACTGCCCCCTCAAAGCGCTATGATTCATTCACAAACCATATGGAATGTATTAATGATGAGTTTAATGAACTTATATTATATATATATATATATATGATATATTAATTATTATGGAATAATACACACACACATATATATATATACATACATACATACATACATATACATATGCCATTTACAAGTTTTCTTTCAATACGACAATAAAAACGGAAACAATGTTCATGCGTACGTACGACTTACCATCTCTATGAACGGTGTATTCAATTTTGTACTTATATATGATATAAATTATTATAATATGAGTATAATAGATATAACTTATATTTATATCATGATCTATATTTTGAAATCATGATATAAGTATAAGGATCAACAATATAAAAAATTAAGACACATACAAAGAACAAAGAGAATATTACCTAAAGAGAAACTTTAACATATGATCATTAACAAAAGAGTAATATAAGGTAATAATAAAACAATATATGGTATTATTTATAGGAATATGATTCTGTAAAATATTTATAATAAACTTATATTTATTATACAGGAAGCTTGTATGAGTACGAAGAGAGTCAAGACACAAGGTATGGGGATTTATCTCACATTTAATTATCATGAGATCAATGTTTTGTTCAACAATATTTACATTGGTCTGGTTTATGTAATACCTATGATTTTATTATATGTATATTTTACTTAAATTTAAATGTATTCACATTCCCAACTTATGCTTCTTCTTTCATGGGGTTTATGTTTCAAAAGTTACCAAATTGGTAAAATAGTTTTGTCTCAATTTTCCTTCTTTGAGACCCATATTTTGTTATACACCTAAAATATTTATTCGAGGTTTATATACATAAATTTTAAATATCACAAACCTAAATAGTTTTATGATATTCTAATATTCATATAATTTAATTTTGGGGGAGTATGATCCCATGTTACTAAGTTATAAGAGTTTATTGAGACAATCTCATCGCTTTTAGAGAGTGTTTATGTTTATGCTTCCTTTGATGAAATATTATGATCCATACTTTGAGAACACCCATGATTTTCCTTATCCTCTATTTTTTCAATATATACTCATTTTTATTACCATTTTCCACTCTTTCGTACTTAAGATATTTTTTTAAGTAAAATCTGGCCATCTCTCTCTCTTCGGTCGAAAATCTATTGTATTAAAAAATTATGTTTTAGAAAATGTTTTCAAAAATGTTTTTCAAAATATCCTTGAATATATTTTTCAAGGAAAAAGGATTTTAAAAATGTTATATTTTTTTCATATATTTTTTTTACATTTTTTCAAATCTATTTTAAAAGGAAAAGGTTTTCAAATGGTTTTATGTTATAAAAAGTTTTTTTCAAAGAAGAAAGGATATTTCCATCAAGAAATATTTAAAAGATATTTAAAAACTATTTTTCATCTAATATTATACCCATTTATGATTGTCATGCCTTTTAGGAAATTATCTAGTGGTTCCAATCATATACTTTATATCAATGGGTCTCGCTTAATGTCATGGTATTTATGAAACCTGTTTCTCTTTCACCAGTTATATATTTATGAAATCCTTTTCTATTTCATGGGTTATGATTCTATGAAATGGTTATGGAACCTATATATCTTCCATATGTTATAGTGTGACGAAATATTAATTATTCCCATTTAATTTTATGGGTTATGATTTGATGTTTATAAGACCTATGCATTTTTATGGGTCATGATATGGTGAATGCGTTATTATCTTGTGGCACATATGTGAATGATTTTACTATGAGATGGGTGTCACCTATATCTACCTCCAATTAATTTGGTAATATAATGTTTTATATGAGATAAAAGGGTACATGGGTTGTAACCCATGCCCAAAAATAAAGGGGGTGTATGGGTTGTAGCCCAAGCCCAAAACGAAAGGGGGTGTATGGGTTATAGCCCAAGTCTAAAAAGAAAGAGGGTGTATGGGTTGCAGTAGAAGCAAGAAAATAAAGGGTTTTTATGGGTTTTATCCCAATCCTAAATTAAGGAGGTTACACAGGTAGTATCCCAATCCCAAAAACAATAAGGTACATGGGTTATAACCCAATCCTAAAAGAAAGAGGGTACACGGATTGTAGCACATGCCCAAAAACGAGAAGGTACATGGGTTATAGCCCAAGCCTAAAATAAATAGGGTACACAAGTTGTATCCCAATACCAAAAATAAGATGGTACATGAGTTTTATCTCAAGCCTAAAAGAAAGTGGGTTCACGAGTTTCTAGCCCAAGCACAAAGTAGGTGCATGGGTTGTAGCCCAAGCCTATCATGTTATAAAGGTCTTGGTAGGTATCCCTGACATAAAAGGTTATATTATTATATGTATGACACAAATCCTATATATTATTCCTTAGTTATGATTTCATGGCTCATGATGTTTATTTCCTTATGATTCATGTCTTTGGAACTTCCAATATTTATCCCATAACTCATGTTTAGGACCTTTGATATAGAGGGTATGATCTCCTAATGTTAGGATCATGTTGTCATACTAATATGTTCATGATTATGCTTACATGTCTCTCTTTTTAACCCTTACTGAGCATATGAGCTCACCCATTTCTTATGTTTCATTTCCATAGGTTATGAACAAATTTTTAGATATAATTACAAAAGGTGGAGATCTTTATGGGAGATGTTGAAGATCATTCAAAAGGATGGAAGATTTTGTTTCCATGTTTCCAAAGACACTAAACTATTATGGTCATCTGGAATGTATTTTTATAATGTACTAAATATTAATCTAAAATGATGTAATATTCATGTATGTTAATCCGGGGTTGCTATAGTTGGTATCAAAGGAAATGTTTAGTCAACTTTTGGAAATTAGGATTAGAAAACCTTAGTGATATACCTAGGTTTATTTCTAAGGATATATACAGGGATGTCTATAAGGATAAGTATAAGGATGAGTTAACATTTAGGAAAATTTCCTAAAATTTTGGGGAAGGATAGAGTGAGTGGTTTCCTATAAATACCTCCCTGTCTGGATACTACATGTGGATGTGGATTTGGCACAGATGTATCTAAGGGTAACAACTCCAACAAGATGTTTTGGGATTAACTTGCGGTAATATGGTACATTAAAATGGGTCTTGCTGAACGCCTTATTTGACTCTCCCGGGGGATATTATTTTGGAATTCACAAACTATTCATGAACCATCATGAAGGATTTAGATATAAGTTAGATATGAATAACCGAGGATAAACACAAAGGTGTCATATATTATGGAAGGTGTCATGATTTAGACATCCTATAAGTAATTATTTTCATGACTATGTGGTTTTCTACTATGATAAGTAATGATCACACTATGCTTATGGTTTTAGTCAATGGTGGGAACCAGAAGTAACTGAATTAATGGTGAATGTGATGGAAGATTTTTTGATGAGTAGTCAAGTGGGATGATCACTAGAGTTAAAAATGTCATGATCACACCTAATCAGGTTTCACAGAACATGATTAACAATTTTTACCTTAACCAATTCTCAGACTCACCAAGGAAGAGAAAGAAGGAGTTTGATTAGAGTTAGGGTAATGAAGACCATGGAGGAAAGAAGATTCAGTTTCCTTTGTGTCAGGAATGTGGAAAGAATCGCCTAAGTGAATGTCTTATAGGAATAAGAAGGTGTTTTGACTATAGAAAACAAGGGCACAAAGCAAGTGATTCCAAGTGAAAAATTAAGAGTTCAGTTAATGAAATGGATGGGAATTTTAGCCTACCTAAGTCATCATAAAAGGTTAAGCGTTTTAATTATGGATAAAACAGTCATTATTCAACTCAATGTCCTAATATGAAATCTCCTGAAGGGAACCAACAAGTTGGTACAAGTAATGGTTACATTACCAATGATGATGAGACTACGGATAAAATGTGAAAGGAAAGTTATATTATTGTTAATGTATTATGGATGCTTCAATTAAAGTATTTATGTATTTGGATTCCAAAATCATGAATTGGTGAATTATGTATGGATTGTTCAGTTTATGTTTTTTCTAAGGACATAAAAGAATATGTTTAATGGTCATGATGGAATATAAATATTATCTCATGAAAGTTAACATTTTTACTAAGGGAAGTTAACCCTTAACATGTTCTTTATGTTAAGATAATGTTGTATAGATGAAGATACATGGGATATAAATAAGTAAATTAGACAATATTGATTACCTTGGAACTAAGTAAGGATGTGTTTATAGGTGTCTTTTGCTACCACTAATGAAGTTTATATTTTTTTTGGATTTAAGGAGTAAATCCAATATACTTTGGAATTAGGAATAATTCATGTTTTCCAAAATGATTTATAGTAGTTTAGGTTGTTACCATGTTTTAAGAGAATATATGATGTGGGTATTCACATATTTGGAATGTTACAACCAAGAGATACTTTGTGATATACATGGTAATCAATGTTAAGATGATTTTGTGACTTCTTTCTAATGTTTTGGATTTTCTTCTTTTGGAAGGGTTATATGGTTAACCATTTATGGAAAGATTATGTATTATTATACCACATGAGCATTTATGACTATTGGATATCCTGTTATAAAAACGTGGTGATGATGATAAATAATGATAAATTGGATGGCATATCATAGAACTTGTGATCTTTTAGTACTTTTGGAATGAAAAAGTAACCTTCTTTTTTTATATAAGGAGGTGAAGTGGATCAAAAAACAATTAAAGGTGACATTGTCTAGAAACCAGGAAATTATATCTATTAATAAAAACCATTTAAATTTTATTGAAACCATTTTTTTTTATACCTATGTTTTTGATGAATCAAAAGGTCCCTTAGGTCATTGCGTATTTATTTATTTTTGGTTGTCAACTTTCTCCTAACCTTGCTCTCTATCACTCTCCATCAGAATTTGATGGTGAGATTTTTCTTCCATATCCATGTTTTCACTTTCCAACAATGTTCTCCCACACGAAAATGTATTTATATGTTACTTTGGGTAACCATTATGGTTCAAAATTCCCCTTTTTAAGGGAAGTTTTAGTATTCATTTTTACTAAGTGGGTTTCTATGAATGAAACTTTCAAGTTTTAAAACTTTGATAACCAGACAAATTTCGAGGGTGAAATTCATTTTAAGGGGGGTAGAATGTAACACCCTGAGATTTTGAGAATTATTTTTTTTCAAATTAATTTATCTTTTCAATATTTTTCATTTCACATGACATTGGAAATATTTCTTTATATTTATACGTATATATTAAAACACTAAGTAAAACATTTATTTCACACCCAATACCGACTTGGCTCATGTTATATGCAATACCGAATTGGATTGTGCTACAAAAAATACCGACTTGGATATGAAATATAAACTCTTCTTGCACTACATGAAATGCCGACTTTTATTTCACTACACGCAATACTGATTTGGCTTGCGCTACACGCAGCATCGACTTGGAATACGATGCACACAACACTGAGTTTCTATGAAACATATTTTTATTTATATAATTAATTAAATAAGATAATTATAACCTAACTGTTAAAAATTGTTATAGGAATAGTAATAACTACTTTCCAAATATTTTTTTATAATTGTTTTATATAAATAAAACATATTGATAATGAAAGATAATATTTTTGGTAAAGTCCTTTTATTTTTAAGAACATCATTTTCTCGAATGAACTGTATATAATAATGAAAGTAATTTTGGACACATTTAGAAATTTAATTTGACAACATAAACTTCATTTTTGAATTCTTAATGTCAAAATTCACTTATGGTGAATTTTTGGGATTTTTCTAAGAAACTTCATTTTTTGATGAATAGTAAAAAATATTGCTATTTAGTTAAAAACCACCTTTTTTATAATTAATTATTAATGATAAATTATATTATAAAGGTAACATTAGAAACATATTAAATCTAATAATATAATTAAATTCAATAGGAGCAATTTCACTTTGAAACTGAATTTAAAATCTTAACAAAATTTTGAACTTTTTCCTACTTTAAAACCCCATTATTTCGTCCCATCTGCGGGATTAGCACTAATCTTAATTTTTCCACTTATGTTAATAGAATTTCAAAAATAATACACATATCATTTCATTCAGACTAATATTTATAATCTAATAAGTCATTGTTAATTTTTTGACCAAATGATTAGTAAAAGTGATTAAAATTAATCCCAGTGGTTAAGGCCAAATTAAGCTTAATTATGGACTAAACCTTAAAATTAAGGGCCCAAAAGACCTAGAAACTTGTCCAAAATCCATTTTATGTCCATATTTATTCAATAAACCTTACATTATTTAGTTTGTTTTTGTTTTTTAAGACTTTTAAGTAAGAAAATGTGCACACCTAATTTGTTTCTAATAATTCCATGTGAGTTTTTTTACCTCCATATAAAAAGCCACCACCTCTACCCATTACTCACACATATAAAGCCTCTTAATTTAGTTAAATTATTTAAAAAATTTACTACCAAAAACCCTAAATTATACCCCAAAAAATCCATTTGGGCATAAACCCTCTCATGGAAACCTTTTGGTACAAACCAAAGGAGTTACCCGATTTAGAGGTAATATCTTCTTTCATCCACCAAATTTAAATTTTTATAAAATAAAGCCATTTTAAAGGAAAATGGAAACCAAGGATCACAGCCAAAAGCCACTACGTGCTAAAAGAGCTCACAAAATCATTGAGCACTAAACTAATATTACATGACTCAGCTATTCTATATAGTTCCCAGTGAAGTGCACTAACCTAGGTGTCCGGATCCTTGCTAATGAGCTCCTCAAAGTGAGAGATCAACCGTTCCATTGTATGAATGAATTACTCTAAGTTGACTTTATTCTGATTGAAGCCTCGGGTCACAATGCGGTCTTGTTTATCTATCCACTATATTTGCTACTCATTGATCTCCACTTGTATCTTCCGTTCATCCATTTTTCTGAGATCCTCTTCTGAGACTTTGGGCCGTACCTCTTGTTCAAGCATTTCTTCCTTGCTGTGCAAGATGAGCCTCAAGATCTCCCCATCATCTCCATCCCTGTCTCCCGAAGTCCTTACCACTACTTTACTCCCCCCTTTTTGAGGGATTGTGCTTTCCTTTTCCCTTCCCTTCTTGGCTGACCTGGTCTCCATAGGTTTTGGAAGATGGGAGTAGTCTTTGCGAGCCTTAGATTTTTCCCCCCGCACCACAATACAACCCCCTAGGTCCTGAGTTCCTTGTTTCCCTTTCTTCCTCCTAACGTTATTAGGTCCTTTCCCTTGAAAACAATCCAATCTGTCCATTAAAGAGTGGAAAATCCTGTCGTCACTTGAAGAAAACTCCTCATGAGATAATGGCGATTCATCAACCTCCAAACTAGCAAAACGGTTCCCCAAAATTAACTCCGAGCCTTAATTGGGGGGGTTGTGGGCACCAGAGGACATCCCCATACCATCCTTGTTCTCCAAGCCGTAGTGAAGAGAAACCTCCTTGGAGGACTTCCCCTGAACCATGTCAAAACCATCAAGCTGGTCATATCCACGGCCCATAAATTGTAACTGCTTGATATTGTCCTCCCGTCCATGACCTTGCGGGCCACCGGGACTATGATCACTACTCACTGGCACCTTCCCTTTCTGCAATCCGCCCTCCTTAACTATTTCAGCAATGGAGAGAGCCACCGAAGGACTGCATTCACCCTGTAGCTGAATAGGTTTGGGAGGATCCAAACCACATTTTAACCTAAAAAATATGTCATCAACCCTTGGATCAGAGTGCATGGACTTTGTCTTGGAAGTGGGGGGTTCCAAGATGTGGCCATTCACTGGAGGCACCCCATCATTCTCTGAAAATGTAGCTACAACAACAGAGGAAGTTCGAACATCCCCCTCACTCACCTCTGGACCATTCGCCTTTGAGACAGGGATATACGGTGGTTCCTCCAAATGAAGTAGATTACCACTACTGGAGGGGTCAAAACCCGTAGAACTTCCCACCACATGAGCCAAACAGGACGAATGAAAGGCATTCTGAAGGTGACCTAGACGAGATCAAGAAATACAAAAGTCTATCTAGCTTTCAAAAATCACTGATTGTTTGTATCTGAAATCATCTCCAACCTCAATCAAGAAAGAGTCTACAGGAGCCTTTGAGACATCAACTTCTACGCAGATCCGAGGAGCAATTGGGTGGCCAAAGGACCGTGAACGCTCATCAAAAGCTAGAAACATCCCGACAAGATTACCCAACATCTTCAAAATAGCAGGATTCTGGAAAGGGATGGGGAGATTCGGAAAACTAACCCAGATCACCGTAGAGGGTGGGTCGCGATTCTAGTGGAACTCATAACCCCATCTGAAGAGGAAGCAGTGAGAACCGTCACAAGCGTGCAACCCTTTGGACCAAGAAGAGGCCAGATCATCAGCACTTTCTAAGCGGAGAAGAAAATGACGTGGGTCCAATAGCCCAACCACGATGCGAGACTTCAGGGCCCAAGCGTTGTTGACAATACTATCAAAGCTATCGAGTGATGGCCTTCGACGTCCAAAGTGGGCAACGAGGGGAAAATCGAGGAGCGAAGAAGCCTTTGAGAATTCCTGGAAAGAAATCGGGAGTGAGGGAGCGTCTTGGAAGAGAGCAGGAACTTTAGGGGAGAGGTGGATATGGGGGAAATCACTAAGGGAAGCAAGGGAGGTGAAGGGGGAGAAGGCCGGGGTGGCCATCGCCGCCGCCCGAAGGCCGAGCGCCGCAGCTAGGGTTCCAATCAATCGCCGCCCGAAGCCGACTTGTTAATAATATCTTCTTTCATGCTCTTTTACTTTATTTTATTTCTCCACACATCCACTCTATTTATTACCATATTGTGTGAAAAAATAATTATTATAAATATAATAGGATGTTTTTATTCAAAGTTTCTTACCTAAACTTACAAACAACTCGATCTAATGGATGTTGAAAATATTGTTTCTGTGTACGACAAACTACTACCTCATGAAATAATGATTGTTCATTTTTCGTTTACCACCAATAACAGTTTCCATTATGATGGAAACTATATTTATATATTTAATATATTATATTTATTATGTATTTAATATTCTATATTACTTTATTAACACACATCTCTTTACCTTCCATTTGGTGTTAATACGATAATCTCGTTTGAGGAAGTGTGGATTACCGCCCCCTAAAAGTGATGTGATTCAATCACACACCACATTAAATGTATTAAGGATGTGTTTAAAGAACTTATATTATATATATATTATATTCATGCTACTTTAATAATTATATATATATATGTCATTTACATATTTTCATTCCATACGACAATAAAAACAGAAACAATGTTCATGCGTACGTACGACTTACCGTCTCCATGAATGGTGTATTCCATTTCATACTTCTATATGATATAAATTATTATAATATACATATAATGTACTTAAATGATATTTATATCATGATATAAATTCTGGAATCATGATATAAGTATAAGGACCAATGATATAAAAAATTAAGACACATGGAAAGAATAAAGCGAATATTACCCGAAGTGAAACTTTAACATAGGTTCATTAAAAAGAGCGTGATATAAGGTCATAATAAAACCATATATGTTATTATATATAAGAATATTCTTCTGTAAAATATTTATAATAAACTTATATTTATTATATAGGAATCTTGTATGATCACGAAGGGAGTCAAGACACAAGGTAAGATGATTTCATCTCACTTTTAATTTTCGTGAGATCAATGTTATATTTGCCACTCTTTCTATTGGTGTGGTGTATGTAATGAATATGATTTTATTCTATGTTTATTTTAAATAAATTTATAGGTATTTAAATTCACATATTATGATCTTTATTTCATGGGGTTTATGTTTCAAAAGTTACCAAATTGGTAAATAGTTTTGTCTCAATTTTCCTTCTTTGAGACCGATATTTTGTTATACACCTAAAATATTTCTTAAAGGTGTATATACATAAATTTTAAATATCATGAATCTAAATATTTTCATGATATTATAATATTCTTGTAATTTCATTTTTGGAGAGTATGATCCCATGTTACTAAGTTATAAGAGCTTATTGAGACAATCTCATCGTTTTTCGAGATTGTTTATGTTTATGCTTCCTTTGATGAAATATTATGATCTATCCATAGAGAAAACCATGAGTTTCATTATAATATATTTTCTCAAGATATACTCATGTGTTAGTAACATTTTCCCACTCATTGGTACATAGTATAATTTTTTAAAGTAAAACCTGATTGTCTCTCTCTTTTCGGCTGAAAATCTACTGTATTAAAAAAACCATGTTTTTAAAAATGTTTTCAAAAATGTTTTTGAAAGATAATTAAAGATAATTTTCGAGTAAAAATGATTTTAAATATTTTATATTGTTTTCATAGATTCCTTTATATTTTTTCAAATCTATTTTCAAATAAAAAAGTTTTCAAAATGTTTTGCGTTATAAAAAGTTTTTTTCAAAAAAGAAAGGATATTTTCCTCAATAAATGTTTTGAAATATATTTAAAAACTATTTTCCATATAAGATGATATAAATTTATGTTACTAGTTTATTTTATGAAATTATGTAATGGTTCCATATTCACATCCTTTATATGAATGGGTCACTCTTAATGTCATGGTCTTTATAAAACATGTTTCTCTTTAACAGGTTATTTGTTTATGAAATTTGTTTCTCTTTCATGGTTTATGCTTCGATGAAATTTCTATGAAACTTATCTCTCTTCCATAGGTTATGATGTGATGAAATTTTAATTACAACCATTTCATTTTATGGGTTATTATTTTATTTTTATAAGGCCTATTCATTTTTATGGGTCATGATATAATGAATGTTTTATTATCTTGTGGCACATGTGTGAATTGTTTTACTATGAGATGGGTGGGACCTATATATCCATCCAATGAATTGGGTAATGATATATTTTATATGAGATCAAAGGGTAAATGAGTTATAGACCAATCCTGAAAAGAAAGAGGGTGTATGGGTTATATCCCAAGCATGAAAATAAATTGGGTATATGAGTTGTAGCCCAAGCCTGAAAAGTAAGACGGTGTATGGGTTGTAGACCAATCTCGAAAATAAATGGGGTGTATAGGTTGTATCCAAATCATAAATTAAAGAGGGTACATGGGTAGTATCTTAATCTCAAAAAATAAGGTACATGGGTTGTAGCCCAAGCCTAAAAGAAAGAGGGTACACAAGTTGTAGCCCATGCCCGAAAACAAGAAGGTACATTGGTTTTAGCCCAATCCTAAAAGAAAGAGTGTACAAAGGTTGTATCCCATGCCCAAAAACAAGAAGGTACGTGGGTTGTAGCCCAAGCCTAAAATAAAGTGGGTACACAGGTTTCTAGACCAATTCTGAAGTAGGTGCATGGGTCATAGCCCAAGCCTAACATGTTATAAAGGTCTTGGTAAGGAGCCCTGACATAAAAGGTTATATTCTTATATGCATGCCACAAATCCTATGTCTTATTCCTTAGTTATGATTTCATGGATAATGATGTTTATTTCCTTATGATTCATGTCTTATGTACTGCCAATATTTATCCTATAACTCATGTTTATGACATATGATATGCAGGGTATGATATCCTAATGTTACGATCGTGTTATCATAATACTATGTTCATGTTTATGCTTATATGTCTCCCTTTTTTACCCTTAAAGATAATATGAGCTCACCCATTTTTTATGTTTCTTTTCTCCAGGTTATGAAGAAATTTTTAGGTAGAATTACTAAAGGTGAAGATCTTTATGGGAGATGTTGAAGATATTTCACCAGGATAGACGATTTTGTTTCCAAGTTTCCAATGACACTAAACTATTATGGTCCTCTAGCATTTATTTTTGTATTGTACTGAATATTCATCTAAAAGGATGTAATATCCATGTATGTTAAGCCTGGGTCACTATAGAAAAGGCCCTAGATTAGATTGCTGATTTTGTGATGAAGCTTGTAAGAGGTAACCAGACATGGTTTGGGACCAGTTTGGGTGTCATTGGTGTACTTATTTTCATTTTCATCTAGACACTTGACACATACTTTAGTATGGTATGTTTTCAGTTCCAGTTGGATATTTTATTTCCTAATTTGTTTGACTTGAGATATTGTCTTTCTTTATTGATATATATATATATATATTTATTTCAATATCGATTATTATTTATACTAGTGTATTATTCTAATAAAAGAGGGTATAGTCTTCCCATGATTAAATTTTCAAACCCCTGCTACTAGTTGATAGCCTCTAGCATATGGGGAGGCGTGCTTGAGGTCTCGTGGAAAACCGGCTTGGGGTACTGGTGCGGGAACCTGGGCTGGGATGTTATAGTATTTGGATTATATATCATTATAATCATTTTAGAACTTAAAGAATTGGTGTTTAAATAAATTTATCTTTGATTTTATTGGAAAAATATATTGGTTTTAGTACCAATATCCTTATTTTTGGAATGACACTCATAAACTGTTTGATATTTTTTTAAAAAAGTTATTTTAAAAAGAAATGTTTTATGTTAAATAATATGATATGATAACTTAAAATACATGGTAGATTGTTTTAATATGCATATGGGAAGAAGTAATTTAATGAAGTACCACTTTCAAAGTGGGATGCAGTAATGGAATGAAGTACCACCATCAAGTTGGTTCACCAAGAAATGACTTGATGAAAGGATGAATCACCACTCATGAGTATAGAGATTCCCTTGGTTTTATACACTGTGTGTGTGTGGGGGGTGTAGAAATGGAGTTACTATGCAAAGTGGTAATAAATGTAATAAAAAATGTGTTTAATGTATTTTTTATGCAGAACATGTTTATGGTTTTGATATAAACTATTTATCTTCTTCTCTTTTTCTTTATTTAGAATGTTTTAACTTGTTCTTGTTCTACTAGCATGATTTGGGAAATATTTGGGGATTACCTACTAAGTTTATACTCACCCCCTATGTGGTAACATTGGTGCATTTATGGATGTCATATATCAGGATATAGGTATAGGAAAGGTATCTCATTTATATAGTGGTGAATCTTGATACTTTCCTCTTCTGTAGGTGTTTGGAGCTTAGTGATCTATCTTGGTGTCTTTGACATGATTCCACATTAGTGTTACTGTGTTGGATGTCCTTTGGTTTCATGGAGTCAATTATCATTATTTTTCACTATTACTCTAATGTTTTTATTTATTTGGGTTCCTTTGATTTGTATTAATATTAATCAGGCATTATATAGTTGGCTTGGTTGTTTTCATTTTGTCTCTATGGTTGTTTTGGTTCTTCAGGGAAAATCACCCCCAACTTTCTATTAAGACCTTGGAATTTATATACATACTTTTCTATCTTGGAGATGTAACATTAGGTTAGTGGAACCTTCACCTCTTCCCAAGGAAATGGGTGATGGGGTAGATGTTACAAATTGTATCAGTCTTGGTCGGTCTGTCTTTTATCTCAGGATGGTAGAAAGGAGATAGGAAATTAAAAAGTTGAAATGTAAAGTATAAAAATACATAACTCACATTTTTATGTTGAAATTCATGTTACTAGAGTGTTTTGGGTAATAAAGAGTTCTAAGAAACTTCTATGGGTGTTTTAATCTCATTATCATGAGTTTAATTGATGACTGTATCATATCATATATTAGTACTGAGACTGACTACTAAGATTGTATTTTTAATTTGGTGTTTGATAGTTTATGGAAATGGTTAAAATGATTCTAGGGGTTAGATTTTAAAAAGAATGGTTATAATTATTATTTATTATAGTGATTTATAATTTTCTAAGTCTCTAGTTATTATTAATTGATGACTAAATGGTGTTTTGTTCTAGATATAGAAAATGGTACAAGGTTTACATCATAGAAATCAGCAAGAGGAGACTATAGAAATTGTGGTTTCACCTTAGCCAAAAGTGAACTAATAACTTATCCAAATAAATATTTATGATTTTTAATCTATTTATAGAGGAAAAATAATGATAAACCTCATAAATTTTATCACTCCATCCAGTTTTAGAAACATAATCCACCCATTTTTAGAAATATTCTGAGCTTAAAATAGAAGATGTTTGGATAAATAGAATGAATAAAATATTTTATTTCCTTGGTACACTTATCGAGTTAAATTTCAAGTTAGTGGTGTATATGCTAGAGGATATTACCTGAAAATGGAGGGATTTAGCTATTCAAGATATGATTAAACAAGGTATTATATTGGATGACTTTGAAGGGTTGTTTAATAGACAATTATATCCTCACACATTCAATATAACCCAAAAAATAGATTTCCTCATCCTTAAAATAGGGAATATATTAGTGACAGAGTACACAAGTAAGTCTCTGAACTTAGTTTATTTCACAATGGAGGTAGTTGATAGTGCATCCTTTAAGGCATTCATCTTTGAATCGAGACTGAGACCAAAGATTCATTCTAAAATATTTGTAATTTGTATTACAAACTATACAGATATAGTTAACATGGATACTATGGAAGAAAGGGATCTTGTTGGAAATAACATGGGAGGAATTATGTCTATCTCTATGAGAAAAAATGGTAACTCTAATGCTGAGAACAAAAGGAAGAGGGAAACCTATTCTCAAGGAGGCAACACACCTCAGAATTAAACCACAAAATCAATGAACTTTCCTCAAATACACAATAAAAATTCTAGATGTTTCTAGTGTGGTTTTTTTCACACATCTGAAATGAGACTGTACGACACCACCTAAATCTTTTCACAACTATAATCGGATGGGGAACATTTATCATTATTATCATAGAACTCCAAATTCTAGTGTTGGAGATATAAAACATGTATCTCTCATCCATGGAAACTATCATCCTCAAAACTAAGCAAGATATGGTGATTCAAGGAACACCCAAACTCCTCAAGCTTTGAAATCTCAACAAGGAAGAAAAGATAAAGGGAGTGAAATTTATCAATTTTATGGTGTTGAGAATATGATCACAAACAATCAATCTGGTACTTTGATAGTTCGAGGAACTATTCTATTGAATTAAACCACTATTAATGCCTTGTTTTATATGAGTTCATACCCCTTGTTCAATACTTCCCATGTTGTTGATTATATGGTTTACATGTGTGGATGATTCCATTGATATTAAAACTTTTAACACCTCTCATACAATGATAGTGTCGAACCTTTATGTGTGAAACATGTTCTATAATTATAGATGTGGAAAATTGGTTTGGTATATCTCAAATATTGAGATGGATATCTATGAACTGATTTTGGGAATGGATTAGTTGAGATTTTTCAAGGACCATATCGATTGATATACCTGACATGTTAGTTTCATATTTTATAATGCTATTAACCATTTAATTAAAGGAGATTAGTATGTGAATAAAAGAAGATAATGAACTTTGTTACCAATGGTTGGTAATATATCTTATCAGTTGGAAGATGATACTTTGGAATCTATTGATGAAATCAATCATAGATATTTTCCAACCATCATTGACCAATTTCATAATGTATTTACTAACAATTTCTCAAGGTTTCCACTTAAAAGAGAATTGGAATTTATGATTGATATTCTTTTATGGACTAGTCCTAATTCATTTATGTCTTATAGGATAACACCAATAGAATCAAGGGAGTTGAAATTTTAGTTAGAAGAGTTGCAAAGAAAAGGGTTCAATCAACCTAGTACTTCTACATGCACAACACCAATTCTTTTTGTCAAAAAAAGTAGATAGAGCTATTCAACTTTGTATGGATTACTATATGCTCAAACAGGTTATGATAAATAAAAAATATCCTCTTTATGAATTTATGATATGTTTGATTAATTGAGGGGATCATAGGGGTTCACTAAAATGGGTATATGATTAGGTTGTCACCAACTTCGAGTTAGAAGAGAGGAAAAAGACAATATTTAGGATCTGTTATGGTCACTATGAATACATGGTTATTACCTTTGGTCTTATAAATTCAATAGCAGTTGTTTTGGAATTGCTGAATCAGTTCTTTTATAAGTAACTTGACTTTTTTTTGTGGTGTTTGTTGAAGATATTTTGGTGTATTCTAGAACTAGGGATGATCATGAACAACACTTGGCTATAATGCTCAGTATCTTTCGAGAACATTGAATTTATGCTAAACTTTCAAAGTGTAATTTCTGTATACAAGTGGTATGTTTCCTTTTTCATATAATATCTGAAAGAGGAGTTTATATAGATCATATAAAGATATATTCTGTTGTCTCTTTGAAAGCACTGAAGAATGTGTTTTAGATACAAAGTTTTCATGGGTCAGTAAGATATTATCAATTCTTTATTCCCAATTTTACATGAATTTTCTCATCAATTATAGCTTTAACAAGGAAAGGTGTCCCTTTATAATGGAGTTATGAGTTCCAGGAATCATTCAAAGAGATTAAGGTTCAACTTATATTATTACCAATTCTTATGTTTCCATAGTCAAGACAAGATTATATGGTCTATTGTGACACATCTAGTTCTAGGTTGTGATGTGCTATCATGTAGGGAGATCATGTTGTAGAATATAGATCACAGCATTTATGGGTTCATAAGAAGAATTACCAGACACATGATTTGGAATTATCTTTTGTAGTCTATTCTTTGAAGACATAGAACCATTACCATTTTTTTGATAAATTTATTGTTTTCACGAATCATAAGAGACTGAAACACATTTTATCATAAAGGGATTTGAATATAAATGAATGATGATGGGTGGAATATCTACCGATATTTGAATTCAACTAGATGTATACACTAGGTAAAGGTAATTTTGTATTTGATGCATTAATTTTTATATTATATAATGAATTGGACAATGAGGCTTTAGATTAATGATAGCTAATATAAGTCATAATGGATATACATCTAGATTATTTTGAGTAAGGTGATGTTCTGGTTTTCTTTATTGTTTTCCTTATTCCTAATTTGGTTTATTAAGTTAAAGATTCTTATAAAATTGATCATGAATGTCTAACCATGAGGTCAAAACTCAATAGTGAGGAGACCATTTAAATATAGATTCAAGATTAAAGATATGAATTGTTTTTTAAAGATCAGAATATGGTTACTCTAACTTATTATGAATAAATTTATTCTTCCTACCACCATTCAAGATGTATTATTCATCTTTATAATGTCCTAAAACCGGGTTCCACCCAAAGGTGCCCCAAACCTGGTTGGTCACATAACGTCAAGCACATTTCCCCAAATTCCAGAGGCTGCCGACTAGCAGCAAGGGACAAGGTGTGATATTTGGGAAACTATTCCCTCATTGGTAGAGTATACATAGCATAAAAAAATTAGTCAATAATACCAGAAGCAGTAATACCATACAAACAAATTAAATAGAGGAAGTATGATAGTAACAAAATGACTGGAGCATATATATAAATGATGCATGTCACATGTGTCTAGGAAAATATCCAAACAAGTCACAATGATTTAAATACAATACAGAAACCAAAGTATAAAAAAAACAAGTAACCTCCAACAGCATCTCAAGCCTCATCTTGGTTCCATGCTCTCCACATCCAACTGCAATCTAGTACCTGATGAAGAAGGGAACTTTCCCTTATCTATACATGCAACCATATAATATGTTTGGGTCCAAAAGCATGACCCAAATAGAGTTTGAGATGAGTCTCAGTAGGAAACCACCAAAAGATCCATGCCTAACTGTTAGTGAATATATATAGTAGGTAATAAGAAGAAATAACGCAATAAACTGGGAAGTACTGAAAAGTAAACAATACTACAGTTTTCAATTACATTCATTTAACATTTATTATTCATCTGTTGAATCACCCAACCCTAGGATCTAGCCTAAGATCTGTATCCCCTATTTAAGTAACAATACATATGTCTCAGAAGACCATCTAAGAAATCAAGTAAGACTGATTCCAAGCTTGTGCTTTGGCTTTGAAGACTCATCACAATCATTCAATCATTGATAAATCACCCGATGGAAAAACTCTCATAGCCTACCCACTTTGGTTTAACATATCCAATTCATTAAATAACAACCCTCTAGGAAGCTCTCATGGTCTAAACCCTTTGTTCTAACATAGCACTAATCATTTTCAAATGAACACCAGGGTATCTCTCATGGTCAATATAGCATCAATAAATTATAAAGGACCACCTGGGCAGCTCTCACAGTCTAAACCCCTGAGTTGATGACCACTCGGAAGCTCTCACAGTCAATACCCCTTGGTCAACATAATGATAAAACATACATAAATGACCCTACATTATGAATCTCTCACAGTCAAATTCCCCTTTTCTAAACATTCACAATGTATAACATAATCACATCATATAATCAGTAACTCCATCCTAACAAAACAAGTCATCGAAAACAAGGAAAACCTAATAGAAATCCTAGGCCAAACAACCATACATAATCAAATTAAGGAAACACACCCACGAAGTGTCCCATAAACAAGGTATCCAATCTTATGCATAAGAAACAACCCTTTATTAATAAAAAAAAACCATAACAAGTAACAAACAGGGTAAAATTCCAAATCAAGAAATACCCCAAATGTGGGTATGCAACACTTTTAGTATATATAATCCAAATATAAATAATGAAAGGCACAAACCACCTACCTCTATGTCTCACAATCGATATACTTGAACATCAGCCCTTGAATCGGCCTAAAATGGCGTATATGTACAAAAGAAAGAAAAATTCCCAACCTTGAATAACTCACAAGAGAGGAAGAATCAGGAAAAAGTGCTCTAGGGGTTTTGAGAACTCGCTAGTGGGATTCCAATGCACTTGACGACGTCTCAATTAGAGCTCGGACAGAGAAATGAGGGTTCGATATTCGTTCATTGTTCATGAGTAATCCTTTATTAAACATGGGATGACGAAGTCAGTTTTAGACATGAGACGTGACCCTGCTATGATATATCAAATGAAAAGAAAAGTACATGGAGTTTTCATTAAATGTACACATCATGAAGTATCCTTAACCGAACCCCTTCTTAAGCGGCCTTCCAGGTCATCACATGGCCATGTACTCAGTCGTTACATGGACGGTACGTAGATGTACATGGAAACCAAGTACATGACATGTAATCATAAGTACACGACATGTACTTAGAAAAACCCAATTTCTTCCTTTTTCCTAAAAAAAACCCAAAATAAAGATCCATATCTGAAATGAAGATCTAGGTTCTTACAAACTCCCCCCCTTAAAGAAATTCATCCCCAAATTTCATTTCCAAGGGTGGTGAAGAAGAATATGAAAATAACTCCTGCCACTGTGATTGTATATTGGACTCCCTCTCCCATGTCTTGTCTTGTACTTTCCCATGCTGCCATAACACTTGTACCATAGGAGCAGATCAGTTAGGGAAAACCTTTGTGCTGCAATCCAAAATCCAAATAGGGTGCCCCTCGAAGGATGCATCCACCTCCAACTCAACCTCCTTAGGTTAAAAAAATGAGAAAAGTATTAAAAGTAATGTTGTAGCTGAGAAACATGGAAGATGTTGTGCATAGCTCGGTACCTCTGAGGTAACTAAAACTGATAGGAAACCGGAATGAATCTCTCCAAAACCTCAAATAGAACAATTTATCTCAGTGAAATATTCCCATGTCTCATAATTCTTCTATGTCCCAACCTTGGTGTGACATATAAGAAAGCCTGATCATCAACCTTGAACTCCAGAGGTCATCTTAATCGATCAACATAATATTTCTAGTGAGATTGTGCAATATCCATCCTCTTCCAAATCAACTCCACCGACTCAGTGGTATCCTAAACAAGACGAGGTCCCAATATAGCTGCCTCTCCTGCCTCTAACCAATATAGGGGTGATCGACATAGCCTACCATACAAATCCTCATAAGGTTACATCTGAATCATTTCCTAAAATCTATTATTGTAGGAAAACTCCACTATGGGTATGTGTTTCTCCCAAGAGCCCCCAAAATCCAAGATGCATGCTCGAAGTATGTCCTCTAAAACCTGAATCATGCACTTAGGCTATCCATCTATCTAGAGATGGTAAGATGTACTCAGAAGTACCTATGTACCCAAATACCTCTGTTGTCCTTTCCAGACATGAGAAGTAAACTGGGCATCCCTGTCTGAAATGATAGAGTGCAGAACCCCATGCAAACGTAAAATATTTCGGATGTAAAAATTTCCAATATCATCAACATTAAAGGTTTCCTACTGACATGTGATACTCCTCCTTCACCTACTGATAGGTAGAATATCTCATAATAAAAAACAGCTAAAACCCCCTTCATGCCTGGCTACCAATACTGACGATTTAGATCTCGATACATCTTGGTGACACCAGGATGAACTACCCAAATCAAGGAATGAAAATATCACAACTCTTCATGTTTGTATGCTGACACCCATACATGTAGATGAAAATTCAAAACCTCATCCTCTCCTATGGTCCACCTAGGAGTAGGGTCCTCACCTGACACACTCTCCCATAAGACTAGGCCTTCAGAATCTAACAACTTCCTCATTTACAATCGATCCAGAAGAGTAGAGGTAACAAATATAGAAGAAAGAAACGTCTATCCCTATCTATTGTGCACCTCCAAATGCATCTCAGAGAATAGATCCATAAGTTACCACTCACTACTAGCCTCCTGAACTACCTATATCTGAGTTCTTCTACTCAACGCATCGGCCACTGTGTTGCCATTCCAAGGAATGTGGGAAAGATCAAAGTCAAAATATTGGAGGTACTCAACCCACATTCACTGTATCAAACTTAAATCACATTGAGTAAAGATATACTTTAGTATTTTGTGGTCAGTGTAGACCATAAAATACTCTCCCAAAAGATAATGTCTCCAACAGTGAAAATCATGAACAACTACAGCCAACTCGAGATCCTGCATCTCATAATTCCTCTCATATGGCCTCAACTTTCGAGACATGTAGGCAACGAATCCTTCCCCCTATATAAACACTACTCCCAGCCTGATACTTGATGCATTATATTAAAAATTTTAACTCTTTCTCGGCTCCTTAAAAATCATTATCAGTACTGAAGTCAATCTCCCTTTTAGCTCCTGAAAGGATGAATCATAGGAATCTTCCCACAAGTACTTCACACCCTTCTTAGTTAGGCCCATCAATGGAGTTGATAAGTGTGAAATATCCTATATAAAGTGTCTGTAGTAATAATCCAGCCCTAGAAAACTCCATACCTCAAATATGTTCTTTAGATGTTCCTAGGAAACTTCCACTCTCACTTTCTATGGGTCTACTGATACTCATGTCTCTGAGATGAAATGACCTAAGAAGTAAATCTGGTCCATCCAAAAGTGGAATTTTGAGAGTTTACCATATAACCGATGCTCTCTCAATGTACTCAATATGATCTCAATATGGGTAGCATGGTCATGTTGAGTGTGAGAGTACACTAAGATATCTTCCATGAAGACTACCACAAAAGAATCCAAGTAAGGATTGAACACTCAGTTCTTCAGTTCCATTACAACTACTAGCGCGTTCTTGAGACCAAAAATCGTAACCAAATACTTGTATAGACCATACCTACTCTGAAAGGCTATAAGAGGTATATTTGATGGTCTAACGTGATAATGATGATAATCAAATATCAATCAATCTTCGAGAACACCCGAGCTCCTCAAAGCTGATCAAAGAGATCATCAATCCTTGGTAAGGGATATCTATTCTTGACTATCTACTGGTTCAACTTCTGATAATTCACACAAAGTCTGAGGGTAGTATTCGAATTCTTCATAATAAGAACAGGCGAACCCCAAGGAGAAGTACTGGGTCAGATGAAACCCTTTTCCTAAAACTCCTCTAACTGCTTCTTGAGATCCTGTAACTCTGGTGTAGCCATCCTATATAGAGGAATGGACACTGGTGCTACTCCTGGAAAATGCTCAATAGAGAAATCTACCTATCTCTCTGGAGGTAAACCTGAGAAGTCCCATGGAAAGATATCTCTGAAATGATCCACCACTGGAGGAAAGTCCATCTGCGAAGTCCCCTAGTCATATAGATATAAACTATAAATCTGGGTTGTAATTACTCCCAACCCATGATGCTTGAGTCTAGCTCTACTCACCTGGACATCCCATTCTCTCTTGTGTAGAAAAGGACCACCCTATGGTGATGTGAAACTCACTATATGGAAATAGCAGTCAAAAAATGCCTAAAAGGAGACCAAACAGTCCATTTCGAGAATGAAATCAATGCCTGTCATCTCTAAGACATATAGGTCCCACAAGAAGTTACATCCACCAACCTCAAGAGGTAACTCCTTACACTGACATACACTAGCCATTCTAATCCCCAACAGAGTGTCTAGAATCATAACATCATCAGAAGTAAAGATACAAATCCCAAGGATCTCTACAATGGAAACAAATATAAAACTATTGAAGTAACTTGTATAAAAAAGAGTAGAAACTAAAATTGAGTAAACTAGAATCGTAACTATAACCATAGAGGGTCCAGGATCCTACTCCTATTGGGTCTATTCCATCGAAAAGTCTTACTTGTACCGCAGCCCTGTGACCCTGCCTGGCTACCTTGAGTTGTTCCACCCTACTATCGCTAAAAACATACCATCTGGATACCGCATACATGACCAACTCATCATCCTGAAACACCCTAATTTCCTGACTGATGAGAAACTTGTGGTCCTATTTCTGTACATGGGGCCATAACAGATCCATTTTCACTCCCTTCTAGTCAGAACTTCTTACAAAAACACTAAATATGGCCCATCCTACCACAAGATCGACACTCTACTGGGACCTTCGGAAAGTGTGGTCTCATATGCCCACTCTTCCCTCACTGGTAACACACCACTGGGATACCTGAAGAAAAATAATGTGTGAGATCCTTGTGGAAATCCCTACTATCGTTCAAAAGAGTAACAACCCTAGACGCTAAACCACCCTGGATCATAGCTCCTAATTCCCTCATATTTCACTTCGTAATCAACACCTAGTTTAATATATCAGTTACCAAAGTCAGTATGAAAAAATTCACCTACAATAGGATGACATACCTGAGACCATCATCAAAACACCTAGCTAGAGATAACTCATCACCCCCCAGAATAGGTATGAAGCACTAAAGGTCTATAAAACGAGAATATTAATCCATCATTAAAAGAGTTCCCAGATCCAAATTCATGAAATCCCAAGCATGATCGGCCCTCAATGTCATGGGGTAGAAGTAATAATATATGGTCCTATGAAACTCTCCCAAGACATATCCCAATGACATCCCACCTGTGAAATAACATCCCACCACCTCTTGGCATAATCACGTAACATCTAAGTCACGAGATTCACTCTTCTCTTAGGAGGTGTCTCCAGTTTCTCAAAGATAGAAAGAATTCCCTCCAACCAAGACTCTACAGCATGTGGTACTCCATCCCTTGAAAAAGTGAGAGGATTCTACTGCTAGAACACCTGCGTTAAATCTTCCATAGTCGGGGTAGGATGTGGTGCTCCTTGAAAAGTATGAATCATCCTCATAAATCCTTCATAGAACTATTCATAAACACCTACATTCGGTATAATAGATTGTTCCAAGATGGTAATGATAGGAGGATCTACTGGTAGTCCCTGATCCACCATTTCGTGTGTCTGATCGTCACCCTACAACTAGCATAAAATTGGAGGATGTCTTGGTGGCATGAATTTGCAAGGTCAAGCGCACACCTCAGTTCAAGATTATCAAGTACTACAACTTAGAAGTTCTATAATGGAACATGAGAAGGAAATCATTCAAGTTTTACAAAATGGGTTTACACGGCATGTAGAACTACTACACGATTCTTTTCCCTTTAAGCCATAACATGGGTGTGTACCCCTGCCAACCTGGTTGTGTAACACCCCATACAAATGATATGTTCCTCAGGAGACATGGAATGTACTTGACTATCCCATCCTTCTCAAGTAATTATACATGAATATAACTACATGGTTCTATCCTGTTGTAACACTAAATGGTGTTCTCACCCTAAACATGACATGTACCCAAAGGTTCTGTCCACCCATTTCATTAGTCACATGGCCGGATACACGATCAACTATAGCATTGAGTGTACTCCCAGTACACGGTGTGTTCTAGAGAAGTTTACCAAACCCCATTTAATTTCTCACAAATTTAGTCAAATGGTCAAAAACTATATGGAATGTACATTTGGTACACAACGTGTACTTAAGAAAAGTCAGTTCTTCCCAAACATAAGAACACATGACGTGTGTTCATAATATCACACATCACATAGTTTGGGTTTCTAGACAGTAAGCCTATGAAACTTCTCTGGAACCCCCAAAATCTTAAAATTTATCCAAGACATGGTAGGTTATGATCCTTGAGATCCTATAATCCCCATGAATCAAAGTTTTTCATTATTATTCATATTATGCCTTAATATAATTCAATTCAAGTTCAAAAATGATCCACCAAATTTTGATCCAAGAGTGCCCATAACACCTTAGGGACCAAAGCTTGATGTTCATATAAATTAAAATTTACATATACCAATAACCTATCAATATATTAGGTATTTATATCACAAAATATATCACAACATCATACATATCTTTCACAACATCTATCACAATAGCACACAATCAATAATGAAACCTAAATGGCATGAAAAGAATGAATGACATGTGATATTTAGAAAGTTCCTATATGATGCATGAGATGTAATTCCTTCATCTCATTGGGTTTAAAAATAAATAGAACCACAATGATATCAATAATAACAGAAAAAAACAAGTGAATCACCCAACAGTGAAATTAAATCAACTATAACAATTGAAAAACTAGAAAAAATTGCAATATTCGAGGTAACTTGGATTTTCCCTGTACACATGGTAGCTAATCCCAATAACAACTTATTAACAACAACCTATTCCTTCCTATCCTAGTATATATGATCCAAATAGTAAGACAAAGCAGAAAATAACCTCCTTTGATACCACTTTGTAACATCCCAAATCCGGGTTTCGCCGAAAGGTTCCCCAAACCTGGTTGGTCACATAACCTCAAGTGCATTTCCCCAAATTCAAGAGGTTTACGACTAGAAGCGAGGGACAAGGTGTGATATTGGTGAAACTATGACCTCATTGGTATAGTATACATAGTAGAAAACAATTATTAAATAATAATTGAATCATTAATACCAAACGACAAAAGTAAACAATGGAAGTCTGATGGTAATAAAAATACTGGAGCATATATATAAATGATTCATGTCACATGTGTCTAGTAAAATGGACAAACAATTAAAAATGGTATAAATAAAATACAGAAACTAAAGTATAGAAAATAAAGTAAACTCCAATAGAATTGCAAGCCTCACCTTGGTCCCATGCTCTCTAGCTTCAACCGTAATCAAGTACATGATGAAGAAGGGCACTTTACCTTATCTATACATACACCCATATAATCTATTTGGGTCCAAAATCATGACCCAAATAAGGTGTGAGACTAATCCCAGTAGGAAAAAACAAAAAGATCTGTGCCTAATTATCAGTGAATATATACAACAGAAAATAAGAAGAAATGAAGCAATAAACTAAGAAGTACCCAAAAGTAAACAATCCTATAGTTTTCAATTACATTCATTTAACATTTATTATTCATCCATTGAATCATGAAACCTTGGTATCTAGCCTAATATCTATATCCCCTATGAAAGTAACAAAAAAATGTCTCATAAGAACATCTAATCAATCAAGTAAGACCAATTCAAAGCTTGCGATTTGGATTTGAAGACTCATCACAATCATTCAATCATTTATAAACAACACTCTTGGAAAACTCTCATGGTCTAACCCCTTTGGTTTAACATAACCATTTCATTAAATAACAACCCTCTCATAATCTCTCATGGTCTAACCCCTTTGGTCTAACATAGTACTAATCATTTACAAACCACCACCTAAGAAGGTCTCAAATTCAATACCCCCTTGGTCAACATAGAATCAATAAATTATAAACGAACACCTAGGCATCTCTCACGGTCTAAACCCCCTGAGTCGATGACCAACTATCAGCTCTCACAGTCAATACCCCTTGGTCAAAATAATGGTAAAACCTACATAAATGACCCTACCTCGGGAAGCTCTCATAGTCAAATTCCCCTTAGTCAAAATTTATAAATGCATAACACAAACATCTCATATAATAAGTAACTCCATCCTAAAAAAACAAGGCATGGAAAACAAGGAAAACCTAATAGGCATCCTAGGCCAAATGGCCATAAACAATCAAATAAAGGAAATGCACCCACAAGGTGTCCCATAAACAAGGTATCCAACCTTATGCATAAGAAAAAACCCTTTATTAATCAAACACACCATTGTAGGTAATAAAACAGGCTAAATTCAAAATCAAGCAATACCAAAAACATGGTTATGCATCAATTTTAGCATATATAATCCAAATAAAAACAACTAAAGGAACAAAACACCTACCTCAATGTATCGCGATCGATATACTTGAATGTTGGCCCTTAAATCTGTCTAAAAAGTTGTATATCTACAAAAATGTGAAACAAATACCAACCTTGAACAACTCACGATATATGAAGAATCAGGAAGAATGTCTCTAGGGGTTTTGAGAACTCAATGGTGGGATTCCAACACACCCGACATCATCTCAATCAGATTTTGGATGGAGAAATAGGGGTTCGATCTTCGTTCGTCATTCCTGAGTGATCCTGTACAAAACATGGGAAAAAGAAGTCAGTTCTGGACATGAGACATGACCCTACGTTGATATATCAAATAAAAAGAAAAGTATATAGTGTGTTCATTAAATGTACATGCCGTGTAGTATCCTTAACTAACCCCCATCTTAAGCAATCTTCCAGGTCATCACACGACCATGTCCTCATCCCTTACACAACCAGTATGTGGATGTTTGCAGAAATTGGGTACAAGGTGTGTACTCATAAGTACACATCGTGTACTTAGAAATACCCAATTTCTTCCTTTTTCCTAAAAAATAACCCAAAATCATGATCCTTACATGAAATTAAGATCTGGGTTCTTAAAATCTTGTATTATAGAAGATTTATAAGGCAATGAAAGTAGAATTTTTGTTGGATGACATGAAGAGGAAAGTGGAGGAGTTCATCTCAAGATGCCTCACCTGTCAACATTTCAAGGAGGATTACCAATGAACAACTAGTATAATTCATTATCTACCTATTACTATACATAAATGAGAGTAAATAGTGATATGTTTCATCACATGTCTACCAAGAATAGTTTGAAAACATGATTCCATATGGGTGGTTGGGGATCAGATCATGAATTCAACTCACTTCATCCACACTTGTGAGTATAATACAATGGATGTATTTTAAAAAATATACATATGGGAATCTATAAAGTTTTTTAATATACTTGTTTCAATTATATTATACCAGGACCCTAGGTTTACATCTTAGTTTTAAAATTCTTTATAGCAAGCCCTTAGAACCTAGTTTACCATGATCATATCTCATCATCCTCAAATGGATTGAAAATCTAAACAGAAGATCCAAAAATTGGAAGAAATTCTTAGATATTGAATTATGGATTTTAGATTCCAATAGGAGGTACATATACCATTAGTACAGTTTTAATATAATAACAATTATCATGCCTTAATATATATGGATCCTTTTAAATCTTTGTATGACCACCCATATCATTCTCTACCTTTTTGGGTGTAAATGGGAGATAATTAAATTATCAAACCTAGCATTATATAAGAGCTTATGGAGAAAAAAAATTTAGAAATAGAATATAGTTGGATCAGAGTCATCAGAAATCATATGCATATCATCATTATTGATTGTTATCTTTTGATTCAAGTGACCATGTTTTCTTGATAATATCTCCAATGCTATGGAATCATAGTTTTGGTAAGAAATGAAAGTTCTATCATTGGTACATTGAACCTTTTGAGATACTTGAATGATTTATTAATGTGGATTATTAGTTATCTTTATCACCAAGGTTCAGTTCCATCCACAACGTGTTTCATGTATCTCAATTAGAGAAGTATCAGCCTAATACTGACCATGTGATTCGATGCGACCATGTTGATCTTGGACCATATTCTACATTGATTCATGCACCAATACATATTATGGATATTTAATATAAAATTTTTCTTTTGAAACGAATCAGTTTATTATAGGTTCTATGGCAACATGGTTAGATTCAGAAAGAGATGTGGGAACATGAGAAGGATATGCTAGATTAATGGATTGAGAAATTCCAAATAAATGATGGCTTCCCACTTTCTAAGGACATAAATAACAACAACGGGGAGAGTGTAACACATATTTTTTAGGTAATTTACCCTTATATTTTTTATTTTCATGTAATATAATGCTTGGTTTAAGTTTTAGGCATTTATGGAGTGTTTTGGAGTATTTAAAAAGTGTTTCCATAGGTGAATGGTTTGAGGAAAGTTTTTAAAAACCATGTACTATATCCAATAAACCATGAAAGATGTTTTGGGAGTCACTAGGTCGGTTCATAATTTGTTAATGGTTTGGAGAAACTATATGGGTGCCTAAGAAAAACCATGTGAGGTTTTGGAATTGGGACAATAGTAGCACATGGTATTCCTAAATTGTGAAGCCATATGATTTATGTAAGGTAGAAATGCATGGTTGGACTATGGTTTGTAAAAATATATTGTGAAACCATGTGGATCTCTATTTTGGGAGGTTGTAGAATTCACAAAGTTTTTTACCCCGAGTGACCTAACCATCTGATGTGTAGTTAATACACTAAAAAAATATTTAATCCAGATTAAGGCCCTAGAACCCTCATTTTTGTCCTATTATAATAGTCTCTCAAACTCCTCCCCTCTCATAGGATCCCTTGGTGACTCCCTTTGACCTGGAAGTAACTTTTTGTGAATATAAGTGTGTTGGATATCCTGAATCAATGGTAAGTCCTTGTTTCCTCTCTTTATTTTTAGATCATTCCATCTTCTCTAACCCAGATCATTGGATCTATTCTGTCATGAATATATATATATATCTTATGTTTTTTTTATCTTGATGAGATATTATTGGATCTATTAAAGTTAATATGATTTAATCCCAGATATATAATTTTCATATGTTTTTACTTTATTTCATTAACTATCATGGGGTAAGTGTATTATCTACCATTCTGATCATTCTATAACTTGAAGTCTTAGTGTTTACATTCCTTTTTCAGTAATTTTGTTGGAAAAATCTCTTGGTTTTATTACTATAATCCTTGGGTTTGTAGTGATTCTCAAAATGTGTCTGATAATTTTTTTAAAACAAATTGGTTTTTAAAAGAAATGTTTTATATTTAATAATTTGATATGAGAACTAAAAATACATGGTAGTAAACGTTCATGTGAATTTGGGATGAAGTAATGGTGTGAAGTACCACCATAAAAGTGGGATGTAGTGATGGAATAAAGTACCACCATCAAATTGGTTCACCAAGCATTGACTTGGTAAAAGGATGAATCATCAATTGTGAGTATAGGGAAGTCCATGGTTGTTTATATTATGCATGTGTGTGTGGGTGTGGAAATGGAGTGATTTTTCCAAGTGGTAAGAAATCAAAGAATTTTTTTTTAATATTTTTATGTGGAACTTTTTTATGGTTTTAATATAAAAAATTTATCTACTTCTCTTCTATTTTATTTGAAATGTGATAAATTGTTCTTATCCTAGTGGAATGAGTTAGGACGTCTTTGGGGATAACCTACTAAGTTTATATTCATCCCCTTATTGGTAACTTTGGTGTTTTTTCAAATATCATATATTGGGATACAAGTAAAGGAAAAGTGTTGCATTTTTCTAGAGGTTCATCTTTATTCTTTCCTCCTTAGTTTGAGTTACAAGCTTGGAGATATCTCTTAGTGTATTTGGTGTGATGCCACATTAGTGTTACTACATTAGATGTCCTTTGGTTTCTTAGAGTAATTTTATATTACTTTTCACATTAACTACAATGATTCTATTCATTTTTGTTCCTTTTAGTTGTATTGTTATTACTCATGCATCATATAGTTGGTTTAGTGGTTTTTATTTTGCCTCTATGGTTGATTTGGGTTTTCATGGAAAATCGTCCTCCAAATTTCCATTAAGCCCTTGACATTTGTTATTGGCCCTTGGTGTCTTGGGGATGTCACATAAGGTTAGTGGAACCTCTAGTTATTCCCAAGAAAATGGGTGAGGGGAGGGATGTTACACCAAGTATTTAATAGACACTCTTAACAGTATATAAATGTATCAAAGTCCTCTATTTTATAAAAAATTATCATTTAATATCTTCATCCACAAAATATTCCTTCTTAATAACACTAATGTTTTATTCTAATAACATTCCTCCTCCTGCTTCCACTTATCAAAAACTTATTAGGATTTAAACCCATCCTTAATGATAAATTAAAATCTCTTTTAAAATCCCTCAACTTTCCATAAATTCAAAATATATCAAAATTTACATTTATTTAGAAAATTTACAAACTAGAGTGTCACTTTTTTCAAAAAATCATGTTTTGTTCAGTCAATAGTTTGAATATGAAAAACATATCCATAAAATCTTTATATCCTTGGAATTATGATTACTTTGATTTTATAATTTCATATCTAAATGACACTACATCATGTTGATCTCAAAACACACATGGTTGTGTCCTATTTGATTATAGTAGCATCCAAATATTCTATCTTGAACAATATCCACTATCACATCTTAAAAAAAGACTAATTTGTAATAGCTATGTTTTTTCCTTCAAAAGATTTTAAATATTTTAAGGAATATTTTTAGATATAGGTTCCATGTTTGTACAGTATTCTAGGGCCTGGGAAGGCACAATATTGATATAAAAAATAATAAAAAATATATTATATCATGAATTTATAGTTTTTCTGAAAAATAGAATAAATCCTTAACAAAGTCTTAGATTAGAAATCTGAGATGACCATTAAATCTAGAATATGGTTTTTACCCTAGGCATGGCATAATATTTGTGTGCCTCAAGGGAGGAATAATACTTAAATAAATTATTTAATTAATTTATTTGTTATTAAATCCTCAATCTAAACCTCCCCTATATAAACAAGATAATTCCAAATACCTAGGGTTATTTCAAAACCCTAGGGATTTGATAGAGAGATTTTGGAGGAGAGCCTTTGAAAATGGCATCATGATCAAGGATCAAAGACCAATTTTCCAAGGATCATATACGCCAATGTAGTTTGTGGATATCACCAATGATAATGTAAACTATTGTTTATTAGTGATTAATACAAACAAGAGGTAAGGAATTTATTTTTCATTATTTTAATCCCATTTTGTTTATTCTATTATGAACATGAATCATTCCACTATCACATTGATTTGTGGGATGATAATGTTTCTCAGGTGTAGATTTATCATCTAAGGATTTGGGAATTAATATTATTTGATAATTTGTTACTCATTCAAAGTTCTAATTCCAATAGATTAAGGCCAACCTGAATAATGGATGAGGTTCATTCCTCTTGACATGTTTTGTATATTTCCTCCCCTATTATTCACATGTTCATTATGATATTTTCTTTGGACAGTGGTTCAAAAAATACATGGGAATCAATCAATGATGTAATGCCCCGACCCCAGATGTCCAGAGTCAGTGCATTATTACATATCATTGGCATGATCACAAAAGATCAAGTCTTGAAATACCGATTAGTTTAGTAGCCTTGAAAGTACTAGATACATTCATAAGGTTTACATTACATCATAAAATGGATAACTACAACAAAATTGTTTCCATATAAAACACTAATCTCCCATAGACTATCCATATAGGTTAGTAATAATATACTTCTTCTCATCCTAGAAAAAATTAAACATATAAAGGGGTGAGATCAGATGCTTAGTAAGGATAACAATATAGCAGAAACTTTCATAAATAAGCATAAACTTTTATGTTAATGTATAAGACTAAAAAAAATCCTTTTAAACTTGAAATTCAGCATAATATGGCAAAGATAAAATCAAATAATTCCATTTACTTATTCACATGAATATTCTACTAGTCGAATAATCACATTAAAAATCAATAGACACTTTCATAACGATGGAATGAATAATGCCAGACTTTCATAACCACATTTTCAAGGCCTTGTGCCAAGACTACAAATAAGATTTTTTCAAGGCATTGTTCCAAGACACTAGTTTGTCTCATGAGACCTACCGATGCATTGAGGAGCTATAGAAGGCTCCACCCGTCACTTACTAAGTCCAATGCATTCCTCATATGAAAAGGTTTAAACATAACATAAACATTCATATTAAAACTAGCATACTAAATGTCAACACTTTATCCATAAACCATGAATGGTATAAAAATAACACATCCACATTAAAAAATATCACAAAACCTTCAATACAATATGAAATTTTTGTATCATAATAAATTAACTTCAAATAAGCTTAAAATCCATCAAAGGATGTTGACATAGATGAAATAAAAACCTTTTTTTAGTGAAATATTTCTTACTATTTTGAAGTCATTTAAAAGTCATATAATTATTAAAGAAAAAATTTATTCTGAAAATATTCTTATAATCTTGTAAGGGAAGATTCTACGTTGTTATAATGGTGGAAAATAGCTGCACCCGCCGTATAAGTTAAAAAACATTCTTACCTTAATTTTGTTGAAATGGTCATAAAGTAACTTGTTTGGAAAATGACGAAAAGATTCTTTTCAAACCATTTTATAAAAAGTAAAATAAGGGTATAAATGAATTTATCCAACATTCTAGTAAATATTAAAAATGTTTTGAAATACATTTTCAAGAAACATGGATGTGGATGATAAAGATGTCCCAGTAGATACTTACATAAAAACAACCTCAGATAATAAAGAGATTGTGAAATTAACCCTTACCTTGTACTTTTCCTTGGTAGAGGGTAGGTTAACCTCATTTATAATGGTGAACTAATTGTTATTAAATTATAAAAGAATCATATACATTAATATGATATCATATATGATCTTTTAATATTTCTTTGTTTATAATATTTTAGTATTATTGTCGTTTCGAGTGTTAACTGATTCGTTTTCATTTATATGATTTGTTACGTAAGTAAAGTTTGTTTTGGATAGGATGTATATTATTCATATTCAGAATGATATTAAGTATTTAAATATTATTTTTAATCATCTAATGAAAATTAGTCTTGAATGGATACGATGGGGAATGAATCTCATCGCGTTCGTGGAGACGGTAATGCGCACGTAGGCACGGGCGACAATATCATTATTTTGATATTAAACTCATATATAATTGGATGGTATATCATATATACAGAATCATTATCATTTTATATTTATTATTTACATCAATTACACATCATTATTATACCCATCCAAATAATAATGTATTGAATAACAATTACACCACGACGTGGAGATGGTAAGCCGTACGTATGCAGGTATGGTGACATGTCATTCAAAGGATGGATAGAATAATGAATATGGTTGTACCATTTTTATAATAAAATCACAGTATATATAAGATACTAGAGTTATTATTTTAGAATGAAAACAGAAAATAAAGAGGAAGTGGAAGAATAAAGGAACTTGAAAGAGGTGATGAAATATTTACCTCTTCTTCAGGTTCTTCCTTTTGATTTGATCAAAAGGGCTCCTTAGGTTAGCTTTATGACTAAAGTAAGGACTCTAGGATGAAGTGAGGATAGTTGAAAGGATATTTGGGTAGGTTTTGGCCGAGACAAATGGATTTTAAGGTGTGAATTTGAGAGAAGGGGGAGTGCCCTTTTATAAGAGGGGTGAGGGGCACCTTAGGAAAAGATTGAAATATTATTTTATAATAAAATTATTTTCGTTTTATAATGGCTCCAAAATTATTTATTTCAATTATAAGGTGGGGATAGGTCGAAAAAAACTCAACCAATAGGTTTTAGACATGTTTGGGTTACTATATTAAACTTATCTTCTAGATTGAACTCTTAGTTAATTAGTTTGACATTTACCACGTCTCATTGTATTTTTATATTATATGGTTATAAAATTACTATAAACTTCCAAAATAATATCAAGTGGTTCATTAATGGCATATATAATATTATTTAAGACCTTTGGCCAAACCTTAGATTTTTAAGAATATAATATCAATTAATAATTTACTATTTTTTTTAAAAAAAACATTTATGTCAATTTTGACACTATTTGTTATTTTGTTTTTTCTAAATTCATAACAACATTATTACATAGAAAACAATTCATCTAACCAACCCTAACATGCCATATTAACCTATAAAATTAGTGTATTTCATGAAAAGTCTCAAATTACATTTATTTTGATATTTATAATATCAATTATTTTAATATTTCATTAATACGTTAATTACTGCATCATCATTGTTTCATAAATAAATTTAATTATTTAATGTCTAAAAATTATAAATAAAATACCATTATGTAGGAAATCGTTTTATCTTTATGATTAATATTTATAGTCTAATTTATCTTATGTGTAACCCTATATTAAAAATGGTTTAGTTATTAAATTTTGAATTTAAAACCTTTAACTCTTCTTTGAATTAAATAATAATAAATGTCCTATTATAATCCAAGTGGACCTAAAGATCATATTTTATTCCTAAGGTTGTTTTTGGTTGAATTACACTTATCCAATAGAATTAGGACATGTGTTAGGGTAATAATAATATCATTTTTACCTTTAATTACCCTATTTACTTTTAATCGTGGTAAATAAAAGTCAAAAGTTACTATTCACCAAAAATTATTTTCATCTTATTGAACCACATTTTATTTACTGATATCAGCCGTGTCTCTCAGATTTTCAAAATTCAACTCACAGAAGCGGTAAAATTAAGTTTTATGTAAATTTGCAAATGCTCCTAGGAGGTGGGTAAAAGACGGTAAAATGTTCAATACAATTTTTATATATTTAAAATTATTATAAACTGACTACAATGAATTACATTGAACTTATATAGGTATTATGTATATATTTGACCAAAAATAAATTTAAATAAAATAAATAATTATTTAAATAAAAATTCAGTTTTAAACTACAACTCAGTGTTTTTCACTATTCATCAAAAATTGAATGTTTTCAGAAAAATACCAAAAATTCACCCTAAGCTAAATTCTATACTCAGAATCCAAAAATAAAGTCCATTTTGAATGATAAAATTTATAAAATTTCAAAAAGTGGGTATTACTATTCATAACGACTAGTTTGATTGGTTGTGGTGTGTTAGAACTCAAAATTGTGTACAACTCACGCTATTGTATTATTCAAAGAGAAGCGTACTGTGGAAGCTTGGGGTGTTACATTCTCCCCTCCTTCAAATAATTTTGTCCTAGAAATTTCTAAAACATTACATCATAAAAAGATTTGTGTGGTTCTTCATCATAAGTTCCCCGGGTTCCCATGTTGCCTCTTCCATCATATGGTTTCTCCATAGAACTTTTACCAGACGAGTCGTCCGGTTTCTCAGAACTTGTTCTCTTGTATGAAGAATCTTGACAGACTCTTCACAATAAGACAGATCAGTTTCCAGTTCTAATTCCTCATAGGTGAGTACATGCATTGGGTCAGACATGTATTTTCTCAACAGTGATACGTGGATCACATCATGAACTTTGGAGAGACTTTGCGGCATTTCCAAACGGTAAGCTACAAACCAAATTCATTCTAGAATTTCGAAAGGTCCGATGTACCTGGGAATCAATTTACCCTTATTACTGAAATGTATAACACCCTTCCATGGAGATACATTCAAGAAAACATGATATACTACCTGAAATTCCAAATCCTTCCTTCAGTTATCGTCATTTCTCTTCTGCCTACTTTGAACTGCTTTGATGTGAGTTTGGATTACCTTCACCTTTTCCATCATTTCTTCCTTAAGTTCTGGGCCTATGAGTTTTCTTTCACCAATATAATCCTAACAGGTTGGTGTGCGATATCTCTTTCCATATAATGCTTCATGTGGTGCCATATGAATACTTGAATGGAAGCTATTGTTATAGGAAAATTCTACCAGAGGTAAATATTGATCCCACATACCTTTAAAGTCAAGTGAGCAAGATCTCAACATGTCTTATAAGGATTTAATAGTTTGTTCTGATTGTCCATCAGTTTGAGGGTGGTAGGCAGTGCTCAAACAAAGTTCAGTATCCAGGGCTTTCTGACGAATTTTCTAGAATCTTGATGTAAAATAGGGATCACAATGAGAAAAAATCGATAGTGGTACTCCATGAAGTCTTACAACTTCATTAATATATATTCTTGCTAAACGGTCAAGTGGTAAGTCTTCTCTTATAGAAAGAAAATGTGCTGACTTGGTAAGATGATTAACAATTACCCTTATTTCATCGTTCCTTCTAGGAGTCTTTGGTAGCCCCATGAAAAATTCCATCGTGATATCATCCCATTTACACTCAGGTATGGGAAGAGGTTACATAACTCCTCTAGGCTGTTGCCTTCCATCTTTCACTTGTTGAAAAACCATACATCTTGACACAAAATCAGAAATCTCCCTCTTCATTTTGTCCCACCAAAAATGTTCCTTCAAATCTCTATACATCTTAGTGCTACTAGGGTTTATAGAGAAATTAGAACTATGATAATCATCAAACAATTCCCTTTTTAGATCAGGTATATTGGGAACACAAAGTCTCTTCCCAAATTTTAAAATTCCATCTTCATACACAAATTCACTCAATCTCCCATCATTCACATCTTTAATCTTCTTTTCAAACTCTTCATCATCGGTATGGAACTCTTTATCCTTTCTAGTAAAGATGATTTGGAAACCATTTGAAAAAGTATTTATGTTTCACCTTCCATGGTGATTCCCATATCCATATTTACTAGATCCATGTATATTGGATCCTTTTCAACTCTCATATTGTTCAAAAATCCATGATCTTTTCTGATCAAAACATCTGCCACCTTATTTTCCTTCCCCGGGTGGTAGTGTATCGTGCAATCATAATCCTTGAGTAGTTCAAGCAATACCCTTTTCCTCATGTTGAGTTATTTCTGTGAGAAAATATACTTCAAACTCTTGTGATAGGTATATATCTTAAATTTTTTATTATAGAGATAATGTCTCCATATCTTCAAAGAAAAGATTAAAGCTGCTAACTCAAGATCATGAGTAGGATAGTTTTGTTCATGAATTTTTAGTTGTCGTGATGCATAGGAAATAACCCTATCATTCTGCATAAGGACACAACCAAGTCCTTTCTTTGAAGAATCACTATAAATAACAAACCCATCATTCCCTGATGGTAGAGTCAAGATAGGAGCATTGACTAATCTTATATTTAGTTCTTTAAAAAATTCTTCACACTCTTTTTTCCAGAAAAATTTAACCCCTTTACGTGTGAGCTTGGTTAATGGGTTAGCCATCGGGAAAAATTCTGGACGGAACGTCGATGATAACCTACTAAACCAATAAAACCGCATACCTCAGTTATACTTGTCGGTGATGTCCATTCTTGGATTGCCTTGGTCTTTAAAGGATCAATATATATTCCATCATTTGATACAATATGGACAAGAAAAGAAATCTCTTGAAGCAAGAATTCAGACGTGCTAAACTTCCCATATAATTCATTTCTTCTAAGGGTCTTCAGGATAATGCGCAAGTGATTTGAATGATCTTCATAGATTTTGGAGTATACCAAGATATCATCAATAAATACCACTAAAAAGTCATAAAGATATTCCTTTAAAACCCTATTCATTAGATCCATGAAGATAGAGGGTGCATTAGTCAATCCAAAAGGCATTACTGTAAACTCATAATGCTTGTACCTGGTTCGAAATGCTGTCTTCGGAATGTATTCCTTCTTCATGCACAACTAATGATATCCATATCGAAGGTCAATCTTTGAAAAGTATTGAGCTCCATGAAGTTGATCGAATAAATCATCAATGAGGGGTATGGGATACTTGTTCTTTATTGTTATAGAATTGATCTCCTTATAGTTAATGCACAACCTCATAGATTCATCTTTCTTCTTAACAAAAATAAAAGGGGCTCCACATGGAGAAACACATGGGTGAAAAAATCCATTATTACTCAATTACTCTAGTTGTTTCTTTAGTTACACTAATTCCACACTGGCCATTCAATAAGGGGTCTTCGATATGGACCTTCAACCAGGAATTTAATCAATGGAAAACTCAATTTCTTATTCTGGAGGATATCCAAGTAAATCCTTTGGAAACACATCAACATATTCTTGCACAATAGGTACATACTCTATTTGAACATTCCTTTCCTCACCCACAGTTATTTCATTTTCTTCCTCCCCAATAATTGAATTTAGTTGAGTTACTGGGGGTGGATCTAGATAATAATCAGGTGGTGACGTTTCTGCTATAAAGATAAGGTACTCCTTATCAACATCGAAAATTCTAACCTCTTTCTTCTTCCTATAAATTTCCGCATCATGGTCTGAAATCCAATCTATACCGAGGATTATATCAAATTCAATCATGGGTATGATGATGATATCAGTAGATAAAGAGAATTTATATACCCTAATGGGAACTGATTCACAAAAATTTATTGCATTGATACCCCCCTTAGGAGTTTTGACAGACAACTCCCTTGTTAAGTCAAATTGAAAATATCTAATTTTCTTAGAAAAATGGGAAGATATGAAGAAATGCGATGATCCAGAATCAAATAAATCCTTTTATAAACTTGAGGAAACCATTAAATAAACTGCCACCATATATTTTGGAGCTTCAACCTCAGCAGTAGTGATAGCATAAGCTTGGCCTTGATCTCTTGGCATTTTCTGAGGTATGTTTCCTTGGAACTTAGGAAATTCATTTTCATAATGCCCCCTTTATCTACAATTATAGAATTCAATAGTGACAACCTCTTTCTTCTCCTTACAATCATGAGCTTGGTGGCCTTTTTCACCACACTTGTAATAGACTCCCATTCCCTTCAGGCAAGTACCAAGGTGTTTCTTCCCGCATTTACTACAGGATGGATATTCAAATTTTCCCTTATTCCCCTTATTTCCATTTCCAGAGTGTTCTACATATCTCTTATTCTCTTGCTTTGCTTTAAAGTCGTAAGACTTAGAGAATTATTTTTCTGTCTTGATAGCACATGAGACAATATCTTTGCATGATGAGAAGGATTGTGAGACTAATGATAGATGGAGAAATGGGTTTAACCCATCAAATAAACAATCAATCTTACTTCTTGGGTTACGTATACAATCTATAGCATGCCTCGCTAACATTGTAAATTTAGCTTCATACTTTGCGACATTCTCTTCCTCCTTTTGCCTCAGACTCAGAAATTGTCTTTCCATACCCACTCGATGGTGATGAGGAAAGTATTTTTCTAAAAAAATTTATTTAAACTCCCTCCATTCCATATTTGATAATTCTTCATCTTCTTTTGTGTTTTTTAATCAATGACCACCATTGATCATCATCTCTAGTGAGGCGGTAAACTACCGTGACAAATTTTTCCCTTTCACTAATACCCAAGGCGTGGAATATTTTCTCTAAGGAATTTATCCATTTCTCAGCTACTAATGTATTTTTACTCCCATTGAATGTTGGTGATTTTTGCCTCTTGAAGTGATCTAACATTGATCCTCCATGATGTGGATTAGGGTGCTCCATATGGGTAATGTTATTATTCATAACCTAAGTGAGTTGTCCCAATATAGTGATAAGCTGACCAGCACCAGTTGTATCACCAACTCCATGATAATTATGTTGAGTAGGAGGGAAATCCCTACATGGATTACATGTGTTAATATGGTTTCCATTCCTTACACTAGGCACCATTTCTAAACAATGGCATAAACTATATTAGTTTATGAATCGAAATGCATAATTCCAAACATGTAAAACACTTAACAGAAACTAAACAGTTTATGGATATAATCCATAATCATAAAAAATATTTTCTTTTAAGAATTATATACTCATAAACCCTTGATAATGGTTTGTAAATAAAATGAGAATTATCCAAAGCATATCCCTCGGGAGTGTCGAAACCAAGAGTGAAGCAAGACTTGTTATCGTGCACCAGTTCCCGTTCGAGTATAGCTCAAAGAGGTGTTTTTGGGTTTTACCCCTAGGTACATCTATACCAGAGCTTCCTATACCTACTCGTATCTAGATAGGGATGTATTTCTTGGAAAACCCACAAAATCTCTACAATACCAAAATTCTAGGAAGTTCTTATATAGTATTCCTCAAATTATATCTTAGGGTAATGTGCTCTAATCAGAGTTTACCTAAATCCAGATTCCAAGGTTTGTACTTAACTTCCTCTAATACCAACTATAACACCCCGACCCCAGATGTCAAGAGTCAGTGCATTATTACGTATCATTGTCATGATCACAAAAGATCAAGTCTCAAAAGATCGATTAGTTTAGTAGACTTGGAATTACTACATACATTCATAAGGATTACATTACATCATGAAATTGAAAACTACAAAAACATTGTTTCCATAGACAACACTAAGATCCCATAGACTATCCCTGTAGGTCAGTCGTAATATACTTATTCACATCATGGGAAAAATAAAACATAGAACGGGGTGAGGTCAGATGCTCAATAAGGATAACAATATAAAGGAAACTTTCATAAATAAGCATAAACATTTAAGGCAATATATAAGACTAAAACAAAAGACTTTTAAACTTGAACTTTAGCATAATATGAAAAAGATAAAATCAAATAACTCAATTTAATTATTCACATGGATATTCTACTAGTAGAATAATCACATGCAATATTAATAGTAACTTTCATAATGATGGAATGCATAATGCCAGAATTTCATAACCACATAGTCAAGGCCTTGTGCCAAGACTAAAAATAAGATTTTGTGAAGGCCTTGTGCCAATACACTAGTTTGTCACATGAGACCTACCAATTAATCGAGGATCTATAGCCGGCTCCACCCGTCACTTATTAAGTCCAATGCATTCCTCATATGAAAAGCTTTAAACATAACATAAACATTCGTAGTAAAACTAGCATAAGAAATGTCAATACTTTATCCATAAACCATGAATGGTATACAAATAACACATCCATAGTCAAACATATCACTAAACCTTCAATACAATATGGAAGTTTTGTATAATAATAAATCAACTCCAAATAATCTTAAAATCCATCAAAGGATGTTGACATAGATGAAATCAAAACATTTTTTAGATAAATATGTCTTACAATTTTGAAATCATTTAAAAGTCATATAATTATAAAAGAAAACATTTGTTTTGAAAATATTCTTATAATCTTGTAAGGGAAGCTTCGATGTTGTTATAACGGTGGAAAATAGCCACACCCGCCGTATAAGTTAAAAAAACATTCTTACCTTAATTTTGTCGAAATGGTCATAAAGTACCTTGTTTGGAAAATGACAGAAAGATTCCTTTCAAACCATTTTATAAAAAGTCAAATAAGGGCATTAATGAATTTAACCCATAGTCTAGTAAATAGTAAAAATGTTTTGAAATACATTTTTAAGTAACATGGATGTGGATGATAAAGATGTCCCAGTAGATACTTACGTAAAAACAACCTTGGATAATAAAGAGATTGTAAAATTAACCCTTACCTTGTACTTTTACTTGGTTGAGGTTAGGTTAACATCTTTTATAATGGTGAAATAGTTGTTATTAAATTATAAAAGAATCATATACATTAATATGATAGAATATATGATCTTTTAATATCTCTTTTTAATAATATTTTAGTATTATCGTCGTTTCGGGTGTTAACTGATTCATTTTCCTTTATATGATTTGTTACATAAGTAATTTTTGTTATGGATAGGATTTATATTATTCATATTCATAATTATATTAAGTCATTAAACATTATTTTTAATCATCTAATGAAAATTAGTCTTGAATGGATATGATGAGGAATGGATCTCATCGCGTTCATGGAGACGGTAATCCGTACATACGCACGAGCAACAATATCATTCTTTTGATATTAAAATCATATATAATTGGATGTTATATAATATATAAATAATAATTATCATGTTATATTTATTATTTACATCAATTACACACCATTATTATACCCATCCAAATAATAATGTATTGAATAACAATTACACCACGACGTGGAGACGGTAAGCCGTACGTACACAGGTATGGTGACATGTCATTAAAAGGATAGATAGAATAATGAATATGGTTGTAACATTTTTATAATAACATAAAAGTATATATAAGATACTGGATTTATTATTTTAGAATTGAAACAACAAAGAAAGAGGAAGTGGAAGAATAAAGGAACTTGAAAGAGGTGATGAAATATTTACCTCTTCTTCAGGTTCTTCCTTTTGATTTGATTAAAAGGGATCCTTAGGTTGGCTTTCAGACTAAATTAATGCCTCTAGGATGAAGAGAGGATATTTTAGAGGATATTTATGTAGGTTTTTACCGAGCCAAATGGATTTGAAGGTGTGAATTTGAGAGAAGGGGAAGTGCCCTTTTATAAGAGGGGTGAGGGGTACCTTAGGAAAAGATTGAAATATTATTTTATAATAAAATTATTTTCGGTTTCTAATGGCTAAAAAACGATTAATTTTGAGTCTAAGGTGGTTATGGGTCTAAAACCACTCAACCAATAGGTTTTATATAGGTTTGTGTTACTATATTAACCTTATCTTCTAGATTTAACTCTTAGTTAATTAGTTTGACATTTACCATGTCTCTTTGTATTTTTATATTATATGGTTAATAAACTTACTATAAACTTCCATGAGAACATAAAGTGGTACATTAATGGAATATATAATATTATTTAAGACCTTTGGATGAGCCTTATATTTTTAGGTATAGAATATCAATTAATAATATAATATTTGTTTTAAAAATTTCTTTCATGTCAATTTTGACACTATTTGGTATTTTGTTTTTTCTAAATTAATAAAAACATTATTACTTCTAAAAAATTCATCTAAAAAAACCTAACATGTCATAATAACCTATAAAATTAGTTTAATTCATAAAATGTCTCAAATTAAATTTATTTGGATATTTATAATATCAATTATTTTAATCTTTCATTAATACAGTAATTACTACATCATCTTTGTGTGATAAATAAATTTAATTGTTTAATGTCTAAAAATTATAAATAAAATACCATTATGTAGGAAATATTTTTATCTTTCTAATGAATATTTATATTCTAATTTTTCTTATTTGTAACCCAATATTAAAAATGGTTTAGTTATTAAACTTTGAATTTAACACTTTTAACTCTTCTTTGAATTAAATAATAATAAATTTCCTATTCTAATCCAAGTGGACCTAAAGGACAATATTTTATTTTTAAGGTTTTTTTGGTCGAATTACACTTATCCAATAGAATTATAACATGTGTTAGGGTAATAATAATATCATTTTTACCTTTAATTACCATATTTACTTTTAACCGTGGTAAATAAAAGTCAAAAGTTACTATTCACCAAAAATTATTTTCATCTTATTGAACCACATTTTACTTATTGATATCAACCGTGTCTCTTAGATTTTCAAAATCAACTCATAGAAGCGGTAAAATTACGTTTTATGTATATTTTCAAATGCTCTTAGGAGGTGGGTAAAAGACGGTAAAAAGTTCAATAAAATTTTTATATATTTAAAATTATTATAAACTAACTGCAATGAATTAAATTGAACTTATATAAGTATTATGTATCTATTTTTACCTAAAATAAATTTAAATAAAATAAATAATTATTTAAATAAAAATTCGGTTTTAAACTATAACTTAGTGTTTTTCACTATTCATCAAAAATTGAAAGTTTTTAGAAAAATACAAAAAATTCACCCTAAGATAATTTTGAAACTCTGAATCCAAAAATGAAGTCCATTTTGAATGATAAAATTTATAAAATTTCAAAAAGTGGGTATTACTATTCATAACGGCTGGTTTGATTGGTTGTGGTGTGTTAGAACTCGAAGTTGCGTACATCACACGCTATTGTATTATTTAAAGAGAAGCGTACCATGGAAGCTTGGGGTGTCACAAATGAACAACTATTCTTTGGAATAGTGGATTGATACTATAGGATTGAGTTTGATATAAATGGAATGATTTCTGTGTGTAATGATGATGGACATTTGGGATTGGATTGGGAGATGCACGATCATGGGTTTTGGCATTACGGTGGGGTAGTATTACAAATATCATTTCTCGAGAGGAGGATGTGACATGAATATACCCAGTAGTGAAGATCAGAGTTCGTTAAACTCAGATCCAAATTCTATGGTGAGTTTTGTGGTGGATTCAATAATGGAAGAGGTGTGAGTTAAAGATGCAATAAGTTTCTATATTTATAGAAAATCCAACATTACATGGTGTGTAGTCTAAAGAACAAACACCATGTGAACCTTGGATATAGTGCCTAGGGTTTACTTATAAAGAAAAATACCACACACATTATTAGACCAACCACATACCATGTCATCTGATGTTTGTGGTTTGGCATATACCTTCGGGGTGCGTGGGTACAGACTTGTCTAGGCACATTGACATGACTAGAGTACACAAACATGGCACAATACTTAGACACGACTAAATTACCCAGACATGGCTAGGTACATAGGCACAACCAAAGTACACAGGAACAACTTGGTACTCAGACATGGCCCGATACCTAGATACAACTAGGTACATGGGCGCAACCATAGTACATTGGCACAACTTAAAGTACATGGGCACAAGAAGAAGTACACGATCAGACCCAAGGTAGATAAGACACACCATATACTCCTAGTACATGATGTGTAATTTCAAAAGGGTAGTTGGAGGCCCTCATTCTCTTTAATTGTTGGCCTATTTCTCTAGGTTGAATTCCATTGATCCGTCCCCATGAGGGTACAATGATGCATCACTTCCTAAACATAAGATATGATCTTCTATATGGGATTAGTCTTGGATAGAGTTTAGGAATCCCCCTATGTGGCCCAGGGTGTGATCCTCTATCATTCCTTTATTTTCCCTAAGTTGGGTTTAAGTAATCATCATTCCCAACATACACAGGCATACAATCCCATAATTTTTGGGTTATTTTAGGTAGGTTTAGTATACCCCAAAGTCTCTATGTGAGATCCCCTATCTATGTATAAAGATCTTCCTAGTTCCAAAAGGTACTTATTTATGGAGAGGCTTTAAGATAATGACTTCTTAGATGAGAAAAAAATGTTATCAGACTCATGGGATGAGTTCTCCTAGATGAGAATTACCTAGAAGTCTCAAGAATAATCCCATGGATAGATGTATGATTGTGATATTACCCTAATATTTTGTGTTTATCTTGATTATATATAGTTTATTATTATTATGTCTTATATTCTGATTGAAATTACTTTGTGATGAAGCGATGAATACTCTCCTGATTCATTATATTTGGTGATTTTGGGGTGTCATACTGGGTATTATTATAATCAAACCTACACGGGCTTTTCTCACACATATCATGTCTTATACAAATGAAATTACTTTTAATAAAGTCCTAGTTATACCATAAGAAGGTTAAGAATAGTGATCTAGACATACCATTTTTTTGTACTGGGTGTTTCATTTGACAACAATCCACTCCTTTCTAGAAGGTTGGACTCTTTTTCAGTTTTGGTGGGATTTCCTTTGGCCCTTTATGATTTCTAGTTCATTTTTAAACTCTGATTTTGGGATATATATGTATTCATGAATTTAGGTATCATTTTTTACTTTATCTTTCATCATGGTGTTGGTGGATTTGTGATGTGTGTGTGCATACATGTTCCTTAGACTAAGACCTCCAATTTGTGTGATATGATTAATCAATGCTTGTAACTAGATTTTAGCCTATTAGAGGAGGGACTTGGGCGTCACTCTTAGCTTATTTATGGCCATGCTAGCCCTAGTGGGTTAGGTAATAACAAAATAGTATCAAAATGGTTCCATCTTAGGACCATAGTTTAGAGATTCTCTAACTGTGAGGTTTGGTTTAGGAACTAGGGAAGCAATATTAAAGTGTTTCTTGTCTAGCTCTTAGGATAAGGAACCCAGTATTGGTATGGTGGTGGAGGTTTACATTCATTAGCAATCTTATAACATGCTTATTGACTTAGTCTATACAATCACTGGTTATAGGAAAAACTTTGGTACATGCACCATATAAGAATGGGTTATAGTTTCCATATCCTTTTTGAGTCATCTCCCAAGATATATTCTATGACTATGTTACATATTGATTATTTTAGGATGAATACATGATGGAAACCATCTTGGATTACATAGTGGGATCACGATGGTTATCATACTAATGAAGAGGCTTATGTACAAGGACCTATGTAGGAGTTGGTACCTTTAAGTGGTTTTATTGTCTTACTATTACCCATTGAGTAGCAGGTTGTGCCAGTAGTACCAACTAAGGATCTGTACAGTCTAAGTATGCTTCATAAGTTTTAGAGGTAGTGAATATTTATATTTTGGGGTGATCTAGACCCCTAAGCAACTGAGGATTTTCCTGAGATTATTATGCCAGTTTTCTACCTTGTTAGGACACCTCTAAATCAGATGGTGGTCCTAGGGGTGAGTATCCTTCATGGATCTATTAAGAGATCATGGAATCTAGTGACTTAGATGCATAATAAGGTAGAATTCTCTTGGATATAGTTTGATCAAATTTTCAAAGAGAATTTATACCCAATTACATTTCAAAAAATTCATATCATGAAGTTTCTACAACTTCAGTAGAGTATCATGATTATGGATGAGTATTCGTTGAGGTTCACCAACCTCTCATGGTACTCTATGGATATGGTTCATGACCAATTATTCTGAGAAATAAACTTCATATGGGTAATACACCAAGATACTAGGGATGAATTTATATCTCCTTATATTCCTAACTATGTTGGGGGTGCTTGAGTGATATTTAGTGGTAAATAGATTTTGGACGAGAATACACCAATAGTTAGTACCAATAGAGTGAACACATGTGTTTAGACTTTAGTAGTGGGTAGAAAATAACAAACATATGGATTTGATCATGATATATTCTTTAAGAGATGGTCTTAGGATATAATGTCTGTGGTTAAGGGCTCTCAGGATAGATTAAGTCAGTTGAGGGAGAGGAGGTGTTTCTATTGTGAAGGTCAAGAACATATCATATGGCATTGTCTATCCCACCAAGAAGCTGATAGATATAATATTGATAGACCAACCAATAAGATAAAATGACTAGAATAGATAGGTTCTCAAGGTTGAATACATGGAATAGGTGTAGGTAGAGCAAAAGGATGTGTTCGACAGTTTGATCAATTTCCACCACCACCCAAGGTGGTCCACATAAGGCTCAATGAGCTAGAGGTCAGGGATGCGAACAACTATAGGTAGTGGATGCCTATGAACCAGAGGCCCCAGAGATGATTATAGGCATGGTATATGTATTATCTATATTAGATACAATACTAATAGACATAGTTATTAGATTCAATTTTATTTCCACTTCACTTTTTAGAGATCTAGAGATTCTAGTGGAGACTTTGGCTTAACCTTTGTAGTTGGAAACTTCTATCAGTGGGGATTCAGTGATTACACACTTCTATTGATATTGTAATTTTAATCTTATAGGATATATATTATTATAGTATTTATTTGTATAAGTGATAATTCCTTATGAAATAATCTTAGTTATGAACTAGATATCCAATGTTCATGAAAAAATTACTATTTTAGGTGGTGGATATGGTGTTTATGAATAGATGGGATGATATTTTCCATCATTGGTCAGAAGGAATCCAAGTAATTATAGGATGGGATAATACGTAGGTGGATACAACCAATTACTCACTAGTTATCTAGTATAACAATGGGGTATTAGATGCTATGGGATATCAATTTCTTGCAGTGGTGGCTGAGTACGATGATGTCTTTCTTAAGGAAATGTCAGGATTACCACCCCAATGAGAGATATAATTATTTATATACTCAAACCAAATTAATTCCCTGATATTTATGCCATCATATCAAATGGATCCCACATATCTTCATGAAGCGAGGGTGTAGTTAGATGATTTTTAGTGGAAGGTATTTTTCATACCAATGGTGTCACCCTGGGAAGCCCCAATGTGATTATCTAAGAAGGAAGATGAGAGATTAAGGTTTTTCTTGGATTATAATATCTTGAACCATGTGACCAAGAAGAATAAGTATCCACTACCAAGGATCAATGAACTCTTTGATTAACTGAAGGGGGAAATGGTTCTCAAAGATTGACCTTGGATAAGGCTATTATCTTCTTTGAGTTCCAGATGGGGATATACCAAAGGCAATATTCTAATGTCACTAAAATCATTATGAGTACTTGGTGATGCATTTAAACGTGAGTAATGCACCAAAATCATTCATGGGACTCATGAACTATATCTTTAAACCTTTATTATATCATTTTATTGTAGTCTTTATCAATGGAATCCTATTGTACTCGGTGTCTGAGGAGGAGCATGTAAGACAATTGAGGATGGTCATGGACATACACTAAGAGAACATCTATATGAGAATATATAAAAGTGTCAATTATGGATTCAATAGGATCAATTTATATGAAAATTTATCTTAGAAGAGGTTATAATAGTGGACCTGGTGAAGGTTGAGTCTGTGTTATCTTGGGAGCCACCCAAGAGCATGACTGAGGTGCATAACTTCCTTGGTTTGGCTAGCTATAATTAGAGATTTGTTACTAATTTCTCTAGGATATCAAAACCTTTAAATGTTTTGACCTAGAATGGGAAGACAATAATTTTAATGGAGAGATTCAATCAAACCTTTCTAGAGTTGCGATAGAGGATGACAAGAACCCCCATCTTGATACTTCTAGGGGAGGGTGTTGAGTATGTTCTATTCTATGATACCTCAAGTATTTTTCTTGTATTTTTTCTGTTTCATTGGTATAATGTGATTTCCTATGGGTCCCATAAGCTAAGATCTCATGAGTAGAATTATGTGACCCCCGATCTTGAGGTGGAAGTGGTGGTATTCACCCTAAATATGTAGAGACATTAACTTATGGGTGAGTAGTTTATAATCTATTATGAAAAAAATAGTCTCAAGTATTTCTTTTCATAGGAGGAACTTTACTTGAGAAATAGGTGGTGGATAGTGTTCTTCTAGTATTATTACTTCAAGGTAGTCTATACTCCCTCGAAGGGTTACGTGGTGGTCAATGCTATCAATAGGAGAACATGTTCATAGTTTTTGAATGGGGTGTCAGAGTAGTTGGACTCATTAAAGTTGTCCTTAGTGGATGAGGATGGTATGAATTACCTTTATTCAATGGTTTTCCCCCTCTAGTTCTATAGTGTGTTAGGGAGGATTATCATGGAGATACCGATATTGAGACCTTTCATATTCAGATATCCACTAGACATGATCTTGATGAATTTTATAAAGGTGGGGATAACATCATACTTTTTAGAGGACATACAATAATACTAGTTACATTGAAAGATGATGTTTTAAGGGATTTTCATAAATTACCCTTGGTGGTACATCCAAGTGTGTTGATGATTTTCTAGGACCATTAGCACCAATTTTGGTGGGTAAGAATGAAAAAGTGCATATATGAGATTTCCTCTTGATGCCTCACTTATTAGTAGGCGAAGGATGAGCACTAGATTTCAATAGGTTTTTCTAAAACCCTTGAGGTTATAGAGTTATAGTGGGAAGGTATATATGTGGACATATTGTGGGGATTCTATGATTTTCTAGATGAAATAATTCCATTTTTGTGATCATAGACCTAGTTACCAAGTCATACCAGTTCCTAGCTATCTGAGAGTCATGTTTAGTAGAGAGATTGGGATTCATTTATGTGCATGAGATATTTTGGTTTCATGGATTTATCTTAATTATCAGTTAATACCGCGATTTTTTCTTCATTACACAATTATAGAGTGGATTATAGGAGGCCTTTGGGACTAATTTGTGTTTGAGCATGTTGTTTCACCATTAGAATGATGACCATAATCAGTATACTATTCAGGTTCTGGAGGAAATTCTTTAGGATTTCATGTTGGAATTTTTCTATAGTTGGGAGGATAAAATACCCTTGGTAGAGTTTGTGTATAACAAAAACTACCACTCCACCATTGGTATGGAACCTTTTCATGCCTTTTATGGGAGACCCTTCTAGTCACCACTATATTGGACTGATCTAGGGGGTCGACACTCATGATCCCAGAGTTGGTGTGAGTAATGATAGAGAAGGTGAATACCATCCAAGAGTAGATGAGGAATGCCTAGATCCATCAGAAGTCTTATATAGACCTATGATAAATACACTTGGAGTTTGAAGAGGGAGACCATGTGTTTCTTAAGGTCTCACCTTGAATATGATTGTATATATTTTATTAGGGTTGAAATTTGTCTCTGAGGTTTATTGGTCCTTTACAGATATTGTATAGGGTTGGTGAGGTGGTGTACTACTTAGCCTTACCACTGTAATTAGACCAGGTGCATTTTTTCTTCTATGCATCGTAGCTGAGGAGGTATATTCATGACCCATCACATATTATTGACCGGGGTGAGATAGACATTGAGGATGAAGCTAACTTTGAGGAGTAACCAATAGAGATCAAGTATTAGTAGGAGAATATCCTTCATGGGTGAATGATTCCCTTGGTGTGTTCCTAGTGGTAGCATGAAAATCTTCAAGAGAGCACCTAAGAGTCGTAGAACCAGATGAAAGCCTAGTACCCTCATAATTTTGAGAAGGTTTTTTGGTTTTTTGGATGATAATTCTTGAGGTGGGGAGAATTCAATGACTTTATTTTTTTCCTTGTAAATATTTGATATATTTAAGGAATATTTTCAGAGATAGGAGATAAGTTAGCATGGGATTTCAGGGCCCGATGTTTCTTGATATTAATATAATAAAAATAATAAATCTATTATATCACACATATGTATTTTTTTTAAAATAGAATACATCCTGAATTAATTATTGTATAAAAATCCAATACTACCATTAAATTTGGATTATGGGTTTTACCCTTGGCACGATATAATCTTTGTGTGTGTTGGGTGTTTTATTTGAGTGTTTTCATGGGTGGAATAATAATTAAATAAATTACTTACTTTATTTATTCATTATTAATGAATAAACCTAGACCTCATCTATATAAACATATTTATTAAAAACCCCTAGGGTTAGCTATATAACCCTATGAATTTTATAGAGAGATCATAGAGGAGGGCTCTGTGGATGACATTTAAATCAAGGATCAAAGACTAATTTTCCAAGTTTCGTCTACATAAATGATGTTCATGGATATCACCTATGAAAATGTCAACCATTCCTCATCATATATTGATCCAAACTCAAGGTAGGGTGTTTTTTTCATTGGTTTAATCCCCATTTTTTTATTCCATGATGATCATTAAAAAATTCCACTAACAGATTGATTTATGGGTTGATCATGTTTTGCGGGTGTGGATTTATATTCCAAGGATTTGAGAATTGATATTATTTGATAATGTTTAATTCATCCATAGTTATAGTTTCAATATATTTATTCTAAACCAAAAAATGGCCTAGGTTTATTCCTCTTACTTTGTTTTGTGCATTTCCCCTTGTTCTTTACACATTCATGGACAATATTTTATTTAGTTTTTGGTTTTACAAATACCCAGCAATTGATCATTTTGAAAACAGTATTTGTAATAAAGGATTGATACAATGGGTTTGAATTTCAGATCAATGACATGATTGGGGTGTATAATGATGATATATGTTTGGGTTTGGATTAGTGGAGGTACGCTCATAGGTTTTGGCATTCCAATGGAGCATCCCGAGGGTGTGTGATTCTTAAGGGGAGGATGGGGTTGGAATCTGGCCATCAAATAATATCAGAGTTCAGTAAAATATGATATGTATTATATGGTGAGTTTTATGTTAGATTTATTGATGGACAAGGCATGAGAGGAATATGAGTGAAGTTTCTATATTTATAGAAAATTATTTATTAAATGGTGTGTAGTATGAAGGGAAGATTCCATGTAGACCCTGTCTACATCATCTAGGGTTATATATAATGAAAAATATCACATTCCATGTGGGACAAAAAATACATTGTGACCTAGTGCTGGTAGCTTGATGTGTACCCTAGGGGTAGACATGAATAGACACAAACAGACACATGGGAAGGGCTAGAGTTCATGGGAATGACCCGATACTCGAACATGACAAGAGTACTCGGATACGAACAGGTATATTGGAATGACTAGAGTATACAGGCACAACATGTACTCAACTGCAGCTAGGTACTCAGACATGGATAGGTACATGGGTATACCCATAGTACATGGGTATATACCAATGTACATGGGTATGAGATGAAATGTACAGGCAAGCCCGAGGTAAAGAAGACACATCATGTACTCCCAATACATGTAGTGTAATTTCTCTATGGAATTTTACGGCCCTTATTCTCTTCAGTGTGGTCCTGTTTCTCTAGGGTGCATTCCCATGGTCCGTATCCATGAGGGCACAATGAGGCATCAAATCTTGAGAATATGATATGATCCAATCTATGGGATTAGTTTGGGATATATTTTAAGAAGCCCCCCCAGTGTGGCCCGTGGTGTAATCCTCTATCATTCCTTCTTCTTCCCTAAGCAGGGTTTGAGGAATCATTGTGACAAACATACATGGTCATATGATCCCATAATTAGTGGATTATTTCAGGTAGGGTCCATTATACCCCATAAGACTTGGGTTAGATCCCCAATCTAGGGATAAAAATCTTATAAGTTTTAGAAAGTACTTATTTATAATGAAGCTTGATGAGAATGACTTCTCAAATGAGTGACAAAAGTGTTATCAGACTCATGAGGTGAGTTCTCTTAGATGAGTATTACCTAGAATCCTTAAGTAGAATCTCATGGATGTCTGTATAGTTGTGATCTTATTGTGATACTTGGTGTCTATCTTGAGTATATCTAGGTTATTATTTTTATTTATCATATTCTGATTGACATTCCTTCATGATGATGATCTAACTAATCTCTTGATTATTTATGTTTAGTGATTTCAAGGTGTCCTACTTGGTGTTGTTATACTTACCATTTTATGGGATCTTCCCACACATTCCTTGTCTTATACAGATGATAGGACTTTTGTAAGAGTCCTAGGTGAACTAGGAGAAGGTGGAGAATAGTGAGATAGATAGACAATGGTTCATACTAAGGGGTTTCATTTGATAGAATACCCCTATATTATAGCAGGTTTGACTCTTTTATAGTTTTGGTGTGCTTTTATTTGTCCCTTTATAATTTATAGAACTTTTTTTTGTATTCTAATTTTGGGATATAGATGTATGCATGCATTTGGGTACCAACCATATTTCATCTTTCAGCATGGAGTTGGTGGATTGGATATGTGTGAGTGGATACAGGCATCTTAGTTTAAGGCTTACCATGTGTTTCATATTCATACTCAGTGCTTTACACCAGCCCTTGGACCATTAGAGGCAAGCTTGGGGTTTAATTCTCAGCTTATCTCTGTCCAGGTGGGTCTTGATGGGTCTTATCATGAAAAATATCCCATTGTTTATAAAACTATCTACAAATCATTCATAATTATATTATGAAGACATTTCAACAAGGTCTCTATAATTCTCACTTCCTCTCTAGTACCATAAAAATATGTGGTCATATCTAGATTTGTATTTTTCAAATCAAACATTTTAATCCTCGTCAAACTTCCTTCATAAACCATGATCATATCTGAATTTTCTACAACCATGACATAAACCATAGTGTGTCTTAGTATCTTATGGATTCTAATTATTTTATAAATATTACTCCTAAAAAATGATAATTAATATGATGATATATTTTTAACTATGATGTGTTTTGATAGACCATGAAATTTTTATTTCCCATGGTTTTTATTCCTTCATAAAAAATATAATCAAACTTTACCAAATCATCTCTTTAACCTTAAATTCTTAAGATAATTTCATATAAATTTGTTTTAACTCTAATTTTATAGTGATTGAAAAACACACTTTAACAATAATCTAACAAAAAATTCATGAAGATCCAATATTCTCCTCTTTAAAAACACTGGTTCTAAAATTCTACCTATTTGAGTTATTGGTAATTCTAAGTGAAATTAAATACTGATGTTATTAATATTTTCATGACTTATTATATTCTCCCTTTACTTATTTTATATGAAATGTGCATAATTTGTGTGAAATATTAATGTTTTAATATTAAGTATAATTTTTGAGCATTTTTAGAAGTAGTCCAATTGAGCCAGTTTAATGTTTTAATAATAACTATCACTATACTGATCCAAATTTTGTGGTTCTTATTTTTTAGTATTCCCCTTTCAATATAAAACATTTCATTAGAAGGTACCATGAGCCCATTCTTCCATTTGAAGGGTCATATGGTCCTCACAAACAAGACCAAAGAATCTGTGAACAAACTGGACCATCATTGAAGATTGATTTACTGGGATCAATCCAGAAGTCCAAAAACATTAAATATCCCCAATAATTCTGGGTACACTACATTTAATCTTGGATAAAAATTTGAAGTCCCAAATCTAAGTACAAGAGGCCCAAATGAAGCTTTGAAGTCCAGACCACCATTCTGGACAAGAATTAAAATCAGTATAGAATGCATGAAATATCTCATGATTTAAGGATCAAATCGAGCTGAGACTTTGCAGTGTGAAAGCGGAGATATAGGTGGCCGAATTTGTTGAAGAACCCATTTGGATTTGAAGGCATATTAATATTAAAAAACCCTTTCACATTCTGGACTTCAAAAAGACTGTATTGAAATGGACAGTTTTACTTTGTTTAATCAAACAACAATAAATTTTGATCCTTAAGTCCAAATGACTCAAAATGTTGAGAGTAGTCGGAAAACTTTATTATATAAAACTTTTAAGGAGGATATTGATCTAGATTCGGCTTTCTTGATGTCCATATCTGCAATCCAAGTGGAGGGGTATTTCTGGAATGTAAACAGTCCACCACCTTGGGCTATAAATACATCCCCTCCTCTCCTTTCAAAAGGGTTGGCATTTCAGAGCAAAGGAGGATTGATTGGAAGTACCAAGGCCCTGAAAAAGGCTTGGGAGTATCTTCTAAACTCAAGTTTTCACTTGATAATACCTTCCTCCTCTCTTTGTTTTCATTTACTTTTGCATTTTTCTTCGTTGTAATTTTGCAAGTGTTTGTCTTTGAAATTCTGTTTTAATGAAATTTTCTTCTTCTTAATTTCTTATTCTCATCCACCTTATGTAGTTCAATATTAATGTTCTTATTTTAGTTTAAATCAATCTGAAATCCATAATCTTCTTTTACTTTATTATTCAATAAAAAGTCCGGTTTGTTTTACTCTCATCATCGTTCACGTGTGTGTTCGGCGCACAACTCTTTTCTTATCCCTTTCTTTTTCTTCTCTTTGTAATTCATCACCTTAAACATAATAGACCAGATTAATAATAATTTAAATGGCTGAGTAAATATCTTATTTGGGTGAGAACTAATTTAGGGATGTTAAGTGATTGAGAGGTTTTTCTCAATGAGTATTCTTTAATTTAACATTGTGTATGTTGGCCTTGACATGTCATGGATTATTGACATATTATGTTCAACGTGTGGTTTCCATGGATTATTGGAACCATAAATACACTTCCACAATCAAGCACTGATTGAGATTAGAACCCTATGTAATGTTAAGGCTTGGATTAAAGGCTTAACACTTGGGAATTCCAATCAACATCAACTTTTGATATGGGTGTTAATTTAATGCAATATAAAGCAAAGCTCAAGGATATCACATGCTTAACTCCCTAATGATGAACTCACCCCAATATTTATCAACTTGTTAAATTAAACATCATCCATTAAAAATTTCAATTAATCTCTACAAACAACCCCCCCCCAATAAAAATACAATCAACTAAAAACAAATGACTATTTCAGAGTATCATTGCCGAGGATTCGACCCGAGTGCTGCTATACACATTAGCAGTGCACCAGAACTTTGACCGGTCTATAGGTGACAATCGGCCGCGTGTTTCAAATGGCGTCGTTTACAGGGATGGTTCTTTAAGTAGTCATTAGTTTCTGGTTATTGTAAAAAAAAACCAAAAAAAAATTAAAAAAAAATTGAAAAAAAATCACAAAGAAAAAACCATCTTCCTATTAAAAATCATACACTGAAAAAAACACAAAGAAAAACCCATCTTCCTCTTTCTTCCAAAATCTCTCTGAATGCCCCGTAGCCTCCCAAACAATCCCTCAGATTTGTTTGACCCTGAAATTGATCGAACACTTCGCCAAATTAGGAGGAACATAAGAGATAATCAACTCATTCAAGAACCAGTCCTCATCCAACCAATTGAATTAGATATGGACAATCCTAGGGAACAAACCCTTAAAGAAATCACTGCCCCTGATATGAATTACCAACCTCTTGGTATTCAATATCCAAACAAAGAGGCTGAATTCGAACTAAAATCGGGTTTGATTCATCTTCTTCCTCATTTCCATGGGCTAGCCGGTGAGGATCCACATCTCCACCTTAAAGAGTTCCAAGGGGCGTGCTCTACCATGAAGCCTCAAGGGGTTTCTGAAGAACAAATCAAACTTCGAGCATTACCTTTCTCCCTAGATGAAACTTCTAAGTCATGGCTCTACTACCTTCCTCCTGGTTCCATAACTACATGGAATGACATGAAGCGACTCTTCTTAGAGAAATTCTTTCCTTCTTCTCGTACTGCTTCTATCCGAAAGGAAATAAGTGGCATACATCAATTCCCAAGTGAATCACTCCATGAGTACTGGGGGATGTTCAAAAAGCTTGTTGAAACCTGCCCACACCACCAAATTACTAACCAACTCTTGATCCAATACTTCTATGAGGGGTTATTGGCTATGGAGAGAACTCTCATTGATGCCGCAAGTGGCGGTGCTCTTGTTGATAAAACTCCCGCAGCTGCAAGAGATATCATAAGTAACATGGATGAAAACACACAACAATTCCATACTCGAGCACATGATCAAGTCAAAAAAGCCCAAGATAATCAATCAATTGAGCCAAACAAGATGACCGAGTTGATGAGTGAACTTACAGGTCTTGTGCGAAAGCTAGCTGTGGCCACCAAATCTCCAACCTCGTCTTCTCCACAATCAATGTTTCCTGGACCTATAAAAAACTGTGGAATCTGCAACTCTCCATCTCATCCAACTGACACATGTCCACAACTTCACGAGGATCAATCCGATTCATCTGGACCAATGGAGCTCAATGCAGCATATGCTCAGCGGAACACCAATCCTCAACTATCAGGTCAGTTTGTTAAAAACTTCAACCAACCTCACTCTGAGCCCTTCTCTTCTTCATATAACCATGGCCTGAGGTATGGTAATACCTTCTCTCATCCCCCTCAATTCCCTCCTCAAAACCCAAACCAATTCCAATATGGTCAAGGTGGTGGTAACTTCCATCAACCTTATCCTTTTGTTCCTCAACCTCAAAGGAAAAATCCTTCTCCTGGATTCCATTATCCTAGTGAGCCTTCCCAATTCCAAAACCAATACAATCGATTTCCCAAGAACCAAAATCAAGGCAATCCCAACCAGGGAGAAGCCTCTTCTTCCAAGAAACCATGGGAACGTGAAGTGGAATATCTTTCCTACTTCACCCGTTCTAGCCTTAAAAACATTGAAACTCAAATAGGTCAACTTGCATCCCACCCGAGCCAACAACAACAATCAAATTCTTTCCAACTCCCAGCTCAACCATTACCCAACCCCAAGGGTAATGTAAGTTCAATTTCACTTAGATCAGGAAAGAAACTTGCTATGACTCAAGATAAATCCTCACACCCTCCTTTGAATGTTGACCTAGAAAATGAAAAGAATAAGAAAATTGAAAAGGAACCTGAATCCATTCCCTCACCTCCTTCCATTCCACTTAGGAACCTGATTCCTTTTCCTCAAGCTGTTTCTAAGGAAATTAAGTCCATTGAACCTGATCCTGAAATGCTGACATGTTTAGACGTGTTGAATTCAACATTCCCCTCTTATATGCCATGAAAAAAATTCCTAAGTATGCCAAGTTTCTCAAGGAGTTGTGTACCCACAAGAGGCAACTTAGCACCTTTGAAAATGTTTCCACCCAGTAGTCTATTCCCATAAAGTGCAAAGATCCAGGGACCTTTACAGTCCCATGACAAATTGGAAGTTCCAACTTTGATGATGCACTCATAGACCTAGGAGCCTCAATTAATGTCATGCCCAAATCCATCTTCTCCAACCTTGGTCTAGGTCCCTTGCACCCAACAGGTGTTGTCATTCAGTTAGCCAATCGAAGCACAACCAGTCTTGAGGGAATAATTGAGGATGTCCTTGTTCGAGTCAATGATCTTATCTTCCCAGTTTATTTCTATGTTCTTGACATGGAAGGTGAGACGAACTCTTCTCGATCTCCCCTAATTCTAGGAAGACCATTCCTCATGACTGCGAGGACCAAGATTGATGTCCATTCAGGCATCCTATCCATGGAATTCAGTGACCAACGAGTCAAGTTCAACATTTTCCAAGACATGTGATACCCATCTGAGGATCACTCTTCATTCTCAATCAATGCTTCTGAGGACACTTCTAAGATTCAATTGAACCCCAATCCACCGTGTTCTTCATGTTATAATGATAAAGGATCTTGTGAAATCTTCACCATGATTAACCAAGTCATAAATGGTGATGTTGATGTGGACCTCTCATTAATAGACTCCATCAATCTAGAGGAACTTGAAAACTCTCTTGAATCCCATCTCAACTCTAATCTCTACTGCTCCACCTTGGATAGTATTAAGGAAAATGAACCTGAAGCAACTGAAGTCCCTTGTTCCATTCCTGAGTTGTCGAGCCCAAAAGTAAAAAATGAGACTGATTTGAAACCTCTTCCTGCACACCTGAAATATGAATTCCTCTTCTATGATCACTCATATCCTGTCATTATCTCTGCCACACTTACTGAAACTGAGGAGTCCAAACTTGTTCAAGTGTTAGAGGAAAACAAAAAGGCCTTAGGTTGGACCCTAGATGACATACCAGGAATCAACCCTGCCCTTTGCATGCATCACATCCATCTTGAAGAGTCATCCAAACCAATTAGACAACCACAAAGAAGACTCAATCCACTCATCCTTGATGTAGTTAGGGAAGAGACCACCAAGCTTCTTCAATATGGTATTATCTACCCAATTTCTGATAGTTAATGGGTTAGTCCAATTCAGGTTGTACCAAAGAAGGGTGGGATAACTATTGTCACAAATGAACATAGAGAGGTAGTCACAACTCGAGTGAAGAACAAATGGTGTGTGTGCATTGACTATAGGAAATTGAATGTTGAAACCCAAAAAGATCACTACCCTCTTCCATTCCTTGATCAAATGCTAGAAAGATTGACTGGAAAGTTACACTATTGCTTTCTTGATGGATACACCGGCTATTTTCAAATCCCAATCGTACCTCAAGATCAAGAAAAGACTACTTTCACATGCCCCTTTGGAACATATGCATATAGAAGAATGACTTTTGGACTTTGCAATGATCCTGCAACATTCCAAAGGTGTATGATGAGTATCTTTTCAGAATTCATTGAACACTGCATGGAAGTCTTCATGGATGACTTCACCATTTATGGTGAGTCATTTTAATCTTGTTTGAATTCACTCTCTCTTGTCCTCCAAAAGTGTGTCAAGTGTAACCTTGTATTAAATTTTGAAAAATTTCACTTCATGGTTACAAATGGGATTGTTCTAGGGAACATAGTTTCAAAAGATGGTATTGAAGTCGATCCTGCCAAAATTGAAGTCATCCAATCACTTCCAGAACCCACTTCTGTTTGGGACATCCGTTCATTTCTCTGTCATGCTGGTTTCTATCAGAGATTCATCCATAACTTCAGTAAAATTTCCCTCCCACTCACTCATTTTCTCCAAAATGATGTCACTTTCCATTTCGATGAGGTTTGCAAGAGAGCCTTCATTGAACTCAAAACTGCTCTCACATTTTCCCCGATAATCCAACCCCCTGATTGGTCCTTACCCTTTGAATTGATGTGTGATACTTCTGATAGAGCTGTTGGGGATGTTCTTGGTCAAAGAAGAGAAATAATTCCTCATGTCATCTATTATGCCTCAAAAACATTGGATGAAACTCAATCTCACTACACTGTCACTGAAAAGGAACTTCTAGAAGTGGTTTTTGCCTTAGATAAATTCTGGTCCTATCTCTTAGGTGCTAAAATCATCATCTTCACAGACCATTCTGCTATAAAGTTCTTACTCAAGAAAAGTGATTCCAAACCGAGGATAATAAGACGGATCATAATGCTCTAAGAATTTGACCTTGAAATAAAAGATAGACCAGGAAAAGAAAAACCTGTGGCTGATCACTTGAGTAGAATTTATAATTCTTCTCAATATGAAATCATCGATCCTGAATTCCCCACTGAGCACCATTAATCTCTCACTCCAAAAATACCATGGTATGACCCAATTGTAAATTACTTGGTTTCTGGTGTTTTTACTGAATTTTTTTTCAAAAGAACAAACAATGAAGTTGACAAGTGATTTAAAATACTATTTTTGGGAAGAAAATAAACTTTGAAAAATTGGGGCTGACATGGTAATAAGGAGATGTGTCGATGAAAATGAACATTCTTCCATCTTATAATTCTGTCACCCACTTTTCGGAGGTGGCCACTTTGGACCACAAAGGACCTCCCGAAAGGTCCTAGACTCTGGATTCTTCTGGCCTTCACTCTTCAAGGACTCACATGAGTTCTGTCAATCCTGTCCCACTTGCCAAAAGTTCGGCACAATCTCTAAAAGAAATGAAATACCCCAAAATCCTTTAATCTTTTGTGAAATCTTCGATGTTTGGGGCATCGATTTCATGGGACCATTTCCCCCTTCCAATGGATTCTCATACATTATTCTTACGGTCGATTATATTTTAAGGTGGGTTGGGGCCAAACCCACTAGGAAGGATGACGCTCATATTGTTAGTGAGTTCCTAAAGACCCACATCTTCCAAATATTTGGCACACCACGTGCCTTGATCAGTGACTTAGGAACCCATTTTTTTAATAGAACCATAGAATCTCTTCTGAAAAAGAATGGGGTTGTACATAAAACTTCAACTACATATCACCCCCAAACAAATGGAATGGCTTAACTTTCTAATAGAGAAGTGAAAAGAGTGCTTGAGAGAATTGTAAAACCCACCAGAAAAGACTGGCCTGAAAGATTTGGTGAAGCACTTTGGGCTTATCGAACTGCCTATAAAACACCCATTGGGATGTCTCCTTTTAGGCTAGTTTTTGGTAAAGTGTGTCACTTACCAGTTGAAATCCAACATAAGTCTTTTTGGGCTGTGAAAACCTGTAATTTTGATTGTGAAAAATCAGGTGAAGAAAGATTGTTGCAATTGGATGAACTGGAGGAGCTTCGACTTGAATCCTATGAGAATTCCAATCTGTACAAAGAGAAGGATAAGGTACTCCATGATAGACACATCCTGAGAAAGGTATTTCATGAAGGTGAAAAGGTAATGCTCTTCAATTCTTGATTCCGAATTCACCCAGGTAAGCGTAATTCTCGTTGGGAAGGTCCTTTTGTTATTACTAATGTTTACCCATTTGGTGCAGTGCAAATCCAAGACCCCTCTTCTAAAAGGACATTCATGGTTAAAGGACATAGATTAAAGCATAACTATGATAGGAAACAAAATCCTGGATCAACATCGACTTCCACTGGATCCCCTCCTTCTGTAGTCAACCTACCACTAGATGGAGATGGAAACCCGCCAAATCCAAACTAGGGGGCACCTCTTTCCCTTTAACTCTCTCTCTATCTCTTCCTCTCTCTACCTCTCTCTTCTTCTTTCTCTATCTTTCATTTTTTTACCACTTTCTTTATCAAAAACTTTCTTTTCAATTTTTCTTTTGTGTGGGTGTATCTTTATAAAAACACAAAAACAAATAAAAACCTAAAAAACAAAAAAAAAACAAAAAAAAACAATCACATAAAAAAATACAAAAAAATTATAAGTCATGCTTACTCACCATCGAGTTTTGAAATTTTATACAACCATTTTGGGGAGTTAACAGACATGTTTTCATCTCAATTTTTTTTATTTTCATTATGACTTTTGATAAATAATTTTGGTTCAAAACCAACACATTTTGAATGTTCAATTTTTGATTTGGAAAATGATTTTCCCCAACCGTGAGAACAAACATTTGGTTTATTACCAAGGCCAACTATGGCCATATTTTTAAAATGTGTGTTTTCACCCCCATTTGTGAGTCTTGAGTTTTTGGACCTTCGAGCTGAATTTTCTACCTTAGTGTGCATTAATATGATAGAAGAATTTTCTGAACCACATGAGAATCACAATAGCCAAATAGCCTCCCATTTCCCTTACATTAATCCTCCTTTTGAAATCCCCTTCGAGCCTTTGAAAACCTTTTCTATGATAGCCATATTACAAGCCCAATACCTTTTTCCCACCCAATATCAACATGGATTTTCATTGCATAATTTTTTTAAATTTAAGTGTCTGGGGGGGGCAATGGATTTCATTTTTGGGTATCATTTCCTTACTTTCCAGTGTGTTATCATATTCTTGAGGACAAGCATCCATTTTAGTGTTGGGGAGAGGTTGTCATTAAGTGTGTTTTTGGGAATGTAATGAACTTCCATTTATGTAATTTTGTAAATGTTATTGAAAAGTGTTCAAAAAAAAATGATGAAAAAAAATCAAAAAAAAAAAGATGAAAAAATGGGTTGTGTCTTGGGTAGGTCAAAAATCACTCTTACTCAACCTTTGATATTGTTATAACTATTACAGTTAGTGTTGTGAGGAGATCAATCATGGGTTGGGTTATGAGTGTGATATCTTTTCCAAGTTCAACTTTCGAAAAAAAGAGAAAAAAAGAAAAAAAAGGAACACTTGCATTATATTCTTTTTGGGAGAAGTTTTGTGTTTTGTAAATATTTCATCTTCTCATTACCTTCATATTTTCTTCCTATATTGTGTCTTTCTTCACACAATAATTCCCTTGTAAATATGTGTTTTCATTTCCTTCCATGTTTTATTTCAAAAAAATGTGCATTGCTTTTTCTATGTTGGTATTTTAACCCACTTCTTCTCTCTCTTGGACATTATATTCCTACCATCCCATAGCCAAAGAAAAACCCCTTAAAAATACCTCTTGATTCTTGTTCACTTTGGATAGGGATTGGAAGCTGAGAGCTCTTTCAAACTCTAAGATTTTTACTTTTGGTTGGTGAAAGAGTGAACCTCCAGAAATGAATTTTATCATCTTGAGAGGTGTGAGTTTTGAGTGTCAAAATTTTCCATTTCTAAATTTGAGAAACAAAAAATGAATTAGTTTTGGCACATTATTTCTGTAAAATCTTGTGGTGGATTTCAAAATGGATGAGTGAAATAGTCTAAACCTCCCCTGATTGGAGAAAACAAAATTTTAATATCTGTTGGTGAGTAAAAATGATTTTGTCATGTTTTTATATTTGTTGAACATGAGGACATGCAAAAAACTAGGTGTGGGGGAGTTGATGTTATTAATATTTTAATGACTTATTATATACTCCCTTTACTTATTTTATATGAAATGTGCATAATTTGTGTGAAATAATAATGTTTTAATATTAAGTATAATTTTTGAGCATTTTTAGAAGTAGTCCAATTGAGTCAGTTTAATGTTTTAATAATAACTATCATTATAATTATCCAAATTGTTTGTTTATTGTTTTTTAGGATTCTAATTTCAATATAAAACATTTCATTAGAAGGTTCCATGAGCCAATTCATCCATTTTAAGGTCCATATGGTCGTCACAAACAAGACCAAAGAATCTGTAAACAAACTGGACCAGCATTGAAGATTGATTTACTGGGCTCAATCCAGAAGTCCAAAAACATTAACTCTACACAATAATTTTGGGGACACTACATGTAATCTTGGATAAAAATTTCAAGTCCCAAATATAATTACAAGGGGCCCAAATGAAGATTTTAAGCCCAGCCCACCATTCTAGATGATAATTAAAATCAGTATAGTATGCATGACATATGTCATGATTTAAGAATCAAATAGAGCTGATATTTTTCAGTGTGAAAGAGGAGATATAGGTGTCAGACTTTGTTGAAGAACCCATTCGTATTTGAAGGCATATTCATATTCAAAAACCCTTTCACATTCTGGACTTCAAAAAGACTGGATTGAAATGGACAGTTTTTCTTTGTTTACTCAAACGACCATAAATTTTGATCCTTAAGTCCAAATGACTCCGAATTTTGAGAGTAGTCGGAAACCTTTATTATCTAAAACTCTTAAGAAGGATATTGATAGATATTCAGCTGTATTTATGTCCATATATGCGAGCCAAGTGGAGGGGTATTTCTGGAATGTAAACAGTCCACCACCTTGGGCTATAAATACATCGCCTCCTCTCCTTTCAAAAGGGTTGGAATTTCAGAGCAAAGGAGGATTTATTGGAAGTAACAAGGCCGTGAAAAAGTCTTGTGAGGATCTTACAAACTCAAGTTTTCACTTGATAATCCCTTCCTCCTCTCTTTGTTTTCATTTACTTTTTCATTTTTCTTCGTTGTAATTTTGCAAGTGTTTGTCTTTGTAATTCTGTTTTAATGCAATTTTCTTCTTCTTAATTTATTATTCTCATACAAATTCTGTAGTTAAATATTAATGTTCTTATTTTAGTTTAAATCAATCTTAAATTCATCATCTTATTTTACTTTATTATTCAATAAAATGTTTAGTTTGTTTTACTCTCATCATCGTTCGTGTGTGTGTTCGGCGCACAACTCTTTTCTTATCCCTTTATTTTTCTTCTCTTTGTAATTCATCACCTTAAACATAATATACCAGATTACTAATAATCTAAATGGCTGAGTAAATATATTATTGGGGTGAGTTATAATTTATGGATGTTAAGTGATTGAGAGGTTTTGCTCAGTGAGTATTCTTTAATTTAACATTGTGTATGTTGGACTTAACATGTCATGGATTATTGACATATTATGTTCAACGTGTGGTTTCCATGGATTATTGGAACCATAAATACACTTCCACAATCAATAACTGATTGATATTAGAACCCTATGTAATGTTAAGGCTTGGATTAAAGTCTTAACACTTGGGAATTCCAATCAACATCAACTTTTGATGCGGGTGTTAATTTAATGCAATATAAAGCAAAGCTCAAGGATATCACATGCTTAACTCCCTAATGATGAACTCACCCCAATATTTATCAACTTGTTAAATTAAACATCGTTCATTAAAAATTTCAATTAAGCTCTGCAAACAAACCCCCCCCCCAATCAAAATACAATTAACTAAAAACAATCGACTATTACGAAGTACCATCGCCGAGGATTCGACCCAAGTACTGCTATACACATTAGCAGAGCACCGGAACCTTGACCGGTCGATAGGAGACAATCGGCCACACGTTTCAAAGACTTTATATAGTATAGTTATAATTATATTCTTCAATACTTACCTCTATTATCTAGTTCTCATTAAGAACTTTTAATACACTAAAATTAACATATATCCACCTTTCTTCAACAATCATTGATTATTTTCCTCAAGGATCATATTTAACTCTCTATATCTAATTTAAAATCCCCTCAAGAGTAGTATATATTCTTCCCTATGATATGAGTTAAATGATCTAATTCTAATTGAAATAATTTCTCTAATTTCACTTGTTTAATGGTGCTATGATTCCACTTATTATCTTTCAAAACTTCCAAAGTTATCACAAATTTCACTAATCTCCCCCCTTTGATTATAAACCCAAAGGGTGGAGTCCTACAAAAAAAAGAAAGTTAATCATGAAATACACATTGGTTGAAGGGATATGGATAACCTTATCAAGATTTGGGAGGTAGATGAACACCAATATTCAATTAATGATTCTTTAATTCTAGTGTGGTTAATAGTTTTGTGAATATGTTATCCACTTATTGATTTATTCCATTGTACATTAGATTGACAACATTATGCTCTACCTTTTCTTTAATAAAGTGATAAAAAATATAGATGTGATTTTTCTGTGAGTGTTTTATTATATTCTTTATTAACTCAATATCACTTTTTTATCATAATATATCACTATAGAAACATGTAATTCTTCCCCAAGTTCCTCAAATTATTTTTTCATCCATGGAAGCTGAGTACAATCCTTTTTCAAGGAAATATATTTTTATTCTAATGTGTTGAGAGATGCACTATATTATTTCTTCCAATTAAATAAAATACATTTTCTTCCAAGATTTAATGCACTTCCACCTGTGAGTTTTCTATGCCCAACATCTCTAGCCCATTCTATATCCGAATATGGAATTAGATCTTGATCTTTTCATATAATAAAAATCGATACATAATCAAGGGTACCATTAACATACCTCAATATTTGTTTTCACCATAGTGATATGATCATATTGTATATTAATTTTAAACTTCAAAACCAAAAAAAGTTTTATAAACTATTGGGAATTTTTCCACACTATCTTTCCAAAAAACAATCCAAAGCTGTCATTCCAAAACAACTTGACAGAATCTAATTCAGGAAGGAACTCTCCCAACCTAATTTTCTAGAAAAAGGTTGAAAAAATGTTATCCAAAATCACTACGATAATTTTAAAACCAAACTTCAAACCTATTGACTCCAATATATATAATATTCAAACAATGTAAAGTAAATCCAATCAAGTAAAAGAAAAATTTGATTTTACATGGTTCTGACTGATAGTCCTAAATACAAAGGAGAAGCATTTTATTATTTCATTTTTATAGAAGAAATATTACAACTTTGGATCATTATAATACAATTAATCAAATTAAATACACCATCCATAAAAAAATATGGTCCTAAACCCTATTTATAGAGAGTAACATCATATCATCCAATTGTATTTACCTCTAAAAAATTCAATAGTCTATATATTACACTATTCCAACCAATATTATCTTATACCAAAATCCAGAGTGAACATGTATTATAGTAAAACATTAAACCTTAACAAAATAATGAGCACTCACTAACTTCTATAAGTACAATATGAAACTTCTAGAACTAGACCACCTTACACTAATCCCCTCTGAAGAATCCCTTACAATCTATCCTCCTTCTAGAAATATCATTCTAGAACACTGAAGGAAAGAAAATATTGCTGTCATAAATTTAAAATCATAATGAATATATGGAACCACTCAATTTGGTAGACTCCTTTTGATCCTAAAAATTATTCTTCACATATTCCCATAAATATCCCACTTAAACACTACTTCAGAGAAAAAACACCATGAAACCACCTTCAACTACTAGTACTCACAATGTTCCTCCGTATCCTTCCATTTACTCAAGCCCTACTAAGGCTTTATGTTTCCTCAGTACTTTAAAACCTATACTGTTGCTAAACATATCTACTGGATTCTATTTTATAGCTACCTTCCATGACCCGAACTCACCATCTTTAAGCATGTTCCAGATTCAATGGTACATCAGATCAATGTGTATAGTTATTTAATGAAACAAAAGATTCTTAGATAAATGAATTTCAACCTGACTATCATAGTATATAAATCATTTCTCTTGACTATAACCAAGTTATTCAACTAAAAATCTTAAATATTCTATACCCTTTCTTTCTTATATTACCGTCACATAATCTAATTTCATTGTATTAAGTGAAATAATTAGTTGTAACATAGACATCTAACTCACTACAGTTCCTCTAGAAGTGTAAACATATTAAATTTTGCTCAAATGAGAATCAGAATATCCCCCAAAATCATCATCAACAAACCTAAGAAATATATCATCATCTTCAAAACAAATGGTTTTTTTTATTTTTGTTCCTTTGGGATACTAAATAATACACTTTACTACTTTCTAATGAATATTTCCAATATTTTCTATAAACCATATGACCACTACAGCTACATGAGAAATATCTAGGAATTTACATACCATAACATACATCAAGCTTCTAAAAATTGAGGTATAAAGAACTTTTAACATGTAATTACTCTCTTCATCCATTTTTGGTTCATGTTACTTTGAAAGTTTAAAGTGACTAGTGATAGGAATTTAAACGGACTTACATCAACTCATTTTGAATCTCTCAATGATTTTTTGTATGTAATACCTCTATGATAAATCCAAGCTTTTGGATTTACAATCACATGAAATTATAATTCCTATAATTTTCTTATCTTTAACCAAATATTTCATTTAAAACTTTTTAAAAAAGTCCTCCTTCAACTTAATAATTACCTGAATATTCAGAGCAACCAACAACATATCATCCAGATAAAAAATCAATATTATAAAGTCATTTATGCTAATTTTTTATGATAACAATAGTGATCCAAGTTACTTCATATGAAATATTTTTCTTCCATGAAGGAATCAAACTTTTAGTTCCAATATATTGGTTCCTGTTTTAAACCATAAAGACTCCTTTTTTAGTTTTTACAGCAAGCCTTGATTCTAATTTTCCATGAAACCAATAGGTTTCTTCAAATAAAATAGTTCCAATTGTATAATGTTTTACTAGTAGAGAAAATATTTCAAAGAAATATATACCTTCCCTATGGTTAAACCCCTTCACAACCATCATAGATTTATATATTTTCCTTACATCTACCTATTATTTCAATAATAATACCCAATAGTTTTCATTTTCTCACTTCTATAGTGCTAATTCTACTAGATTTAAGGTTTTATTCAATTTTAATGAATTCAAATACTACTATATTTCTAACTCCCATATTCTGGAATTTCCTAAAGTAGCTAATTCTTATAGTATCTATGTATTTCATAAATCCAATAAAAGTAAGAATCTAATATCATCTCCATACATCTACATTGGTCATCTATTCCTTGAAGATATTTACATATTGATATTTGATTCATATTATTCTATAAATATAATTTCTAGAAATTCAATTTCTAGAACACCTCCTTACATATTTTCTCCTTCAAGAACTCTTGAATGAGCTTCATTAGTTCGTAAGTATTTTGATATATATCTCACTATACAAACTCTCAAAATATCTACACAACTCTCTGAGATTCCTTCTATAAAATCTATTCTTTTGATAGAATTAGAGACATCTAAACTTTCTCGAACTTTTGATCCTCCAAAAAAACCATTCAAATCAACTTTATTTGAAGTAAAATATTTATCCATAAATTATTTTACCTTAAAGTTAAAATCTTTCCATAAGTTTTTTAGTAGAATAACACATTCCAACTTCTAAAAGATTTCTTCTTTTCATCATCCCAATGCCAAAAACCAATGTATTCATCTCCATATCCCAAGAATAAACATGCATAAGATTTTTCTTCCAACTCATCGCTTTCTATTTCATCCACATGCATGTAGGCTAAACTTATAAAAACTATGAGGTGAGCTACTTATGGAACTATTCTAGACCATAGTTATTCAAATAAATGTTGTCCAACTGGTGCTGGAGGACTTATATTGATCATGTAAGTTTATGTGACCAAGACTTCTACCCAAAACTCTTTAGGAATTCTGAAATTTAGTATAACACTTATTGTTATTTACATAAATGTTTCATTAATTATCTTAGGTACACAATTTTGTTTAGGTTTACCTAGAATGATATTATTATTTCAGATTCATATTTTCATAAGAATTTCCAAAAATTAATTCTAGGAAACTCACCACCAATGTCTGATATTAGATATTGAAACTTTCTTCTAGTTTCTATTTCTACAAAATACTTATATTAAACAAAGATTATCTGAAATTCAATTTTATGTTTCAAAAAGAAATCCCATAATTTTGTTTTGGAATATTCAAGGAAGTTAACAAAGTACCTATCCTTTCAGTTTGAATGAATTGGGGTAGGTCCCCAAACATCTATATGAATAATTATAACTTCCAATATTTTTCTGTTCTTACAGAAATATTGTAAGACACATTCCATTTATTGTTAAGTATACAACTCTAAAACCTACCAAAGTTTGAATGATCAAACTTCAATATGCCCTTTTTATACTAAATTATTCAAACCATTCTCACCAAGGTTTCCAAATAGATTATACCACTATTCTTAACTTTCAGAAAATTATTTTCTAATAATTATAGCTCCCACTATCCTTATGTTAAGATATAGTGACCCATACTTTATAGCGTTTTCTATGATTTTCTTATATAAAGATAATTTTGAAACATGCTTCATCTAGTTGACCAACTAAAATCAAAATTTTCCAATGCGTTGGAATATGTCAAAATTCATTTAGTATTAGAAAAATTCAATTATTCAACTGAAAATTCACTTCTCCTTTTCCCACAATATAAATAGATTCATCATAAAAAAGATGAACTCTGTCAAAAAAATTTAATACATAATTTTATTTTCATTATTTATCTCTTATGGAATATAATGATGCTCTAGATTCTAGGATACAAGATTCCATCTATGTTGAAATACTCACAAGTTGATTCACACCACTTTTTTTCCCACACTCATCTCTATGAAAGAATCCCTTTGGGAAGTTTTATTTATATCATGAAAATATTTCTTGAGGTGACCTATATTTCCATAGTTCCAAAAAACATTCCTACCTCTATAATAATTCCCTATTCTCCTTTCCCTTGATTTTTCTATGAATGATTCCATGTCTTCCCATGAGGTGAGTGGCCCCTTCCTTCTATATTCAATACATCACAGAAAGATACTACACTCTCTCTTCTTTGGAGCTCATCACTAAGAATCAATTTCCAAACATCAGTAAAAAAAATCATTCATTCCAATTAATCTTATCATAGTTATAACCATATCTCATCAACACTCTGGTAAGGATGATAATAACAAAATTACCCATACATAATCTATGAATTTAATTGTCAAAATATTCCAACTTGATCTAGATTAAGCTAAAATCCTTAAAAAAATTAGATACAAATCTTCCTTTTGATAAAATCATTCTCAATAACCTCTACATCATTATTTTTTAGTGATGTAGTTTTATCATACATATCTTCCAAGGATTCCATCAAATATATTTTGGTATTCTTCTCCTGAATGTTCAAAACCATTTTCTAGTATAATGACATTCATATCAAACCAAGTTCATTTCGAACAATATTTTCCTATTCACCTTTTTCCATTGCTTCTAGTTTGAAACCCTTTAATGGAAGCTCCATATATTTTTTAATTAGATAATATTCGATCCAAATTTTCTAAAAACTAAAATCTATTCCACCAAATTTTTCAATATGAAAATTTCCTTCTTAGGATTTCATCTTTGGAAAATATAAAAAATCCCACTCAAAATTTAAAAATGTCTAAGAAAAAGAATATTAACTAACTTGTTTTGATAAGTGAACTGTTGTTCCTCCCAATAACATCGCTTTGATACAACTTGTTGAGAATCTATTCACATGTTCCTTTTAAAAACAATCAGAAATTTTTTCCCCAAAATCACTTGGTGGAATCAGATTCTAGATGGAAATATCCCAATTTATTGTTCTATAAATTCATAGAAACAAATTTCACCCAAATCACCACAAAAATTTGAAAACCTCATTTCATCCCTATTCACTCCAACAAATATAACATTCAAAAAATATAAATTAAATGTGATAAAGTAAAATAACACTTTGATTTTATGTGGTTTGAAATGATAGTTTTTCATTCACTGGAGAAAAATTGCAACATTTTAATTCTACGATATAAATATTAATACTTTGGATAACTATAATATATGTGATCACTTTAAATTCACTATCCATACAACAAAGATGGTCCCACCCTCTATTTATAGAGAATAACATCTCATTATCTAGTTGAAATAACCTCTAAAAAATGAAGGAGTCCATCCATTACACTATTCTAACCACCAAGCTCTTGTAGAAATATCACAAGTGACTACCTATTTTAATAAATCCGTAAAATTTCATATAAAAACCAATTACTCACCAACTTACATAAGTAAAATCTTATAGAACTAGAATACCTTACACCGATCCCTTTAGAAAAACCCCTTATGAACCATCCTCCTTCTATAAATATCAATACAAAACATTGAAGGAAAACCATTGTCACTGCCATAACTTCAAAAACCTGAAGAACATCTAAAACCACTCCTTTTGGTTAAATCCTTCTGATCAACTAAATTAGGCTTCACACATTCCCAACATAAAAAATATTTGGCCCCAATGTTTTCAAATGTAATAAACATTCAATTATTATTTAATATATTTTTACATCAAATTTTTTCCATCTTTATGATTTATATGTTTAGTTCCATACATGATTAGATTTGAAACCAATTTCAAATCATATATGTAATTTTTTTTAGAAACTAATTTTCATAATTTTGTAAAGAAATTATGGTGTACTCATTATTTTTATTGATTTTTAGTCTATTAAAATATGAACGTTCTCTTATCATGTACATCTTAAAATATAATTACATCAATTTTAAAAACTCTTCCACTTATTTATTCTTTCTTCCACCTAATATGATATCATTCACATATACAAGTAACATAAATTAATCTTCATTCACTGATTTTACATATAGGTTGTGATCAAAATATCCTCTCCCAAATTATAACTCCTTAAAGGATTAATCCAAGAAAGAACACCAATATCATAGTTCTTACTTCAAACCATATAAACATTTCTTCAATTGATATATTTTCCTTTATAACCTATTTGAAAACACACTGGTTGTTAAATATAGGCTTCCTCCTTCTCCACTATATTCAAGAATATAGTCTTTACAAAAATTGGATATATCTTGAATCCTCTTAGAATAGAAAATAACCTAAATAGAAAAATTGAATCAAATCTAGAATCAAATTCCAATATATGTTCTACATTTTTTTCATTCAATTTCTTCATATACTTTGTATACCAAACAATATTTTTTCCAAATCACATTCCCATGCTCATCATATTTATTATTTGAAACCCATTTTGTTTTGATGATATCATAATCATTCATACTTTTTATAAGATACCATATTTTATTCTTTTATATTTGATGTATCTATTCATTTATTCACTTGACCCATGATTTATCCTTTATTACTTCTTAAAATGATATTGGCTCCAATAGTGTTAATATAGTAGTTTTATAACTATTTTATCTCTAATGATTTTATATTTATTAATTTTAGATCATTTTTTCTTCCATTGAGTCAATGGTTGAAGATCATAAAAATTTAATTCATCATTTTATTTGGCCTCAAAATCATCACAATTCATTAGATTTTGAGATCCTCTAATTTTTTTATCAATATAATCCTATTCTTTATGAGTTTTACCCAAGTTTTAATTTTCAATTTTTATTTTTGATTTTACTCTATCATATTGAAAACATTTCTTTCCACTATTTTATTGATTTTATTATAGAAGAAGTATTAGGATTTTCTCTTGGTTAAATTACCAATAAAAACTCTTTTATCATCCATATCTACACACTTTCCATGATTTTAATTCTTGTTTTTGAATTAAAATTTACTCCCAAACACTCTAAAGTGTTTCAATATTTTATTCTTTACATAACAATTATCATAAGGTATTCTCTTTTCATTATGACTTATCAAATCCATTTTCTAAATATAAACCACCACCTTCACTACTTCCATCTAATAATGTCACGATATAAAATTCTCAATGAGTAGTGTATTAACCTTGTTGTTCACCATGTGATTCACCTTTTTCAACCACTCTATGTTTCTATAGTATTCTCACTAACAAGACTTCATGTTTAATTCCATTTTTTCCAAATAATCTTCATCCTCAGTCAAAGTGTAATCACTTCCATTATTTGATCATAGGATTTTGATTGATCTTATTATTACATTTTAATATGTCCTTCAAAACCTATTAATATACTATATGAACTGATTTTTTGTTTTCATAAAAATATTTCAACCGATCCTACTATAGTTAGAAAAAAAATGAAATTACTTTCTCTATGTGTTCTCAAAAGATACATAAGACCGTAAACCTCGATGCGAACCAAATAAAGTGATATTATGGTCATATTATTATTTTCATTATATAAATTTATCACCATATTTCCACTCATACATGAATCAAATATCTTCTATCTATCTCTTTTCAAATTAATAATGTATGTCACTACTTTAATATTATATTGATTTTCCATACATTTTCAATAAATGTGGAAAAGTATTCAATGCCACAAGAAATTATCATCTTCTACCATGAAAAAACATGAATTATCCATGATATTTACTTAATATATATCTCTATTAGTCCTACTAACTTGCATCAATGAGTTCATAGTTTTTTATTTTATTAGGAATCCCATATAATTTAATGGCACTCTAATTTATGGGTCATAATATTAACATCCAATCAAGAGATTTTATCAAATACCATAAAATTAAAGTATATATGAATTCATTATAAATATATAAAAGAACTTACTTTACCATTTCCCATGATTTTAAAAGCTCTTTAATTTCCAAGAAATGGGCTATTCCTTTCTTTTGAACTTTATCATTCATCAAAAATTTCATATTTAGTTATGTGATATAAAAATACACTCTAAATAATTAATGTGTTATTGTTCATTATCTTTTTAACCATGATATTATCCATGATATAATTATTCATCTTCTTATATTCCTTCCATGATACTCTGGGTTGAGTAGAGGTAGAGGAAGGCTTATCCTTATTGTTTTTAATATGAGCAGTGTAATAATACCCATTTCCTTCCAATGGGTAAACTTTGTTTCCTAATAGAATTGTGTTCATTAGTAGTCATCCTAATACATCCAATGGATTTACTTTAACTTATTCTTTGCCTATAATCAATAGATTTATGAAAATTTTTGGAGTAATAAAAACTATATCAATAAGAGTAATTTCTTCCCTATGGTTTGGGATATTTTTTTATTAACCTTTGTTGGCGTTTAAGTGACATTATTTTAGAGAGCACTCCGCCTCACCATAGTTGCTCTCGGTATGACCTAAATATCCATATAATTATAAATTAATTTCAGGGAATATCTTATCACTTTATCATTATATTTTTTCTACGTCATGACCTGACCCTCCAAGGCCCTACCTAGGATGATGATAAGTCATATGTGCTACCCATATCCCTCCTCCAATAGGCTAGGGTATGGTGACCAACATCAAGAAGTCATAATACACATGGGTGACCTTAACCTATAACAACATATAATTAACAAATATCTCTAATATGAAAAATATTTTGAAAAACCTGTAGTTTGTATATATATATATATAAACTAAACTATATACAAGGAACACATGAGAAATCAAATGATAAGTGCATAAAAAACATAAGAAAAAATCAAAAGGAACTATACTACTAGAAAAGAATATGAATCCAACATAAATGAGACAATGGAATGTTCATCAATACTATAAGTACTCTTGGATTGATCTATAATTGTTGTAGTAACCACCAACATCATAAAACACCAATATCCCCTAAGAGTTATCTTTGAAAAATTCATTCAAGATACATGCCTACCATGACCATCTCCGAACTCTTCATCATATTCATAGATGCAACACATGTAGGCATAAAGCCCATATAGGGGTGAGTATAAACATACTCAATAAGATACCCCAAAACCATAAAGGAAAGAAAAAAATATGTCATATTGGACCCTTGAACAAGAGAGGAACCATAAAAAAGATATGTATATAGATATTTTATACTACTATAAGTCTCAAGGACATAAGGGAGTCTCGATAATCTAAAATCTACTACAAAAATAAGCATTTCTCACAATCATCTTGGGATTATCAGAATACCAAAAGTCCAATAAAATATGAAGTTGAAAACTCAGGTGAAAATCACATCTCATAGAAAACCATTAATTTTTTATGATGCAAAAGTCCTAGTATATATGTATTATTAATCCTTTTAATTATACCACCCTAAACCATAGATACAATCTCATTACTTGTTGAGGTAAGCTTGTTATTCAGGGGGTTACCACACCATATAACTAAAAAATAATTCATAACCATTCTACAATAATATATGGGAACTTATTACTTGTACATGAATAGTTTTCATTCAAATGAGTATTGAGCCTTTATTCCTATAAATACCCAACCATGAAAAAATCCATACACCTTACAGAATCTATAGTGGGGACCCACACCTCTCCAAAGTATTCATGTTAGCTGTGGGTGTTATGAATCCCAATGGTGGACTCACACATGATTGACTAGATCATGTCAAATAGGGTAGTACCTAAATCCATAGATTGAGGATACACACCCCAATAGTGGGGGAGTTACCAAATTCTTCACTCATAAATGGGACCCATACCTTTTTATGTTCTAAGGAAGTACCAAACCCATGTCAAAAACAAGAAGTATCATACCCTGATATTATGGGGGATTTATAAACTACAGAGAAGCATTCAAAGGACTTACTCCCTTCTATTATCACATCTCTAAGGGAGTACCAAGATCTAGGAAAAATTCAGGGGACTCATGCTATGTCATCATCAAATATCTAGGATAGTACCAAACCTATTATGCATTCTAATAATCTTTCCCAAACCCAATAATACCCTATATAGAGATAAAATCCTATAACTACACAATAATATCAAAAAGGTTCTATAAAGTACAAGAGTATTATATCATCATGTTCCATATGAAAAAAATTCTCTAAATAGACTATTTACTTTTTCAATTATAACACATGGGTGAAAATATATGAAAACACAAAAGGATACATAGTGAACAAGATATAACTTAATTTACACATTGGGTAGTCCTATAAAAACTATTCCATGTGGTGTTAAACTACATGGAATGTACTTTTAAGTATATATTTTTTGTCTCATGCATTACTTGGGTGTGTAATATATTACATTCCATATTTTATAGTATACAAGGTGTACTTATATTCCATATACTGGCTGGGTGTGTAATCCAATACATAACATGTTGAATAATACATGAGTTGTACTTACATTCAATGTACTTATTAGGTGTATACTCTAGTACTCGCTATATATTAGATGGGTAACTACTCCAGTATACGCCATGTTGAATAGCCTAGAATTATAAGACATGTACTTCTAGATTATACAACATGTAGTATTTAAAGATTATAAAAGTAAACCCTACCTACCACCGGTGATAATACTAGCCAGTACTTTGGAGTTCCACATTATTTGATATTTTCTCCCACATAAATGCTATCCACTATAAGGGAAAAATTACATGCTGTGTAGTTATAAACTACAAATCATGTATTCATAAAATATTTAAATTCGTACCATTTTTAATATTTCCACTACTCTAAAAATTTATTAGTCCATTTCCACCAAAATCTAGTCCTGAGTGTCCTCCATTGAGATCCAGTATTTCCTCCACACCTTTGGTGGATTTTTCCAACATTCGGTAAGAAACCATTGACTGTCCTTCCCCAAATATGTCCCAAAATTCATTCACTCCAAATACCTGATGACTCACCTTTATATCATTCACTTAGAATCATGTAACTATTCCTTTATCAACCCATTTCACCAACCATACATCCCACTTTACCCTTTCACCACTGTAAGACACAAAACCACCCCTCTCACCACCAATTATTGCATGTTCATCATCTTGAGACTGATTGGTTGAATTGATGGCCATAAAGAAGTTTGATTATGAATTTGTGAAGAAAAAATGTGGATAGATTGGGAAAAAATGTTGGTTTTTTTGGCTATTGTGAGGGTTCAACCACTATTATTCATGAGAAAATCCTCCAAAAAAATAATAATGTGGGAGAAAATTAATATTCAAGATAATAATATTATAAATGAATAAATGTTTAGGGATTAAAATCACAAAAAAATTAATAACATAAATTTAGACATATAATTCATAATGAATAGAGTAATAATTTGGAAATAATTATTCTTACTACAATTTAGGATGACCATTTAATAAGGATCTTGTTTTCACCATGTTTTATTGTCATTATCCTTGATGAAAGGATCACCAATATTTGGATCTTTAATTTCTCTCAATCCCTCCCTCTCTTTAATGTAGGATTTATTGTGACTATCCATAACTAGATAGTTTAAGGATGAATATATTCAGAAAATTATGGTTTTTGGAGATCAAATTAATTAATTAATTAATTATATTAAATAACACCCTCATGATAGCCTAGAATATATCTCATATTGGAATCTAAGGTAGTATCACCTCTAGGGTAAATACCTTATTCTAAACACAAACACATTGTCATATTTCCCATTTAGGTCTCTTATTAGGGGGAAATTGAGATTCTTCAATAATGTTCATGTGAAAAATAAAAATATTATATTATATTAATTATAATATATCTAGGCATCTACGATGTTAATCTAATTAAAAAGTCTTAGCAACCAAAACATAAAATATCATTTAAAATATTATGAGGGTTTCAACTATAAAAATTTGTGTTTATATATACTCAATAAATTTAATGCTTTTTTCTATGAAAATAAAATAACTAGAGATAATAAATAGGGGATCACAAGAAAAAACCTCATGTAGAAAGTCTGAGTGGTTTAAGGAAATCATTTAATGATCAAACATAGAAAAAACAGCCCATGGAAAATCTAAATATATCTTCAATATATTGAACACATATATATATAAATAACATAAACAAGAAAACCTATATTTAGTAGCCTATATGTTGAGCCTCTATCTTGACTCCTTATTGTAGTAAACTCGATGGAGATCACCAAAGTAGTAACCAATTTCCTCCCACCTTTAAAGGTGATACACCAACTAGTGGATCCTTGATCATATTTATAGGATTCCCAATCATTGAAGCGGTGTTATCACATTCTACCTAGAGAAAAATGATGATCAAGGTTAAATAGAGTTTTTAGTTTTCTTGTATGTATCGACCATGACCAACATGATTGATCACATCCCTTTTATAACCACTCTTAAATAAATGAATAATGCTCAAACATCAGCTATGATCTCATGGAAGATGAGCATTAATACCAAATTATCTAAAATTTATTGAACTCTTCAATGAATGTGAAAAGTCATAAATGAATCATATTACGATTCATAATTGATATAATCTATGAAATATGAAATAAAAATAACACATGCATGGGGATCCCATATTGTGAGCCTATCATACTCTATGATAGGTCTAAAAGAAGCATATCATGCCTCTTTATGATATAAGAATATTATAGCCTATGATATTCATCATATGAATACCATATAACACGACCTAGGTATATCATTAAATTTGATATACACTTATTTTAGTGCATATTAAACAATCTCCTTATTTTACTAAAATTCCATAAGAAATTTATAGAATACTTTACAACTCTTTGTAAACCTATCAAATTTTTTTTTGATAATTTGTTTTCAAAATCTCTTCATTTTGGAGTAAAAACTCTATCCAAAACATAATTATTATACAAAGGCCTAACTATGTGGCCCTACATGCCTTAGTATCATAAAAAAATATTAAATTCTAATTTTATTTATGTAATGAAATAGAATCCTCTAGAAAAACATTGATGCTGCATAAGATACCAAGGGGTCTGGTGTGATCTTTATCAACCATACTCATATCTCCATATAAACATGTTCACCATAACATGCATCATCTACATCATATGTATACCTATAAAATACATTTTTTATGACATAGAGTGACCATTAGACATGAAATAATTTCTATCTAGTATAGTCCATCTCATACATTATTGGTTCTCCAAAAAGGACAACTTGGTAGATTAATACATCACATTTCATTCATTTGGAGGATTAGTACATCATATTTACCTCATCTAAGTATCTAAACATCATATGCGACTCAACTAAGTATGGCCATGCATTTAATTATTCCAATTCAATCAAGTAAATATGTATTTTATTTTCATATGAGTGGACAAATCCCATCTTAGTTGAGCTTAAACTGGCTACTTGATCAATAACATACCCAACTGACCCATGATTTTAAAATTATCAATTATTTCATAAGAAGGGTATCAAAGTACGAAGGTCCTAATGAAAGGAATCTCACCAACCTTAGTTAAAATGGATTGATAAAAACCATACACCCCTAATCATATCAATAAAAATTTAACATTTCTTGGTATATAATTGGGAGGGTTAGTACAAATAATAAGTCTCCACTTATTATCTCATGAATCCACTACTCATATTAATCTTAAAATACCATCACAACCCATAATACTCCATGATTATCATTGATTAATGAAAAATATGATTTATAATTTTAGGGGATATTATAATTCCACTGTTCATGTAAAATAAATTGAAGCACAAATGAATGAATGATAATTAGTGATTAACTTTATTATAAAAACATGAATCATAATTGAACCATTATATAAATATGTTATGTATTATATTAAAAGAGATTAAATATGAACCTCAAATTTATATTTCAATAATTATTTCATCAACAGATCCACTAAATTGTCATATGAAGCCACCAAAAAGTTCTTAACACCCCCTCTTAATGATCTCTCATATGAGATGGTATTTATGAAGGATGTGTTTGGTATTTTAGTGAGAATGGGGTTCCTTGGACAAATAAATTGATCCATTGTGGTCATATTTTATCATGGTTGGTACCTAAATGTTTTGAACCAACTAAAGTTTAGAAATGAACTTCCTGATAAAAAATATTCATTCAAAACATCTGATGTAGCAATGTACTTTGCCTTTGTTTTCAAGTCCACCATAATAGACTATTTAGAACTATTCCAATTGATATCTCCACTACTCAGGAAAAAAGAAAAACCATATTGAGATCTCATTTCATGTCTATCATATTGGAATCATGCATCGGTTTAAACCTTTACACAGATCTCATCCACTCCTCCAAATACTAAAAACATATCCTTAGTTCATCTCATATACCTAAGAATTTTTTTAATAGTAGTCTAGTGACTCTCACTAGTATTGGATTGGTATACATGACTAATTCTTAGAGAATATAAAACATCAATTAGAGTACACCACATGGAATACATGATAGAGCATATGGTGAATGTATATGGAATTCTATCCATCCTTTATAACTCATTATAAAGATCTTGAAATTTCCTACGATTAATGTCATGCAATACTGGTAAAGAAAATTTATTGGAGTTCCCCCTATTAAATCATATTAACACTTTTTATATGCATATGTCCTAACTAAGTCTATGTAGAAACTAGATATATCTCTATAGATCTTTATACACAATATATATTATACTTCACCCAGATCCTTCATCAATAAGTATTTACCCAAAATTATCTTTATTGAATGTAAATTTAAGATATCATGTTTGATAAGAATTATTTCATACAAATACAATATAATAAACACTATAATCCCACTAATATTATTATATTTATAGTAATAATATATATTCTTAGTGAAACCAAAATATTTGATATCATCATCAAACTAGATATTCCAACTAGTAGGAGCATGTTTCAATCCATAAAAGGATCTTTACAATTTCCATAACTTAGTAGACTCATTTGAATCTTCAAAAACTCTGGAATGTATCATATATAATTTTTTGGACTAAATTAACATTAAATAAAGTGGTTTTAACATCCATTTGATATAAATAATAATCAAAATGATATATAATGTAAATAAATATATAAATGAATTTTATTATTGTAATTGGTGAAACAATTTATTCATAATCAATACCATGAATTTTCTCATTCCCCTTTTACACTAGGAATGACTCATAGGTAGAAAATCTAACATTCATGTTAGTTTTCTTATAGAAAATCCATCTTCACCCTACGGGTATCACCCATTTTGGTGAATCCAAAATGTTCCAAACCTAGTTAGTGTTCATTGATTCCATTTCAGATTCAATGAATTTTAACCACTTCTCATAATCATAACTCTTAATGGCCACCTAGTAGGTAGTAGCTCTATCGTATATGGACATCAATTCATCATAATTTTCTAAATGAAATCCATATCTCTATAGCTCATGAGGATTCATACTAGACTTTTAACTTTCTTGTGAAACTTGAGTTGGTTATTAATCCATATATATTTAGAACTATTTCAACTTCCATATCAAGAAAACATCCAGGTAATTGGTCTTTAACTTATCTATGTTCAACTTTCCTCCCATTAAAATAACAATTAATGTTTTTTTCTTAGTAAAAACACCGATTTCTTCTAAAAATAATTTGTTTCTAGTAATATTATTGAAATAATATCCCATAGTTTCCTTGGGATAACCAACAAAATAGAATTTGTCTAACTTGGGTACAATTTTATCAAAATCCAATCATTATATGAGTGCTTCACCAACCCATATCCTCAGACAAAATATAATGGGATTCTTATCTATATCTCATATGTTTTCTTTATGATTTCTTTAGATGGAATGAGGTTTAATGGGGATGTAATGATATCCAATGCATTATCCCATAATATAATAGGAAGGACACACTAACTAATCATTTACTAAACCATGTCCAACAAGTATGATTACTCCTCTCAGACACACCATTTCACTATAGTGTTCCGATTTGAGTGAGTTGTGGAATAATTTCATAATATATTTGATGATCATTGAATTTATAACTCAATTATTCACCACCCCTATCTAATCATCTAACCATAATAATTTTCCCAATTTATCATATATTTGTTTTCTAAAACTCATTAAAATTTTCAAAATTTTCATACTTGTGTCTTATTTTAATCACATAACTATACCAACTAAATTCATTGGTAAAATTAAAAAAGTAATTAAAACCTTAACTTTCTTTAATAACCATTGTTACACATACATAATTATGTATGAGATCCAAAAATATAGTGCCCCTTTCACATTATCTACTAAAAGGTTCTTTTCTCTTCCTTCCTAATATACAAGACTCACAAGTATCAAAATATTCATAATCTAACGGTTCCAACAATCCATCTCCATGGATTCCTAGAACATGTTTCTCATTTATTTGTACAACTAGAAAATTTTCAAGGTAGGTGGGATTATAATCAACCCTAAATATCTTATTTAAAATGTTATAGATACATTTTTTTCATATCTAGAATATATAAAATTTTTACCATATTCCCAATTCCATATAACATTTCATTCTTATATATATAATGCCTACATTTCTTAATAAAGGATGAAAATACCATCTTGTCCAAAAAAGATACAAAAATAAAATTTCTATTTATTATGGGAACATAATAATAATTCTCTAATTTTAAAATTAATTCACTTGATAATATCAGATCATAAATTCTAACATCAATTGAAACAACTCTTTCTCTATTATTAACATGAAGAACTACTTCACCCTTTTCAATTATCTTATATCTTTGAGTCTATTTTTATTATAAAAAATGTGTGATACATGAAATTAAATGGCTTAAGACCACTCATCAGGTCCTTATATATAGGTTTCATATAACCTTAGGCATACCACCCCTTATGGTAGAGGCTGATAACTAGTAGAGAGCGACTAAATCATATATTTGAGAGACTAGTCCCTCAAAGAAAAGTAAAATATATATAAATAACAAAAATCATCCATAATCATAATCCCTCATAATACACATAATCAATAAAACAATAATTATATAACAAATGTACTATACAGAAGAATAAATAATACATCAACTGATTTCCCATTGGTTCGATCACATATGAAAAATAAAAAAAAATTAAAAAACGTAGCCAAGGATCTAATACCATTCCTGAGCCTCACCTCAATATGAGTCTCAATTACCACATAGAGCTACCCCAACCTAATGCACTGCACATCATGTGCACTAACTTTTAAATAAAACATAAGATATGTACATGCAATAGAGTGAATGTATAAAGTGTGAAAAATACATCTCAGCAGGGTCTCACCAGGTTCCCGAAATATATGCCTTCATATATGTTTATACATGAGGAAAAGAAATAACATAAATAAATATACACAAACATGTGCATTAGAACCTCTTGTGTCAACTGGTCCAGCTAAACTCTATACGCATTAGGTCACCATGTGATAATTAGGACACCATGGCACCATATCATACCTACTTTATCCTAAGATGGAATCTATCTACCTCATTTCACACACTTTATCCTATATATAGCGACCCTATAATTTTTTACATATTATTACATTATTTCAAACATTATTAACTATTAAATTACAATCCAATGATTGTAAAGTATTGAGACTTTGGAATACTTGGTACATAAAACAAAAAACATGGGACTAAAAAACATTTCTTTATTTATCTTCCAATATGAGATCCTATCTTGATTTGAGACCTTATATCTACATAGTATATCCGAGGGAAAACATTTACAAAAGGGATGAGCTAAAAATCCCAGTAAGGGAATAAGTATAGGAATAAAACATATCATATGGGTTAGAAGGCATAACATAATGACATAAGGGAATGAAACATGAATAAAAATAATGAACAATAACATGTATAACATGGAAAAATATAATCATGTCATCATAGTAATGTGGAAACAACATATAACATGACATAAACATGAGTTAAGGCTAATCTACAAGACTATATAACATGGTAGGTAAAGTCCCATAATGGAATCAAGTTCACTCCCTGTCCCAAAATTATGTCTCATAAAAATAAACATTACCCAATGAATTGGATCACTATATGGGTTTACCCATCATAACATGTTCATGAATATGTGTGTCACATGAAGAATCAACATATGGGTTACCCATGGAAATAAATGGCTATCAAAATCATGTTATAAGGCCTAAAAAATGATCATATCATAAATGTGTCCATGAAATAATGGATTGAAAACATAAATTGACATTAATAAGGGAAAATATACAAATATCATGATATGTGAGGTAAATTTGAAGTTAATACATGTAAAAATAGTGTTTAAGACACTTTATAAATAAAAAAATTTAGTGTGGTTTAAGGAAAATATTAAAGATTCATTAAAATGGAAAAGGTATAATTGTTAATATGAAACCATGAAATGTAACATGATAGTTTTTCATGTTAAAAATATTGATTTTATAAAAATAATGGTGGCTTAAAATATATTATATAGTGAACTTGAAAATGGTTAATAATTCGGGAAGTTCCCTTAAATCGGGCTTGCTTATTGGGAAGAATTGAGTAGGGAACCATTTAAAAACATGTACATACTAGAAAAAAGGAAAAATGTATATTGATACATGAGTTTGTAAAATATAAAAATAATTTAAAATATGTATATAAATGGAAAATAGAATTTAATTTGGGTAAAAATATAGGAAGAGTTACCAGATGGAATAATGGAGGTTCGGGTAGAATCCCTTACCTTATGTCCAAAGGTGTTCTTCACTTGATATTGATGTCCTAAATAAAGAAATTATATTAATTAATTAATAATTATAGAACCTTTTCTACATTTAATTTATTTATTATAATTTTATTATGGTCATTCATGGACTTTTTCATGAGTTATATTGTTCTATTTCATCATTTAGGAGTGATCGTTTTCTTAGTTTTCATGATCACTTCTCTTATATAAGAGTATAGAAGTTCATGTAAAATGGAAATAGAAATATAGAATTTAATTTACAAGTTATTAATGAACATAAATAATGTTAAATGATCATATAAATAATTTGGCTATTTTGGGTGAGGATGAATCTTTTGATAAAAGTTAATGATAATCGTTTAGGTTAATTCGGAGGTTTTTCGATCACAACGAATTCATTTTGTTTTATAAATTTATATCATGTGTATAAAATGATTCAATAACATTAAATAAGATATAATAGATATATTATAATCTGTTTAAACCATAAAAAATATTTCATGACCATCCTTTATGATGTTAATTGAAATTGAAAACTTCATCCTCCTTGAATGTGATGAATCAACACATCACAAATGATGTTTTCATTTTTAGTATAAAAGGAGGGGAAAAGAGAGATGATGATGAATTATTAAATTATAATAATAAAATTATAGTGTATTTATGGTATTGGAGTTATAATACCATTTTTATGATGGTAGGTTATGATAGGAAACATAAAATAAAGGAACTTAAAAAGAAATTAAAAGAAAAGGAATTAGGTTTAACTCTTGATTCCTTCTTTATAACCTCATTAAGGGATTGGTTTTGGTCCCTTTTAAGTAAAACATCTCTTAGAAATGGTGGAGGGTATTGGTAATAAATTTTATAATAATTTGGACAAGTACCAAGGCTGGAGAGGTGTGAGGAGATGCGGTGGTGAGGGGTGGTATTTATAGTGGAGGAGAGGCGTGTTTTCTCTTCATTTTAGTTATTAGTTTATTTTTTTGGATAAATACTATGAATATTTTTATAATTTCATAAAAAATATTAAAATAATAAAGGGGAGTCTGATATTAGGTTTCTTACATTAGCGATGATGCAATTAATAGTGTATTTAACTTATAATGTATATATACTATAAATTACCGTATTTTACTATTCACAAAAAATTCATGTATTTCAGAAAATCCCAAAAATTCACCCTAACCATTTTTATACATGTAGAATTAAAAAATGAACTCAATTTTATAAAAATAATTATATAAATATGAGAAATTTAATTTTTAATTAAAATCATCATTTACTCAAAAAATACAGATTTTCAAATTTTAACTAATTTTATAACACATTGAAAAATTCACTAAGGTCTTATATAGTTATCTTATAATAATAATAAATAAATATATTAATTTATGAATACTTTTTATGAAATTAAATTAAATTTTATATTATTATATTAATCATAAAATTGTAATTAAATATTTATGACTTACAAAAATACCAACAATTAATTAATTATTTTTAAAATATTTACTTACTTATACTATGATATAATTATATCATATTGTCACTTAGAATATGGATAAATTTTATTTACACATTCATTAGTGAGGTTACTATTCAATTGTATGATTTACTATTCATAAGGTTCACATTAATATTCTAAAGGCCATGTTACTATTTCATCGCTATAGGTTTCTTAACTTCTAGAAATAAAATCTATTTCATTCATTAATCATTTATAAAGTTTGTATTGTGTTCTCTATGTGATTTTATGTGATTATACCATATGAAATAATTATAATAATAGAATTTCCATTGATAAAACTTTGGGTATTTACATTTTCCATTGATTTTTTTACATTCTTTGTTGAAAATAGTTGTGGGTACTTCTCCTTCATCACTTTATCAAGTTCCCATGTTGCCTCTTCATACATATGGTTTCTCCATAGTATTTTAACCAAGTTATTGGTCTTGTTATGTAGAATATTATCTCTACGATACAAGATCTTCACTGGATGCTCCTCATATGAGAGATCATTTTACAAATGTACCACCTCTAAATTCAGTACACATAAAGGATTCAATATGTACTTCCTCAAGAGGGATATGTGGAATACATAATATATTTGAGACATTGTTGGTGGAAGTTCTAGTTGATAGGACACAACTCTAACATGATCATGAATCTATAAGGGGTCAATGTACCTGGGACTTAGCTTTCCTTTCCTCCTAAATCTCACGATTCTCTTCCATGGAGATATGTAAAGGAATACCATATATCCAACCTTAAACTCAAGGCCTCATCAACAATTGTCTTCATTTCTCTTTTCTCGACATTGGGATACCTTGATGTGTTTCTGAATGGTTTTCACATTTTCCACCATTTCTTCATCCATTTCCAGTCCTAGAATCTTATGCTCACTGACTTCATCCCATCATTCTAGTTTTTTCATCTTTTTCAATAAAGGGATTAATATGGATCCATTTGGATGCTCAAGTTAAAACTATTATTGTAAGAGAATTCAACCAATGGTAGATGTTGGTAACATCCTCCTTTGAAGTCCATGGAACATGCTCTCAATATATATTCTGTTTTCTGAATAGTTATCTCCTATTGGCCATCAGTTTGGGGAAGATAGGCCATACTAATATTCAACTCAGTGTTTAGAGAATGTTGGAGACTTTTCCAGAACATGGAGGTGAATCTCAATTCTTGATCAGATGCAATTGATAGTGGTACTCCATCCAACCTTACCACTTCTCTAATATATATATATATATATATATATATGTGAAAGCTGATCCAGTGAGAATTCTTCTCAAATTTAAATAAATTGAGATGTATTTGTAAGATGACCCACAAAAACCAATATAGAATTATTTCCTGTAGATGTCCTTGGAATTTTAGTGACAAAGTCCATGGTAATGTTCTCCCACTTCCATTTTTGTATGGGTAGTGGTTTAATTATCCTATTAGACTTTTTTACTTTCATCCTTAAATTTCTAACATATCAGGAACTTTGTTGTATATTCAGTGATCTCCATTTTCATATTGTCCAACTGATAGTTCTCTCGAAGATCTCGATACCTCTTTGTTCTCCCTAGGTGAAAAGAGAATTTTGAGCTATGTGTGTCATTCAAAAGCTCCATCTTTTTCTCTAGATCAGATGGTACACAAATTCGTAAACTATATCTTACAACTCCTTTATCAATTTTGAACTCTAAGGATTTCTTGTTTTTGATATCTTTCACCCATTTATGAATTTCCACATCATTTCTTTGAGCATCATTTATTTTATCCATTAGGAATGGTAGAGAAATAATTTGAGAAAGGATTGATGATGTTCCTTAATTAATTATTCCCATGTCCATCCTTTTAAAATATAATAATATTGGATCCTTATAAATTCATATCATTGATAAAGATGCATGATCCTTTCTACATAGAGCATCTTCCACCTTATTTTCTTTACCATGATAGTAGTTTATTGAGTAGTTATAATCCTTGATGAGCTCTAACCATCTTCACTGGCGCATATTAATCTCATTATGCATGAATATATATTTTAGAATCTTATGATCATTATATCTCATACTTTTCCCCATAGAGATAATGCCACCAGATTTGCAATGAGAAGATCACAGTTTCCAATTCCAGATCATGCGTGGGATATTTTTGCCCATGAATTTTCAACTTCCTTAAGGCGTAGGTTATCACTTTATCATTTTGAATTATTAAACAACCTAATAACTTCTTTTAAGAATCACTATATAATACAAAGAGTTCCCCACTTTTTGGATATGTGAGTATTGGTGTAGTGATAAGACTCTTTTTTATCTCTTTGAATCATTTCTCACATTCACTTTTCTAGACAAAATTTTATCCCTTCTAAGAAAAATTGATAATTTGGATTTAAAATCTTGAGAAGTTCTTGAAAAATTGCTGGAAATACCTAACTAGAAAAAGGAAACTATGAATCTCCATTATAGTTGTTGCACAAGGAAACTTTTAAATTTAATTTTTCTTAGAATTATCTAAAGATATCCCTTTACTAATGATAACTTACCCCAATTATGATAATTCCTCCATTCATAACTCAAATTTACTGTACGTTTCATTAATTTTTTCCCTTCACAAATTCTTTATCACAATATTCAAATACTCCTCATGTTCCCCCTTTCTCTTGAATTATATCAGAATATCATCAATAAAGACTACCAAAAATTTATTAAGGTAATCTCTAAAGTCTCTATTCATTAAATCCATGAAAATTGATGGATAATTAGTGAGATTGTAGGGCATCACTATTAAATAATAGTGTACATACCTCATTCAAAATGTAGTCTTAGGATTATCTTTCATCCTCACCTTTAATTGGTGATATCCCAACAAAAGGTCTACCTTGGAGAAATAACTTCCCCCATGTAGATGATTGAAAAATTTATATATATAAGGAAGATAGCAGTTGTTCTTTATCATGATTTTATTGAGATTATGATAATCAATACATAGGTTAATTGATCCATAATTATTTTTGATGAATAGGACTGGCACACCCCATGTTGAAGTACTCAGGTTTATAAAACCCCTTTCCAGATTCTCCTGTAACTGCTTCTTCAGCTCTTCTAGTTCAACAATGGCCATTCAATAAGTTGTCTTTGATATAATAAGAGACCATGAATAATCTCTATTTATAACTCAACCTAGAAATTTGGAGGAAGACTGGGAAAATCTTCAGGGAATACATCTGTGTAATCCATCATGATGTTCATGTCTCCCAGCATGATTTTCTCCTTTTACTCAGTCATTTGAGCTAGATATGATTCCTCATAAGGTAAAAATATCCACACTTGAGTCAATGATTCTAAAAGAGACTCAGCTTCCTCCTTACACATGTACATAATTGGAGGATTATTTAGGATGTGAATAGTGACCTAAATTTCCCATTAGTTGATGTTGGTTTTAAATAAATATTTTCTATCCATGCCAAAATAGCATAAAAATCTACCAATGGAAGTATTGCATGATTTTCTGGGAGGTTCAGTCCACAAACATTAACTGGGGATGAGTTATGTATTGTGGATGCAATAATTTCCCCATTATCTATTCTCACAGACAACTCAACCTCCATATTTTTAGGTTATGTTTTAATAGTTCTACTAAACTTGCAAGATACGAATGAATTCATAGAACCCGAATTAAATAGTATGTTTTCTATTCTTGAATGAATAACCAGCATACCTTTTACCAAATAATTGTCCAAATCCACCTTAGTAATAGTGATATCATTTTAAATTCCTTATCTCCTTGGAGGTTGTTGTTAATTGCCTCCTAAAATCCTAGTCTTAGAGAATTGGATTGAAAAATGCCCATGTTCCTTACAGTTGAAGCACTGCACTACATGATGAGTGTTGATCTGAACCTTACTTCATTCCTCTGCATTGGTGGGATTATTCATATCCCTTTGGTAGATACTATCCATATTACCTTATCTTATACATTTGTATCATCTCTTGGTTCCCTTTAAGTAGTTTCCAAGATGCTTCTTCCCACACTTTTGACATGTGGGATGTTGGGAATTCTTTCCATCATGGTATTTATCACCCATATTAAACTCCATTGTCTTATTTTTTTTCCACCTGGACCATGAGACCACTGAGAGTATCCAATATCCATTTCAACCTTCAGGGAACAATGAAAAATCTCCCAACATATTTTAAATTCTGAAATCACCAATTCTTTTCATAGACTCGACTTTAGTCCACTAAAAAAGTGACCCACCTTGATTTCAGTGTTCATGACAAAGAAAGAGGTGTATCTTTCAATCCTTGTGAAATTTTATTCATATGCCCCAATAGAATCATCATCCTTTTGATTTAGTCTTAGAAATTACCTTTACATCTTGAGAGAATGGGTTCAGGGAAAATATTAATTGAATTTTTTTTTCTTGAATTCCTCCCAATCCATGGGATCAATTTCCTCCTTGGACTTTGTGTTCATGATCTTTTTCCACCACTGATAAGCTTACCCATAAAAATGATAATCTACCAGCACAAATTTCTCTTCTTCTTAGAATTATAGAACATTAAAATATATTCTCAATGGATTTAATCCATTATTCTATGAAGAGGGGATCAGAAGATCCACTAAACATGGGATGCCTTTTCCGTATGAAGTTTTTGACAAAAACTTACTCTTTCTTCAGAGAAGGAGGTATTTACACATTATTCATGTTATTATCAATAACTTGGGATTGCTTAGAATTTACTATCATATAGTTTTGAACACCTGTTCCCATCATATCTATCATATCACTAGGGAAATCATCACATTTCCTATCAAATTAATTTTTGGTACATGTTCTTCTATTTCCAGCCATTAGCTAAGAAAAAGAATGCACAATTAGGGGGCTTGAATACTTTTCTAATAAGCATATAAAAGGAATGTTTAATAATAAAATTATAAACTTTTAAAGGAAAAGTATATCATAACTTTTGATTCCAAAGGTTTCTATCTAGGTTATCAATGATCTATTTCCTAACATATATTCTTATGGGAATTTTTTATTCCATTATTAATGGTTCTTAATGAGATTATGAAATTACCAAAGCATATCTCCCAAGAGTGTCAAAGTAGGTGCACATTAAGGCCCATTGTTGTGTACTAGGTTACCCCAAGTAAGGTCTAGAACACCTTGTTGGAGTTATTAATCCTAGGTTCATCTGTTCCAGAACCATTTCTACTTGTAGTATCCAGACATAGATGTGTTTTCTTTACAAACCTATTACTCTATACTAACAAAAATTTAGGGATGTTTTCTCATTATTAGTATTATACATAGGGTTATTACTAAATTTATCTATTCTTAATATCCATAAATAATAATACCTTGATCTGATACCAACTATAGACACCCTAGTATTTTTCACATATTATTATAGGATTTTAAACATTATGAACTATTAAATTACAAAACAAGGATCACAAAGTCCAGTGTCTTTGGAAGACTAGGTACATAAGATTAAAAACATGGGACTAAATAAAAAATTTATTTATTTATCATATAATATGATCTACTAACTTCCTTTGACCCCTTATATATGCATAGGATATCATGGGGAAAACATGAACAAAAGGGATGAGCTAAAAATCCCAATAAAGGAATTTTCATTGGAATTAAACATAACACATGGGTTAGAAGACATAACATGATGAAATAAGGTCATGGAACATGAATAAACATAATGAAGAATAACATGTATAACATGGAAACATATAATCATGTCATCATAATAATGTGGCAACAACATATAACATGACATAAACATGAGTCAAGGCTACCTTCCAAGACTATATAACACAGTAGACAAAGTCCCATAAAGGAATCAGGTTCACTCCCTATCCCAACATGACATATCATGAGATTAAAAATTACCCAATTAATTGTAGTTATATCTGGTCACACCCATAATAAAAAGTTCATTAATATGTGTTCCACATGAATAATAAACATATGGGTTATTCATGGAAATAAATGGGTATCAAAATCATGTCACAAGGCATAAAAAATGAGCGTATCATAAATGTGTCCATGAAAGAATTGATTAAAAACATATATGGACATTAATAAGGGAAATATTCTTAGATCATGATAATATAATTCAATATAAAGTAAATACATGTAAAAATAGTGTCTAGTATACTTTATTAATAAAACATTTTAGTGTGGTTTAAGAATAAAATTAAAGATTACTTAAAACAGAAAAGAAAACATTATTTATATGAAACCAGAAATGAACTATGATAGTTTTTCATTAAAAAGGTTTGATTTTATAAAAATAATGGTTTCCTAAAATAGATTATATAGTCCACTTGAAAATGGTTAAGAATTCGAGAAGTTCCCTTAAATTGGGCTTGCTTATTAGGAAGAATTTAGTAGGGAACCTTATAAAAAAATGTATATCCACCAAAAAAGGATGAATGGATCTTGATAAATATGTTTGGAACATATAAACAGAATTTAGAATATGTGAATAAAAGTAAAAGATAGTTTCATTTGGGTAAAAAGGGAGGAAGAGTAACCCGAATGAATAATGGAGGTTCAAGTTGAATCCCTTACCTTATGTTCAAAGGTGTTCTTCAATTGATCTTAATATCCTGAATAAACAAATTATATTCATTAATTAATAAGTATATAAACTTTTCTATATTTAATTGATTTATTATAATTTTATTAAGTTCATTCAAAGACTTTTCAATGAGTTACAGTGTTTAATTTCATCATTTAGGAGTGCTTGTTTTCTTAGTTTTCATGATCGGGTTGCTTATATAAGAGTATAGAAGTTCATGTAAAATGGAAATAGAAATAAAGAATTGAAGTTATAAGTTATTAATGAATATCCAAAATGTTAAATTATCATATAAATATTTTTTTTGGGATAGGATGAATCATTAGATAAAATTTAATGATAATCATTTAGGTTAATTTGGCAGTTTTTCGATCCCAGTGAACTCGTTTTGTTTTATAAATTAATATCCTATGTTTAAAATGATTATAGAAAACTAAATTAGATGATGTAAATATATTATAATCTATTTAAATAATTATAATGGTTTCATAACCATCCTTGAATATGTTAATAGAAATTGATAAAATCATCGTCATTGAATGCAATGAATTAACACATCACGGATAATGTTTTCATTTTTAGTATAAAAAGAGGGGAAAAAGAGATGATGATTAATTATTCGATAAGTATAATAAAATTAAAGTTTATTTAAGGTTCTAAAGTTATAATATAATTTTTATAATGGGAGGTTAGTATAGGAAAAAGAAAATAAAGGAACTTGAAAAGAAATTAAAAGAAAAGGAAGAGGGTTTTACCTCTTGATTCCTTCTTTTCAAGAACCTCCTTAGGGGATTGGTTTTGGCCTTCGATTAAGAACAAAAGCTCTTGTAAGTGGGGGATGGGATTGAAAGGATATTTGATCAGAATTTTTACAAATCTTAAGGCTGGAGAGGTGTGAGGAGAAGAGGTCGTGAGGGGTGGTATTTATAGTGGAGGAGAGGGGTGTTTTCTCATTATTTTAATCATTAGTTTATTATTTTGGATCAAGACTATGAATAGTTTTATAATTATCATAAAAATATTAAAATAATAATAATTATTTATATATTATGGTGCTTACATTATAGATGACTCAAGTAATAGTGAATTTAACTTATAATGTATTTATACCGTAAATTACCGTACTTTACTATTCACCAAATATTCTTGTATTTCAAAAAAATTCTAAAAAACCACCCTTACCATTTTTTGATATGTAGAATTCAAGAATGAACTCCATTTTCTAAAAATAACTTTCTAAATATGAGAAATTTAATTTTTAATTAAATTAATCATTTACTTGAAAAATACAAATCTTAAAATTATAACTGATTTTTTAACACTTTGAAAAATTAAATAAGGTCTCATTAAATTATCTTATAATAATAAGAAATAAAAATATTAATTTATGAATAAAATTTTTGAAAATAAATTTTCTTTTAAATTATTAAATTAATCATAATATTGTAATTAAATATTTATGACTTAAAAAAATACCAACACTTAATTAATAAATTTAGAAATATTTATTTACCTATACTATGATATAATTATATCATATTTTCACATATAATATGGATAAATTTTATTTATAATTTTATTTTTGGGGTTACTATTCAATTGTCTGGTTTACTATTCATAAGGGTCACATTACTATTCCAAAGTTCAAGTTAATATTTCATCGGTATAGGTTCCTTACCTTATAGAAATACCTATTATTTAATTCATTAATCATTTATAAAGTTTGTATAGTATTATCTGTGTGATTTTATGTGACAATACCATATGAAATAAATATAAGAAGAGAATTTACAATGATAAAACTTTGGGTTGTTACACTATAATCAACGATTTAGTGTAAGGCGTCAGCAAGTCCCTGCCACTACTCGAAGTTGCAGGGTATATTACTGCATCTATGTCCCAAAACATCCCTTTTCACTCAAGGAAGGATACACATCACATATTGACTTATACCTTATCACTTAAGGTAGATACCTATATAAATCCTGACCGCAACCTTATCAGTTACGATAGGTTCCTTCATATTCCCTTGGACCTACCTTCTCACTCAAGGAGGTCCATGCCAACATCTTATCACTCAATATGAGATCATTATCTAGACCACTACATTATCATTCTAGGAAGGGACTGATATCACATAATAACATAGACCATCCTTCTCACTCAAGTAAATCCATTCCAACAATTTCTCACTCAAGTTGAGTCCATTATCATGACCATTTTCATATCACTTAAGATATGGTATGATATCATGTCCAAACCACTACCTTCTTATTCATGTTTGGGTTATGCCAATACCATATCACTCAAGGTGATGTAGGCCTATGAATCCATCACTGGACACATAAGATCTATTTCAAACCACATATACATAATCATCACATGCATGCAACAATAGATATGGAATGTATCATGTCCCATAAGAACACCAAATCATCAATAAAGCTCTAGTAACTTAATAGATAACTTTATATCTCAAACATTCCTCTTCATTTATTTATCCTCATATGAAAATCTCCTCAATACCATATCAGTCTCTACTCACTGACAATAAATGTGTCCAACACCCCATAATGTTTCTTACACCCTGTAGAAATTACCCAACCTTGGCCTTAAAGAATTATCACAATCTTACATCACATTTGGTCTCTTTAATAAGGGACTATCCAAAGTAAATTACTATTTGAACCTTGGAAAATCGATGAAAATTAATTCTAAAAAATTCCCATGACCCTCACTTAGGTTCCATCTCACATCTACCTTAGGATATCTATCAAGCCCATAAAATAGAAGAAGACCCCCAATCACCCCATATTAAGAATTTAAAGAATTATCCTGATCATGTCACTTACCAAGGATCTGATCCAACCTCATGAGGGTGTTCCCTATAATGAGTGAGACACATGACCATCTCACCTATCATTCTTAGGAATAATCATTTCATTCATTCCCAACTATCCATAGGAAACCCACTTAGGTTATCTACAACTCATACTGAGTCCCAAGAACCACCCAATGTCTATATTTAACTCAAAAAACATCATTTACCATTGGTAACATAGTCTCTCTGTGATCCCAAATTTCCCAAAATGAAAGGATTCACTTATTATAACTCGAGGCAGCTAAACACCACCATCTCTCTTTATATAGGGTTCTCTCCTTCCCTAACTATTTACCTAATCCCTTAAAAATAAGTAAACATTCACACTCATACATTAAAAAGAATATGCTATTATATTAAAGGAAACACCTATCTCAATAATGGATTTACTATAATCATGATTCTATGCACCTCCTTAACCATGTTTTTCAATTCCTCATCCAATCTCATACCATCAACCAAGCTCCTATCTCAAGCCACTACATGAAAATAATTAATTTTAACAATTTATAATTAATTATTTAACTTAAACCAAACATTGATCCTAAGAGATGTTTTGTGAAATATTGAGTTCTTAAGATATTATTGAGATCCAAGTTGAAGTTTTTTGTGATTTTATATTTTATAAGTTTCCTATAGTAATTGGTATTTTTTCTAGAAAATAATAATTGAAGATGATTTGGAGTGTATTTTTTTAATGTTATGGGTTTTTTTGTAAATGTATAAATCATATTCAAATTCACATAAAATAATGTTTACTATGTTATTTGAAGAGTGTATAGGTTTTTGGAGGTGTTTTAAAAAGGTATCATGAATATTGTAGTTGTGTTGGATCAATTATTAAAGCTATATGTTGGGGTGAATTTTAAATAGTCCTGAAATATACTAGACTTTATAAGGCTGATACTATGGCTTCATAAGGTTGAACTTGATTAAGTATAAAAAATTTAAAAAGGAATGATCTTTATATGGTTCATTTTTGAGCTTCATAAGGTATAATAAACCTTCATAAAGTTAACTTAGATGTGAAAATGGAAAATAAAATTTCATAAGGTTATCTTATGGAGTTCATAAGGTTGATACCTAACTTCATAAGTTTCATTTCAGTGATAAAGGGAATATCATAAGGTAGTTTACTAAACATCATAAGGTTGATATATAATTTTTAAGGTATGATTATAGACTTCATGAGGTTGAATCATAATTACCAAGGTTAATTTAACCTTATGAAAGACCTGATGGTTGTTATTTTTAAAAAATTCATGAACCTTATCTGTAGTTCGTGAAGTTCATTTAACCATATGAAACACCAGATGCATAGGATTTAAAAAAATTCATGAACCCGACCTATAGTTTGTAATGAAAATTCATAGTGAATCAAATGAAAATTTATCAAATGGTAAAACTATAAGGATCATTCCTATTTTATAAGGTTTATCTTAGACATGGATGAAATATGACTTCTCTAAGAATTAATATGGCATTCTGAAATTTCATGGAAATTATTTTAGAATGATTTTTTTGGAAATTTATATAAAATTTAGTGTTAAGAAAATATATTATATATAAGTTTTACATTAATTTATTACAAATCATAAAGGGATTTTTGATTAAATAAAAAGAAGAAGGTGGTTTGAGTCTTGAAGAAGATTATTATGTTGTGACAGAATAATATGGAAGTTATTTTTGTGTATAACTATTTAGAAAAGTAATGATGCAAATTATTGTGTTGTGTGTTTCACCCAGAAAAGACCATATAATTAAAATAAATAAGAGGAAATAGTCTAGAATAAGAATAATAAGATGAATTTGAGATAGTTTAAAAATATTTATCTATCTTAATTTCAAATTTCAAATTCAAATTTCAAATAATGAAGTTGTTGTTGGGGGTATAATATTTATAAAATTTTAGAAATATTACTACTGATTGATATGTGATGAAGATAAAAATACATAGATTATAAAATAGAGAAAATTAATAATAATAAGAATATAATTTCTATTGTACAAGTAGATGAAGAATAAGAAAAATAAAAAAGGAATAGTTTTAACTCGATAGAAGTCTTATCTGGGTAAAAACTATCCAACTATTGACTTTTTTATCATTTTATCTATATGGGATCACTTGAAAACAATTAAGAGGCATATTTTTTCATGAGTTAAAGTATAAAACCAACTCATTTTTCATTTACATGATGAAAAATTGGAATATTTTATCTTGGGTGAATCCAGATCATGTAAATGATTATCCTTCTCAATTAGAGATATGAATCTTATAAAAATCTATTGGGCCCTCTAAATGTGAATTTGTGTGTGTGAAAATGAGAAAAGTAATAAATTTAATTTGTGAATGATGGTATTTTAATAATAAACATAAAAAGGAATTTTAATCACTAATTTTCCCCCTCTCTGTGATTTCCCACTGATCTTGAGGTTTTTTTCATGCAGTATCAAAGCTATAGTTCTCTTCATTGATGATTTTCATTTTAGAGAGAAAGAGTTTTGATTTTTTTTAATTTTTCACTAATTTTATTTATGAATATGGATAGGAAAAATTAAATTAACAATAAATTAGTTCCCAATTTTTATGGGAAAAAATATTACATATGAAAATAAAATGTTTCATTATCTTTAATAAGTCATTTCAGATGTTCTGGAGGCTGTAACTAATGGATTTGTTCCTTCTGAGGAATGTGTTTCTATAATAGTAACTGATAGAAAGATCTCATTGAATGATGTCCATGACTATAATTCCACTATATCATTTGTTTTATAGAAGGATTTTCTAAAAGTAAAATGGGATAATGTTTAAAAAACTAGAAGATATATACGATGGTAACAAAAAATTGAATCAAATTAAACTATAGGTTTGGATATTGAAGTATAAATACCTTATAATGATGTATTATTAAACAATATATGACTTATTCACTTGATTCAATGATATTGTGAGAACTTTTAGAGGTTTTTTGAAAAAATTTATAAATACAATGGTTATTTAGATGATATTATGAATTCTTCCTAAAAGGCTTGATATTATAGCGTTAACACTTAAATATATTAATCTAAGAACACTTAATTTGGATTAATTATATAATATCCTAATATAATATGAAATGTTGAAGGTTTGTTTTTTCAATAAGAATCACAAGTATGAAAATGATTTTTTTTTAAAACCTCATGACAAGAGAAATGTAACGTAGTAGTTGATGGAATATTCCTTGGTTATCCTCCAAATGGAAGTGGATGTTACTGTTACAACAAATTGATATGAACTATTATGGATATTATTTATGTGAAAGTGTTAGAACACTTAAATAATAATAAAACACATACAGAATCATGTTCCATAAGTGATTATGAATATAGTTTTATTGAAAAGTAAGATGAAGTTTCTAAAATTAATACATATTTGGAATAAGTACAGAGTGAAGATGTTGGTATATCCATTTATTATGATGGAGAGAAACATCTCTTATTTTATCAAAGCATTATAATTTATGTGGGGGTCCAACATATTATTAGAGAATAAAGTTATTTGGTTCATACTAGAATAAATTTTAGTATAACAACACATAACTCATTGTTATTTCATGTTGAATAATAAATGTGAATGAAGAATTGGAAAATCAAGAGTGGTTTGATGATATGAATGGAGAATTAGGTTATATAGATAAGATTGAACCTTGGGAGTTAGTACCCAATCCTGAAGGTAATAATGTTATCATAAAATATTGTGTGTTTCTAAACAATCTAAACTAAAGAGAACAATATGTAAGAAACAAAGAATGAATTATCTGTAAAGGGTATTCATTGGTTGAAGGAATTTATTTTGATGAGTCCTTCACACCAGTTTCTAGATTATATACCATAAAGATAATTCTTGTTATTGAACCAAAAATACAATGCAATATATTCTAAATGGATGTCAAGTCTACATTCCTAAATGGAGAGTTGGAAGAGGAATAATATATTGATAAACCCAGTTGTTTCTATCTTGGTAAGGATGAAATTTATGTATATAGGTCAAATAATGATCTATATATGTTAGAAAAAGACCTTATATAATGGTATTGAATGTTAGATACTTGATTTAAATATTTTAAGTTCAAGAAAGGAAGAGTGAATAAAAATATATATAACAAATATGATTTTTTTACTTATTTATATTATTTATGTAGATGATATCATTTTTTCTAGAAATTAATAAGGAGTTTGTGAAGATTTTTCATTAAAAATGAAGATGTTATTTGAAATTTATATTCATGGTGTGTTGATATATTTTATAGGATTATAATTTTCTTAAGTGTAAGATCACATATTTCTTTCTCAAGAGAAGTATGCTCAAGAACTTTTAAAGAAGTCTGGAAAAGCGGATTAAAAACTAGTTTCTGTACCTATCTTAGTGGGAACCAAACTATCTAAAGATGGGAAAGGGAAAGAATTTAACCCAAGGGAATTCAATAATCTTATTTCATGTTTACTTTATTTATCATCTTTATGGAAAAATATTACATATATTGTTACTTCATGTTCTATGTATCAAATTTCACCAAAGGAGTCTCATTCATGGAAAGAAAAATGATTATTAGATATATCATAGGTGAAAATATTTTGGACTAAAATATAATAGTAGTAGAAAGATTATTATTTTTTCTATATATATTAATATTGGGATTGAAATATTAATTATATAAGGTTTATAACGAGGGGATTTTTCTTTTTTGGGTTAAATGTGAGTTTGTTGGCACATAAATTTTTTTTATGTGACCTTAAGTAGTGTAGAAATAGAATACATTTTTGTAACTCACGAAACAACCCAATAGATGTGTATGAGGAATCAGTTAGGAGATCTCAAGGTGGATGGGAAGCTACCACTGGTAGTGGGCTATGATAATCATAGTGCTATCAATTTATCAAGAAATTATGTTCAATATTAAATATCAATGTACATTGATACAAAATGTAACTTCATCAAAGTGAACATGGAGAAAAATGTTTTGAAGCTATAATTTGTTTTAATAATGGTGAAAATGGTTTATGTGTTCACTGAACCATTGTCAAAGAATGTTTTTTTTTAAAATTGAGGTTATTGATGGGATTTCAACCTCATTCATATAAAGGATAAAGTATAGAAAATCTACATGATTTCTCACTTTTTATTCAGATATTATTTTCAAAGGGGTAGGAATATAGTGTAAATATATTATGTGTTTATCCCTTAAATGTATTCACAAATAAGGAGAAAAATATAAGGGGGTTAAATCCATAAATATTTGTTTTACATATTTGGGGAGAGATCTATTATTGAGGATGAACATATATTTATAAAGAGTTATTAAAATGGAAAACCTATGAGTTTGTCATGTGATGGTGTGAATTTTTATGATATGTGAATTATTCTCATAGTTTCAGTGAGCATGAATATAGAAACTTGTTATACTCTGGTTCTTTGAATACTTTTTGTGAAGTGGAAGAAAAGTTAATCATGATCTCAAGTGGAATCAGGGGTTGATAGAAATTGATTTTTTTTAATTTCACTAGTGGAAAATTATATTTTAATGTGATTTTATTAATTTACACATCAATTTTAAACTGATGTTGATGTAGGTGACATTAAAAAAAATATTTTTGATGTCAGTTTTAAAAAACTGGTGTCTGAACTTCAAAAATGTTATTTATGTGATATTTTATCATTTATTTTTTCAAAAACCTGCTATTGAAATCAGTTTCCATATCGGTTTTATGATTTAAACAACATCTAAATCTTCTTAAATAAACTATATTTTAGGCCATTTTTAAAAACGGATGTGGAAAAATCCCATAAAAACTAATCATTTTTCGACACTAGTTTTCGGTAAAAACTAACATTGAAAATCTCTTTCCACATTGATTTTATATAAAATTAGAATGGAATAATTTTGAAAAAATACCAAACATTCCATGCCATTTTTTTAGTAAAATTGATGTGGAAATAGTCATTCGATGTTGGTTTTGGGTAAAAAGCAATGTCAAAATCACTATATTTAATATTCCACATTGGTTTATAAAAAAATGATGTGGAAAGTTCTATTTTTTTGGAAGTATAAAATACACATACTAAGAACATCTAAAAAGTATTCCCAGTACAACAAACAGAAAAAACAAACATAAACTATCAAAAAAATATGTAAATACTCCCTTTAAAACTTTATTTAAAATCGTCATACATGATACCCAATTTAAAAATCAACCATAACTAAAAAATAATTTTCAAACAAACTTTGAATGTTGATAATGTCTTCATCCATATATGACATGACATTATTGAAAATATACCATTATAATGAATATTATAAGATTAAAAAAATAATATTTTTTTTTGTAAAACCAAAAATATTTAATAATACTAATGTTATTAAATTTAGTCACTTCCCCATTTTTGATGACCTAAAACATGAATCTTAAAAGATAATAACCCCATTCTACATTTCCTTTTTTATGATAACACTATGATAATGTTACATTAACTTGAAAATAAAAACCAAAATGCACACAAACACATATGTATATATATATATATATAAGAAGATATTATTATCTAATATGAAATTTATTTACCATTTCTTTCATTTGTTTAATTTTATTTGTCTCTTCTATTAACATGTGATCTTTGTTAAAATTTATACATGACATTTATTTTCATGTATCAACTAATAAAACATGTATACAAAGATGTATTATGATTAAATAAATTATAAAAAAAATAAAAATTACTTTTTTTTAACAATTTTCTATAACTTTTATGAACTTCAACTAATAAAGATAAAACCTATATAATGTACACTGATGTGGACACAGTACACCTAATATCTAATGAACACTATTATATAAAAAGTTCACAATTAATGAAATTATATTGAATATTAATTTATAATTATATTATCCTTATTATCCATCAAAGATTGAAAAAAATACCCAATCTATGTATTTTCTAATCTATCACAAATATGTGTTACTCTAAAACCATAATTTAGATATTTCACATCCATTGAAATTTATTCTAGGTCTATAAAACCATAAAAGACAGTGGTATTATTTATAATGCAAAGAATGTGTAGAGAACTAATTAAATAAGTATTAAATTAAGTCACTTCAAGTCATATTTTTTTAATATAGAAAAACTAAAATATAAATTTACCTACATTGAAAACAACTACAACATAGGTGTAGTGAGATGATAAAAAATAAAACGATCAAATATTTATTTTTTTGACTATTATAAATTCATTGTAACTTATACTTATATCATAAATGATCAAAAAATAATATATATTATCCAAGAAATAAGAATCTGGGATAATATTTTTATCCCATCATAAATATCAGATGTATTATAAGTTGTTGGTTTTTGAACCATTTTTATTTTTTATTGATTCTTTCAATTTTATAAACTTCTATATAAATTAAATATAAGAACAATTTATAATTAATTATAAATAAAATTTAAATTATATTTAAAAAACACTACATACCTCGTATGTTAAGTAACGAATAAGGCTAGCCATCCAGAGTAAAAAATGACCCACATAATCTCTAACTCTAGTAATCTCCTCTGTAGTAAGTGGAATGAGATTATTTTGATCAATAATATGATGTAACAATAATATTACCTAACCCAAATTCATAGGATGATGATATAAAGAATCTCCCAAAATATGTTTGACTTTATATTCTATAATATGAACATGGGGATCTCTAGTATAAAACTCACCATATAAGGTCAGGTATAAATGTGGAGGTTTAGGATATGAGTAGTTAGGATAAACATGTTTTGATTATCTTACAATTTGTTCAATCATAGACTACACAACTGATTTAATTTAATTTCATGTGATCTGTTTAGGACTTCCATCTCACATTTTAACGAATCTATTTATGTTTCCCCTAATTTCTTACTTTAACAGACAAAAACATTCCTAATTCTAACACCCCCTCATATCCTCCTATGCGACCATGATGTTCTAGATTTCTTAAATGAGTAGCTAGAATATCCATCCTACCCTTAGGGATAAAATTTCTATGTATTGAGTACTCTTGATGGTTATCCTTAAATGATATATTAAAATGGTGCATTATTGCTATTAATTTTAAAAATATAAAACTTTAATAAAAATAAAATTCAACTTCTTAATTTTTTTAAAAAACTTATTTAGATTGAACTCTAATAATTTTTTTTCATTCTTGATCTTTTCCATTTTTCATGGTGAGTGGGGGGAGATAAAGGGCCTAAATAGACCTCTTCTAAACCATTACCATAATTTTCTTTAAATTCATCAAAAAAATTTGCAGTCATTTTCTCCTTTAGTAAGTGATACCCCACATGTGATAAAGTATGGGGGTATACATTCTACATTTGGATATCTTGATGAGATCTTATGAATTCCTTGTTGGTTCTAGGTGTAGTGGAATCTTGCATTTGTGGGTGATATATTAAAATTTCATTCAATAATAATTTCCTAAAACCAAGAGCAAGTATCTTTCAAATAAAATTTATAATTTATTTATTTAATATTTTAAGAAATAAATACATGGGCTTAGGAAATTTATTCATTGATGATTGTTGATTGTTTGAAATGGACCTTCCATATTTCCTTCATTGCACTTGCGGGGATCCAAGGGTAGAATCTCTATAGCAGTGATCCACATGTGTTTCAATGATCTTTAAGCAATGTCAATTGTTCTCCAGGTGACAGCACGACGAATCTAATGTCCTTCATTTTTTGTTCTTGATTGATCGTTCTTCGATATTTAAGAGATTCTCTCTTGGGTTTATCGTTATTAAGAGGGAGAGAGGGTGAATAGTTGAGAGATAATTCATTGTTCACAATAATTCTTTATTCCCAAACATGGAATTTGTTTCAAATGAATTAAACAATAGATGTAGTCATCGATTTCTTGATCTAGGATTTCAGTTACAAAATTTAATTGCATAACATCCATTAAATATAAATATAAACATTAATGAAATACCATACCACATAATCATAATAATAGTATTATTATTTTGTGGTGCCCCAACTTGTGAAAAATGGATAAATAATATTTACTGACTCATAAATAATTATTTTATCACCGGACATGGTTTTGGTCAATTTGAACTCCTCTTGTATTTATTAAACACCTGAATAAATATTTTATTCTCTTAATAAATATTTTATTCACAAACTAGTAAACAAATATTTATTAAATATTAAATTAAAAAAATTTTTTTTTATTAATAATGCGGTGAATAAATATTTATTTAATTTATGTTATCAATATAACTTAAATAAAATTATTCCTCATTATTGAGAATAAAATTTATTCCATTAATTAAATGAAAATAGAATTTAATTAAGACTACCGTAAACACATAGTGTGTGAACCTCTAGGATTATTTCTTTTTGAAATTAGGCAGTCTTACCTAAAGTCCCAGATTTCTATCTTGCAACATGTTAAGGAACTCAATAGAAATAAATTAAAGTCGCAATGATGAAAAACACATATGGACTCTCACTGTGTAATATAATCCCTTTGTCACATAATCTCATCAAGTAGGTTGCATGACGATGTCATCAACTTATATGCTTGATACATTATTCTTTGATAATCTAAAATAAACTCATCATTACACCATGGCCATGGAATTTAGGGAGAATGTTATATTTCAATCAAAGGGATAAGATATCAACTTCTATAAATATGGAAGGGACAAATACTTTCTTGAATTATCCATTAATAACATGTCATTCATGATGAACCTAATGTACCCTACTTCCCACCAACATATGGTGTGGTGGTTTTTGTTAGAAAATCTATGTTTTTGAGTCATGACATGCATTAATGATAATATTAATGTCTAAGGACCATTACACAAGCTCGCATATAGGAATCTCTAATGGTACCAAAACATACGGAATTCCTATTATTGGGTCTCTTCTCATAATCTCCCATCTTGGAGATTATCAAGTGATAACTTCATGATAAGAAGTCTCATCTTCTTATGAGTACTCACACCTGAGTGTCAATATACTATCTTTCCCATCATAGTATGTTATCCAAACACAGAACTATATTATGAATATTTTCATATCACATCAAGGTTCTTATCAGAGTGGGGAACTACTATGACCTTATCAATGTGAAAAATAATATAGGAAATTATTACATTATGGTCATGTAGAATAGTGAACAATATGTAATAAGATGTTGAGTTTAATATTTAATACATCAAATATTCATATAATCAAAGTATAAATAGTTGTCTCTAGGACAAAAACTCTAGAAAACTCCCACTTGGACTAGATCCAACTGCCTATGAATTTCAGTCCACTAGACCTCACATGATAATAACGTTTCTATTGAGTTAGGGATTTAGTCAAGGGATCTACTATATTTTCTTCAGAGTAAATACTGCTCACTACAAATTCCCCTCTCAAAGAAAAATACATCAAGAGGTGATACTTCTGAAGCATGTGCTTCATCCACTAATGCGACCTTATATTTTTTTTCAAGATTAACCTCTGAATTATTATCAAAATAGAGTTTGATATGATCTTTACTCCTAGGTACCACATCAATCTCTTGGAAAAAATTTCTAATTGAAATTGCTTCTTTAGATGCATCAAAAGCTACAATATACTCGAACTCTACAATATAATATGTGACCACTACCTGATTTGAGATTTTCCATCTCACAACACCTCCATTAAAAGTGAAGATGTTTCTCGTTTGTGACTTCATGTCATCTCGATCAGTCTGTAAACTAGCATCTACATATCCTCTAATGATTACTTCCTCATCTCATCCATAAACCAAGAACATATCCTTAATATTACTTAAATACTTAAGGATAGTCTTGATTTCCATCCAATGACATTCACCTAGATCTGATTGATATCTTTCTACCTCACTTAATGCGTAGGCAACATCTATCCTAGTACATTGCATATCATACATGACTGGACCAATCACTAATTCATATGAAATACCTTCCATTCTATTTCTTTCCTTAAGGGTTTGAGGACATTTTTTCTTGGAAATATGAATGCCATGTGATACTAGAAATAATCCCCTCTTGGATTGTTTCATACTGAATCTCTTCAGTATCTTATCAATGAATTTACTTTGACACAGGCCTAGAAAACTCTTGGATCTATCATGATGGATCTTTATCCCAAGAATATATGCTACCTCACCCAAGTATTTCATGGAAAATGATTTATTCAGTTACAAGAAGTTATATGTCATCAACATATACTATTAAGAAAACTACTACACTCCCACTAAACAATTTGTAGACACAAGACTCTAATTCATTATTTATAAAACAAAATTCCATTATGGATTCCTCAACATGAATGTTCCATGACCTAGATGATTGATTTAATCCATAAATGAGTTTTTTCCACTTGAATATCTTATTGGCATCCTTTGGAGTCTCAAACCCTACAGGCTATGTCATGTAGACTTCTTCATGAAGGTTCATGTTAAGGAAGGCTATTTTGACATACATTTTCCAAATCTCATAGTCATGGTAATTCATAATGGAAAGTAAAATTATGATGTATTTCATCCTTCAAACTGGTGAAAAGGTTTAATTTTAGTCAATACCTTGAAACTATTTAAATCCTTTTGAAACAAGTCACACCTTATAGGTACTAACTTGTCCTTCCATGTCTAGTTTCTTTTTGAATACCCATTTGCAACCAAAAGGATTTACATCCACTTGAGGATCTACCAAAATCCATACTTGGTTTTGGTACATGGAATACATTTCATAATTCATGACTTGGAAACATCTGTACCACTTACTGCTTCCTTGTAGGTTACAGGATCATTATTATCAACTAATAATGAGTCACCATCCTCAGTTACTAGAAAACAATACCATTTTGGTTCTCTAACCTCTCTTGTACTCCTATGTAGTTCTTGTATCTCTAGAATAGTTTCTTCTTCCATTGGGATTTGTGGAATTTTATCTTGTCCCAACTCTTGTGTGCCTTGAGCCTCAAATTCATCAATGTTTATCTCACTCCCACTATATATTTTAGATATTTTCTCCCTCTGAATGAATATGGAATGTATTTCCACTATAGCCCTTTTTTATGAGGGGTCTTATATGTAATATCCCTTTATTTCCTTGGGGTATCCTATAAAGGTACACTTTGTTCCTTGGGTTGCATATTTGTTACCTAAAGAGGCCTTAACAAATGTTTCTCTTCCCCACACATGTAAATTTGATAACATGGTTTTTCTTCCATTCCAAAATTCGTATGGAATACCATTTATTGATTTAGTTGGTACTTGGTTTAGTATGTGTGCCAATTTTTGTAATGAATATCCCCAAAAGGATAATGGAATACTTGCATGACTCATCATTGATCTCACCATGTCCAATATGGTGTGGTTCCTCCTTTCTTTTAAAATATTCCACTAAGGTGTGAAAGGAGGAGTGAGTTGGGATATGATCCCAAACTCTCAAAAGTAATCAATGAATTCATGATTAAGATATTATTCACCTTGGTCTAAGAATAGTTTCTTAATCTTCCTACCAAGATGGTTCTCAACTTCATCCTTGTATTCCTTAAATTTATCAAAAGAATCCAACTTATACCTCATTAAGTAAATATATCCATATCTACTGAAATAATTAGTAAAAGTTATCAAGTATGAGTATCCACCCCTTGCTTCAACAAGAAATGGTCCACACACATTGGTATGAACTAATTCAAGATTATCTTTAGCTCTTTCACCTTTCCCACAAAATGGGGATTTGGTTATTTTTACTTGTAAACATGTGTGACATACACCAATTGGTTATAGTTTGAATGAATCTAAATATCCATCTTGATGTAATTTTTTCAATTATTTTCCATTTACATGACCTAACTAGTTATTCCAAAGCTATGTGTGGTATGAGTCATGTGAATTAACTTTGTAATTGATTTAAATTACTTGGATCATGTAATCCAACACATAAAGAATGTTATGTAAATGTAACTTACCATAAAAATGCTATCTTTATAAAATAAAAAAAATTATTTCCAAATTTGAAATGTAATCCCTATGTATCTAGGATGGATATTGAAATAATGTTTTTGGTAACTGAAGGAATATAATAAAAACCATTTAAAACCAAGATCATTCCAGTTGGCTATGTGAGGTGGTATTCCCTGATAGTTACAAATTTTTTTTAGCTCTATTGGCTACACATAGATCTACCTAACCTCAGTCAATTTTTTTTAAATATACTTGGTTCTTGTTTTCAAATACATATGTGAGCACCAAAATATATATCAAATAACTAATTTTTAGAAATAGATAAATTGTACTCAATAAAAAACGCACTAGAATATTCCACTTTCTTATTTAGCTGGGTGTAGTTTTTCTTCTAGTGGCCCTTCTTGCCACATGTGAAATGGAAAACATCCTATTACCTTGATTCCCATTTTATCTTATTCTTCTTGGAAGGGTGTAAAGAAGATTTGATCTTAAATATTTTTTCTTTCACTTTCCATTTCTTCACCACATAGTCAAAAAAAATTTAACACTTCATATCCTTATCTACTATGAAAATGGAGGATAAGAATATTTAGAAGAGACTTCTCAATGTTGTTAATATTAAAATTAAAAACAAAACTAGAGAAGCTCTAAGGGAGTGATTTCAGAATGAGAAAGATTCCTAGTTTTTCAGAGAGTTTAAAGACTAGAACCTCTAGGTGCTCAATGTAGACAATGATCTTGACAACGTAAGGCCCAACTGAGGAACCCTCTCCAAGCTTACTCTGAAAGAGAACCTTGTAAATCTCAAACCGTTTCTATCTAGCTCTCTCATGGTAAAGACCACAGAGGTGCTCAAGAATCATATACACACCCATTTTATCTTGAGAATTCATGAATTTACTAGACATATATGAAAGCATCAAACATTGAACGCTGACCATTTCATTCATATGTTTTTTGTAGAATAGTAACTCTTCATCTCTCGCCTCTTGAGTATGAAGATCAGGCATTAATGATTCTAGCACATAAGATTTCTGTTCATGGAGTAGAACAACCCGAAAGCATCTAAACCACTCCTAAGAGATACTTCCACTGACGAGATTTTCTTTATCTAACATTGATCATGGGGATAGTGATATTGTCATTTTATTCTATAATTAAAAGATTATATTATTAGTACTTTCCTTGATTACAGAATTTTTGAGAAATAATTAATAGATTTTATTAAATCTCTCACTATTTTATCAAGTCCCAATAGCCCTCACCATTGAATTTGTAATGTTTAATTCCAATGAAATTCTAGTGGCAAGGATATATATTCCCCTTTACATAACCCCAACAAGGGTTGGTCAAGCTATTTTGAAGCTATTTAGGTAGGCATGCCTTTGACAACTACAGGCTTACTGCACCTTGATCTGTTGAGTGGATTCCCCATTCCAGAAATCCTGACATGTATTTTCTCAATACTTTCCTCCAAATTATACCAAGTCTATAAAGTGCTACTCCTCTTAATGTAAAATGGTTAAGTCTACCCAAAAAATTCATAATAACTCCCCTTATAAATTTAAGTGTCCCAATAAGGGTTGGTCAAACACAAAGTTTTATTGAGTTTTGTTCCTAATCAAGTAACATAAGGCTTAGTCTGACTTACTATTAGATTGAGAGATTTTATTTTATTATTCACAAATTTTTATCTTTTTTTATCCTTTACATGTATTGTTGATATTTAAGAGGATGTTTTGTAACGAACTGACCCAGGTTTCCCGGAAACTTGACACCTGACCTGATCTGTCACATACCCAGAGGGAATTCTTGATCCCCAGAGGCTAATGACAAGAACCTGGGCATCGAATGACAAACCAAGGGAATAATTTTTCCCAACCTAAATGACCAAAAAACATATATATAGAGAAAATAAGAAAAAACAGAAGACTAACACATATATATTCCATAAATGTAAGGAAAAAGAGGAAACAAAACAACTATAATAGAAGATAAAAACTCAAAAAGACATGTCCAACTACATGGTACTTGAAACAAACAGCTACTCCAATGATGCCATGGAAAAACTCCAACCATCTCACCATCAGCTACCCATCCCACAAAACACAAGCCTCACCACCTCACTGTAGCGCCTTGCCTTTCCTTGCACTGGAAAGAAAATAACGGTCTACACACCACCGAAGCAGTGCATGTGGTGTAAAATAATAGGCTCGGTATGATCCCACCAGGTGTTCCATAATAAGTCTCTATATAACAAATCATGTATTCTCATTTTTTAAAATAAAACATGGCATGATATGAAATAAGTGGTTTTATAAAAAACATAGTAAATAATTTCCTTTTCCATAGTTCTAAAAATAGTAGGTATATTATTTTCCAAATCATATTTCCATATCATTTTTCACAAGCATCAACATGAATATTAAGGTTAACTCAGAAATCGAGGAAATATAATACAGAAGCATAGGTATCACAACAAAAAGGAATACTACAAGTGTAGGCAACAAACTACTCAAACTAAAATAATTAAGTGCACAAAACTGATCCTAGAACAACGAGCCTAAGAAGTAAAGGAACACCCCATGAATAAAATCACACCCTCAAAATGTCAATATCGGTCCCCTAGAACAATATGACTAGGAAATAGAGGAAAGTACCAAGATAAATATCCTTGATAACCACAAAGAAATGGACGATGGCCTCAGGCTAAACCTTCCACCTAAGTACCCAAGGTAACCCATGTGCTCTTTTTCACAAACCCATTTCAATGTCTTGAAAACCATTCAAAACCATTTATAATCTATTTATCAAAATCTATGGAACAATATTTTTCTTTCAAAACACTTTTTGAACACAAACAAAAATCATACCAATTTCATAAATCAATTTTATAAAGAAATTTTCAAAGTAAAACAAGCAAGTTCATTGTCATAAGCTAGAGACAGAACCACCTACCTCAATGTTCAGGTCACACACACCCACAAAAAAATCCAAAATAATGAAACCCAAAAAAACCATCAAAGAAGGCCCTAGAATGAAATATTAACTTCAAAGGATTAAGTCAAAATAAAAGACAAGAGATTGGAAGATAGAATAAATCCCACATACCTCAAGAACAAACATCACCTTGACCACAACTAGACAAGGAATGACCTTTGAGACAAGATATCACAATAGATCTAGATGAGGAAAACAAGAAAAATCCTACTTGGATCATCAGATATGATAATGAAAGGCTAGGGAACTATCGTGATCAATCTCAAGGAAGAATTAGAGAGAACACTTACCCAGAAAGATGCACCATAGAAACAAAAATGAACCAGAGCCGATCTGATCGATCTAGAAGGTGAGACACCTCTAAAAAATTACTTGGGAGAGTCTAGGGTTGAGATCCATGAAGTTTGTAGAGAGAATGATTGACTAAAACTCCCAAACATGTGAATTTAAACTGGGTGTGGGTCGGGTCACAGCGTGTACCTCTTGGTCATGACGTTAAGGTCATGTTGGATAAGTTACAATGAAAAACCCATCTCCTTGGATTAAAAACCGAAATTTTCATCCTACATGACATGTAACTATCATTAAGGATGTGTAAAAGCTCAAAACGTGACCTCATCCTTACCGACACAGTCTCTTAGGCCACAACATGAAACCAACACCAAGTACACGATGTGTACCTGTTCTGCAGTTTGTAGTAAACCCATAAAAATCACATAAAAGGATTTTATAACCCAAAGGGAACTTAGAATGAGGGAAAACTAACCCGATAGAGGTAATAGGATGTTACAAACTCCCCAAAATAAAGACTTTACATCCCCAGGAATTCATGTGGAAGATGTATCCTCTATAAAGAGTTGAGGCAATTACTCCCTCATCAATGACTCACATTACCAAGTCTCATGAGAATCCAATCCTTGTTTCCATAGAACTCTAACCAATGGAATCAAATTCCCACACAATACTTTCTTCTGAGTGTCAATGATCACAACTGGTTTCTCCAAAACAGAAGCATCTTTCCCTAACTAAATTTCTTCCCAACTTAGAACATGAGCGAGGTTAGGGTGATACTTCCCGAGCTGAGATATGTGGAAAAAATCATGAATTTTTGTCTCCTAAAATGGAAGTGCTAATCAATAAGAAACTTTACCAAGCCATTAAATGATATAAAATGGTCCAAAATATCTCAGAGCCATCATTCCCTAATTTCTCAGTCGACGGTGACCCAACCGAGGAGAAAATTTCAAGAAAACCCAGTCCCCAATGAAAAACACTGAAGTACAATGCTGCTGATATGCATACAATTTATATCAACTTTGGGATGTAACTAGACATCACCACACCTCCTGAATCTTTTCCTACGTTTCCTGAACTAGAATTGGTCCAACCAAAGCTAATTTACCCACCTCTTCCCAATAAAGAGGTGATCTAAATGGGCGACCACAAAATTCTTCAAAAGGATCCATTCTGATCAACGACTAGTAACTATTGTTGTAAAAAACTCAACTAGTCCAAGATGGATATCCCACGATCCATAGAAATTCAAGACTCTAAAATGAATCATATCCTCTAGGATCTGAATTACATGATCTATCTGGCCATCTATCTATGGATGGTAAGCTATGATCAACTTGACCTGAGTCCCCATTACCCCTTAAAGACTCCACCAGAACCTTGAGGTAAAAATGGGATCCCTATTTGAAACAATGGAAGAAGGAATCCCATGTAACCTCAAAATCTCTTGCACATATAGCTTACCTATATCTTCAGCATTAGTGATATCTTTGATCGGAATGAAGTGAGAATATTTTGTCAACTGATCAAGAACCACCCATATATAATTTTTCCCTTGGGGAATCCATGTAAACTCAAAAAAAAAAAATCCATGGACACATCATCCCACTTCCAAACCAGAATTAGAAGAGGCTGAAGCAAACTAGAGGGATTCAAATTCTCTACTTTTATCCATTGGCAGGTGTAAAAATGGGACGCATAATCTTTAATGTCGCGCTACATACCCAGACACCATAACCATCTTATCATGTCATAATACATCTTTGTAGTGCCTAGATGAATGGACCATGAAGATATATGATAATAAAATAGGATTGAACTTATCACAGATTCTAGGATGACAACTCACTTTTTGAAGAGAAGTATTCTATCTAAATAAAGAGACCAACCAAGAACTGTCTCCCCACCATAGAGTTTTTCCCGAAACATAAAAAACTCATCATCTTGTTGTTGAATTTGCAAGATAGACACCAGGAGAGATGACGACAACTGAAAACTATTCAAAACCATACCTGAGACATCCTTTTGAGAATCCAAGTGCAACTGAGTGAAAATCTCCATAATATTCCACTCTTCCTTCGATTACAGAATAGCCTATGATGGTACCTTCCTACTTAAAGTGTCCGAAACTACATTACATTTCCCTAGATTGTAGGTGATGTCAAAGTCAAACATCTGAAGATATTCTACCCATCGTATCTGTGTGAGATTCAAGTCCTTCTGGGGAAAAATATAGCCTATATTCTTATGATCAGTGAAAACTATGAACTTCTCCCAAAAGAGATAGTGCCTCCAACAATTAAGCACATGCATTACCAAAGAAATCTCTAAATCATGAGTGGGGTAGTTCTTCTCATGCGTACAAAGATGACGAGATCCATAAGCTACCACATGATCATCATTCATAAGCACACATCCCAAAACAGCACTAAATGCATCACAGAACTCCACATACCCCTTATCGGGATCATGTAAGATCATAACAGGTGCCGATGTCAGAAGTCATTTCAATTCATTAAAAGAACCTTGACACTTTTCATCCCATGGGAATTTCACTAACTTCTTGGTATGATATGTCAAAGGTGATTCCAGCTTAGAGAAATCCATGGAGAACCGTCGGTAGTATCCATCATGACCAATGAAGCTTCATATCTCAAACACATTTTGTGGTTACTTCCAGGAAAAAAAACTTTTAGCTTCTCTTGATCAACTGATAATCAATTCTCATAAATTATATGCCCCAAGAATTTCACTTCTTGAATCCATAAACTACATTTTGAATGATTTTCATATAGACAGTGATTTCTCAGAATCTTTATAACCAAACTCAGATGGTGCTCATGCTCATGCTCAGAAATTGAATAAACCAGAATATCATCCACAAACACTACAAAAAAAGTGTCAATATATTGGTGGAATATCTAATTCATCATGACCATAAAAAATGTAGGAGCATTAGTTAGACCAAAAGGCATCACAAGATATTCATAATGGCCATACCTGCTCTTGAAGGCCATCTTTTGTATATCAGACTCCTGGACTCTAAAATGATGATAACTAGATCGAAGATCAATCTTTGAAAACCACTTTTCTCCCTATAACTAATCAAAAAAATCATCTAGATGAGGAAAAGGTTAACTGTTCTTAATCATTACTTGGTTTAGCTTCTGATAGTCCACACATAACTGAAGTGAACCATCTATTTTCTTTGAAAAGAGAACAGGGGATGCCCAAGTAGAAACACTAGGGCGAAAAAACCATTCTCTAACAAATTGTACAACTAAATATTGATTTCTTTCAAATATACTGGAGACATATGATAAGAAGGAATCAATATCATATGCATACCTTATATTAGGTCAAGCATTAACTCTACCTCTCTCTCTGGAGGAAGCCCAGATAAGTCATCAGAGAAAATGCCAAGAAATTACTGAACAAAAATATACAGATCTTTAATAGAAGAAACTTCTTTGGCCTCAAATTAAAAAGAAACCAAAAAACTCTTGAGCTCTGGGAAGACAGTCCTGTATGACCTGAACTCGGGTCCCATTCTCCCTGAAACACATGAGAGATCCCCTCAACAGCAAGAAACAAAAAAAACTGATGAAAAAAATCATCCACATCTTGATGATCGACTAGAAAATCCATACTGAGGATGACATTAAACAAATCTAGATCAAGAATGAGAAAATCCCAGACCAAATCCATTCCATCTATTATGAAAAAACATGAAAGACACTAAATCCCTGCTCTTTCCTCTTTCCAAGAGGTGTCACTAACTCCATTGTAAAGGTAATAAGTTCCATTGGAAGTTTAAGCATATCAACAAAACATGAAGATATAAATGAGTGGGAGGCACCAGTATCAAACATGGAAGTAGATACTAAAGCTATAATAATGAGTGTACCTCTCACTATTATTGGACCTGCATAAAATTCCATTGGACACTAATATAATACGTGTAAATGCTTCACTCATGAGGCCTGTGGTTAGATCCTTGTAGTATTTGATGTTTTTGACTGGATCATAGTATCCTTTGGAGCTGACAAAACCTAGCCATGACGAGGTGTATTAATAGCCTGAAAGAAATGTTGTAGATGAACAACATGTCCAAAAATATTACACATATTCATAGGCATATAACAAGAACATATGATATGACCCCCTTGTTGCATTGATAGAAAGTCAAAGGAGGACTACTAGATGTAATGGATGGTGTGGAGGATGATCACTGCTAAGACCCACCTCCACCACTTCTATGACGGTCCTTCCACTTACTCTTATTCCCATTCATGCCACTGAATCTTTAACCAGTTGGTTGGAAGAGAAGAGGCAGTAGATCTGACCTTGCCTGCCATGTCCATCTCTGGAATTATTGATATATCCACTATATATGCATAAGTAGAAAGCTTAAACATGAACCCCTGAAACCTAATGTCCGGTCACAAACCCTCTAGGTACTTTTTTGCCTTCAGCTGGTCATTACTTACTACGTCTGAAGAAAAATAGACAAGTTCAGCAAACCAGTTTGTGTAGGATGACACCAACCACTCTCCTTACTACAATGATAGGAAATCCAGATATTTTTCCAACATCCTAGACTCTATAAAAAACTAATAAAAGAATAGGGTTTTGAAACCCTTCCAATACAATCCCACATGTCTATCTTCCTGGACCATAGAGTCACACCAACACTTTCCAGAACCCTTGAGTTTGAATGATATAAAATTCACCCTGATATTCTCAGGTGTCTCCAGGAAGTCGAAGATTTGATAAATCATGTATAGCCAATCCTCCACCTCTTGAGGTTTAGTCTTCTCTTTAAAGGATGGTGGTTTCTCAAGAAAGAACTCCGACGATCAATATATTTCTCCTCTAGCTCCTGGTTGTACTTCAACCACTGAATTCTAAACTTGTGAAACATCCTGATCGATAACACGGACCATCCGTACAATATTCTCGATGAGATTATGATCCATAGGTGTATTTCCATGAGGAGAATTAGTTTTACCTTCCTGAGGAACCTATGGAAGACATATTTGTGGTATATTGCTACAAACCAAAACATAAAAATGATCAGACACAGAAAAAATCTTAGTTCAAACTAGAAAACCCAAAAGTAGAAAATGAGATTTCAAAAGAAAAAACCAACACTAGAGACACATATCCCGACATCCCATTGAAAATAAAGTCTTGTTTCAAGAAGTGATTCCTAGGTACTCAACACAACATACCTCTCAAGTCCCAACAATCCTATATCCAGTCTAACAGAAATCCCTAGAAAATATTATTGAGGAAAAAACTCCTCTGATACCAAACTGTAACGAACCGACTTGGGTTTCCCTAAAACCCGACACCCAACATGATCCATTACATACTCAAAGGGCATTCCCAATCCCCATGGGCCAACAACAAGAACCCATGCATCAAACTACAAAAACAAGGGAATGATTTATCCCAACATGAATGACCACACAACATATATATTGATAAATGAAGAAATAGTGGAAGACTAACACTTATATATTCCATAACTGTAAGGGAACAATAGAAACATAACAACTGTAACAGCGGATAAAAACACTAAAAGAAAATTTTGACTATGAGGGACTCAAAACCAATAGCTACTCTAATGATGGCATGAATGAACTCCAACCATCTCACCATCAGCTACCCATCCCAGCCGACACAAACCTTGACACCTCACTGCAGCACCACGCATTTCCTTGCACTGGAAAGAAAATAAAGGTCTAAGAACCACCAAATAATTACACAGGGTGTGATCTAGAATGCTCAGTAGGATCACACATAGGTGTTCTATAAAAAGTCTCTGAATAAAAAATACTAAATTCTCATTTTTTAAAATAAAACACGGCATGATAAGCCGTAAGAGGTTTTATTAAAAACAAGGTAAATACTTTCCTTTTACACAGTTATAATCAAAAGTAGGTATATCATTTTCCAAATAATATCCATATAATTTTTCAAAATAATTAACATGAATATTATGGCTAACTCAGAAAACCAAGAAGTATAAAACACAAGCACATGTATCACAACAGTGAGGAATACTACAGGTCTATGCAGCTGACTACTCATACCAAAATAATCAAGTGCAAAAAATTGTTCCTAGAACAACAAGCATAGTAAGTAGTGGAATACCCCAAGAGTAACCCACCCAAATGTCAATATCAATCCCTTAGAACAATAGTCCTAGGTAACAGAGGAAATTACCAAGACAATACTCCTTGATAATCAAAAAGTAATGAACTATAGCCTCAAGCTAATCCTTCCATCTAAGTACCCAAGGTAACCCATGTTATCTTTTTCAGAAACCCATTTCAATGTCTTCAAAATCATTCAAAACCATTTATAATCCATTTATCAAAATCATGGGAAAACAATTTTTCTTTCAAAACCTTTTTCAACACACACAACAATCATTCAAATTTCATAAATCAATTTATAAATAAATTTTCAAATAAAAACAAGTAGGTTTATTATCATAAGATAGAGACAGAACCACCTACCTCAAAGTTCGGGTAACACACGCCCACAATGGATTCCAAAAGAAACAAAACCCAACAACGCCAATGAAGGACCTAGAATAAAATCTTAACCTCAAAGGATTGATTCAAAATAGATGATAAGGGATTGGAAGATAGAAGAAAGTCGACATACCTTAAGAACGAGCGTCTGATTCACCACAACTATCCAAAAAATGACATTTGAGACAAGATATCACAATAGATATAGATGAGGACAACAAGAAATATCCAACTTGGATCAGTGGATATAATAATTCAAGGCTAGTGTGCTATCACAATCAACCGCAATGAATAATTTAAGAGAACACTTACGCAGAGAGATAAACCGTAGAAACAATGATGAACTGATGCCGATTAGATGTATTCGGAAGGCGAGAGACCTCTGAAAATTTCCTAGGGAGAGTCTAGGGTTGAGATACATGAGTTTTGGAGAGAAAATTAATGGATAAAACTCCCAAACATGTAACTTTAAACTGGGCATGGGTTGGGTCATGACTTGTACAACTTGGTCACGACGTTAAGGCCATGCTGGATAAGTTATGCTGAAAAAACCATCGCCTAAGATTAAAAACCAACATTTTCACCCTAAAAAACATGTAACCATCATTCACGATGTGTAAAAGCTAAAACACTGACCTCCCCTTCATGACATGGTCTCTCAAGCCACGACATGAAACCAACACCAAGTACATGACATGTACTTTAGGTACACGGTGTGTACCTATTCTGCAGTATGCAGTAAACCCATAAAATTCACATAAAAGAATTTTAAAACTTGAAGGGAACTTAGAATAAGGGAAAAATAACCTGATCAGGGTAATAAGATGTTACATATTTTATTAATTAATTAAACATGTTGGAAAGACATTTAGGCATAATCAATTTTATTTAAATTCTGTCTTTACATATTAATTCATTCATTTATGTGATCATGGTCTTGCATCAATAAATATTATTTTAATTCATTAGATATAAAATAAATAAATAATTAAATGACCTAATCATGAGATTATCTAATGGTTGATTTAATGAGTAAACATTAAATCAACCTATAACCAAGGGGAAATAACTCCTTATACCTGACTTGGCATGAGATACAACATTCCACATGTCCACCTATGTATCACCAAGTTTGCGTCATTATGGTTCCATCTTGAATTATCCCCACACACCTTGGGATGATCCATTAATTACAAATACTTATTACTCACATATAGGTGAGGGGAACCAAAGGATTGGTTAAAGGAAATTATATAAATATCATTAGACATGCAGGTCCAACATAATAATGGAGGGAGGGATGACTCACAATTCATCTTTTAATTTAATATTAAATAATTAAAAAACAATGAAATAAATTTAATTAAATAAATGAAAACACATACATAGGTGTTGTTCAAGCTCATTAATGGTCACACATGCAAAAGATATGAAAAATTAAATAAATAACATTCATTTCATTATTCATTCATTTATTATTTAAGATAAACACACTATAATTATTTAGTTAATAAATTAATAAATTAATTCTCCTTTATATTAATGATTATCTGCCCTAATTTGGAGATACCAATAATTAATGGCAATCCGAGAAAATAAACAACAAAACCATTAATGAAATATTTATTACAATAAATTAATTGAGAATTTAAAATTCTTTAAAACCATTATTAAATAGTTAAACACACAATGGTGTGATAATAAATAAAACAAAATAAGGTTTTAATAATGATATTTAAAATTAAATGTATGTTTAATTTTTTTAATTAATGGGAGACTACACGGAATATACATGTTGCAACACATCATGTATCTTAGTTTCCATATATCCAAGTCACAAGCCTAGGGCTTCAGTGTGTTCACTCAGCTAGACTAAAAGGTGTGTACATGCCAATTATACACCCTATATCTGCTTTCCGTGTGAGAGGTTGTCCCATTAAACATGTGGTATGAAATAAAAACACAGCTTGTAATTAATTACTCAGCACATCTAGAAACATTGCGTATGGGTACAAAATGTTTGCTCCAGCCACATGCCATGTAACCCAGTTTTACCAACCAATGATTTGGCCCTTCCCAATGGTATCTCTGGGCGTTCTTCATTTGTTATTAAACCTTTAAGAAAATGAAACACTGAATGAACATGATTTATATATAGATTACGTGTTAATTCAAATTGATTCAAATAAACAATAACAAGAAATAAAATCTAACCACAATTACACATAGATAAAGAATCAAATAAATAAATATAAATTTAAACATGACTGCTTTGATACCAATTTTTGGTTCTGGGCATAGTGTAAGCATGCATGTGTGGGTGAAATATTAAAATTTATTTTAATAATCGTTTCATGAAACCAAGAGTGAGGACCTTTCATGTCAAATTTATAATTAATTTATTTAATATCTACAGAAAGAAATACCAAGGATTTGGAATTTTCTTCATTATTGATTGTTGATCATCTGAAATATCCCATACCTATTACCTTCATTGTGATATCAAGAATCCAAGGGTAGAATCCCTCTAGCGGTGATCCACATGTGCTTTACTGGTCTCTGAGCAATGCCACTCGTTCTTCAGGTGTTATCGTGATGAATCGTATGTCTTGCGTTGTTCGTTATTGATTACTCATTCTTCAGTATTGATGAAATTATGTATTAGGTATCTTGTTCTTGATAGGGAGAGAATAGGAGGAGTTGAGAGAGAATTCATTGTGTGCAAGAATTCTCTATTCCCAAACAAGGAATTGGTTTTGAATTAATTACACAATAGACATAGCCATCTATTTGTAGAGATGGGATTTCAGTTAAACATTTTAATTTCATAATAGACATTAAATATAATTATAACCATTAATGAAATCCCATGACACATAATAATAATAAAAATATTTTTTTGTTACTTTAACTTACATAAAATGATAAATAATATTTACCAACTCATAAATAATTATTTTATCACCGGGAACAGTCTTGGTTTGTTAGAAATCCTCTTGTATTTATTGAACACCTGAATAAATATTTTATTCTCTAAAATAAATATTTTAATCACAAACTAGTAAATAAATATTTATTAAATATTCAATAAAATAAATAAATATAGTTTATTCAAAATCTGATGAATAAATATTTATTTAATTTATGTGATCAATATAACTTAAATACAATTATTCCTCAATATTGAGAATAATATTTATTATATTAAATAAATTCAAATAGAATTTAATTGAGACCACTTTAAACACTTAGTGTGTAACCCTCTATGATTATTTCTCATTGGAATTAGGTGGGATTTCATAAAGTCCAAGATTACTGTGTAGAAACGGGTCAAAGCAACCAAGAGAAAAACATAAATTCATAATGTTGGCACCCACATATAAATTCTCACTATGTAATATAATCCTTTTTTCACATAATCTAATCAAGTTGATTACATGATGGTGTCATCAACCTATATTCTTGATACATCATTCTTTTTCTGTCTAAAATAAACTCATTATTACACCATGTCCATGGAATTTAGGGAGACAATTATTTTTCAATCAAAGGGTTGAGATATCAACTTCCATAAATATAGAAGGGAAAAATATTTTCTTGACTTACCCATTAATAACATTTCATTTGTGACTTACCCAACATACCCTACTTCCTACCAACATATGGCATGACTATTTTCTTTAAAAAATATAAGTGCATGATTCGTGACATGCATTAATGATAATATTAATGTCTATGGATAATTACACATGCTCATATATAGGAATATCTGATGACACCAAAACATGCAGAATTCCTACTAGTCATATGTTCTTATTATCTCCCATCATTGAGATTACCAAGTGAGAAATTAAAGAGAAGAAGAATCATCTTCTTATAAGTTCTCACACCTGATGGTCTATATACTATGTGACCCAACATAGTATATTATCCAACTATGAAACTATTTTAAAAATATTGTCATAGAACTTCAAGGTTATCATCATAGTGGGGAATTACTATGACCTTGTCAATGAGACAAATATTCTAAGACATTATTACAGTATAGTCATGCAGAAAATTAAACAATATGTAATAAGATGTTTAATTTAATATTTATTACATAAAATATTCATGTAATCAATGTGCATACAGTTGGTTCTAGTACACTAACTCAAACATACCTGTTACATAAAAATAAACAAGTAATTAATCAGGTAATATATAAGAAATTTTACAATATAAAATAACTATCATACTATAAAATCTTCATCACGTTATTTGGAGACAAATTTATTCCATATATGTGCATCTAAATACCCATACTTATGGCATGGGGTTTCATTCTATAAATTCCAAAAAACATACTTATTTTTCAATTTTCTTTTAAAATATCTCCATTGTACCTCCATTTTCTTAATTTATTTCATTTAATGAAAGTAAAATTTCATCTATAATTGAAATCATTTAAAATTAGTCATATACAATATATAATATTAGAAGAATGAGATGAAAATAAATCAATTAATATATTTTACTATTATGGACTCCCATAATTGATCTTTCTCCATCACATTAATGTACTTCCATTCAGGATATAAAATATTAATCCTGCAAAGGCTCTTTATGATAATATAACACCTAAATTGAATTGAATTTGGACCAGTTGGGTTATTATAACCATCAAAATTAATATGTATCCTATGTTCTCTATGATCAAGTGAAAGTTTTGGTAAAAGAGTAATCCCACATCAAGTAACTCTAGGAACCGTGGACTCTAGAGAAGAAGAATGAGGCTTCTCCTTAGGAGGTTCTCCAATAGACTGCAAATAATTTTTTGACAAATTCAAAATTTTCTTTCATGAAATAATTTAATTATTGAATATTTAATAATATGAAAAAAACATGCATGTACCTTGATAAATGTTACTATTCCTATATGTTTATCATTTAAATAGTTGAATGTAATGATATTCTATGTAACTTCATATTATATGAAAAGTGAATATCTAAAATAATGAATACAAAAAATATATAACTAAAAATATAGTGTCATATATGTGTATGTTTCAAATAAAATAATGATGTCTTGATTCTTAACCAAAAAAATATAACTTAAACTAATAAATATAAACATTAATTAAAATATGATATAAATGCGAAACATTTATAAATTTAAATATCATAGTTATAAAAAAGTTTTTTATATGCGTTAATTTAATCAAAACATAATGATGTAAGTTGGGGTTGTCAAACAAAAAATGTTTATCCATAACTGTTAAATATAAAATTTTACACAAAAATCATAGAAATAATCAATATATATTTATTTAGAAATTGCAATTAAAAAAATAGAGTTTTGAATGTGTAAATTTTAAAAAAGAAATAAAATAGAAATATTTACTTGAATTATTAGAAGAGTAACATAGTGTTTTCCTATATACCTTCAACATGACCATTTAATAAACCATGGACTATTTCTAGATTATAGTCATTATTATCATCCATAAATCTTATAATAGATAAATAAAACTCACATAAATCGATAACATCATCATAATCCTCATCATCCAAATGATGTTTCCTTGAAAAATGATGGAACACAAAGCATTTGATGGGTGAGTAACATAAAATATTTTCTTTTCATTTATCACATAGATAAATTATTCCTATTTTCAATTAAATCTTTTCAAATCAATGATTGTAAATCCATAATAATCATGTTTCACACCACTGTTACTATAAACCAAGTTACACTTAAACACTATTACTCTAAATTTAGTATAATCAATTTCCCATATATCTTCAACAACTCCAAAATATGTTTTTGATATAGAAATTGTGTTTTTATCTTTTTTCACATGAAAAATACAATGCTTAATCGATGACCATTACCCCACTATTTTGAACGGTACTCTTTTAATCCTTATTTTTTTTGTATCAAACGTGTAAACATTAATATTAAAACCTAACCATGTGATCACATTAAGAAATGATACCCCTACCAAACATTTCAATGTTTCTGATGAAGATAAATCTATATTGAATCTCTATTTAATCCATGAAATAAATGTCTCTTTATGCTCAATAATCATCCATTTTTCATTTATTTTTACATATTGTGCCTTCAATATAGTAATATGTGAATATATATATGGTTGGACCTCATCTGTGTTGTTCAAATTGTAAAAAACGGAACTACATCACTTAATCACGTGGATTTAACATTACATTTAATCCAAAAATCCCTCTACCTTGACTATCAATGTTAAAATATCATGGTAAAGGAAGATTGATATACTCAAATTTATATAAATAATAAATATATAACTCAATCATGACTTTTGATATATATTTTTGAACAATTATGGGCTTCAATCCATAAACTATATCTTTTAAAATGATACATCTGATGTAAATAAAAATTCCAACATATTCTTATCACTCACACTAAATTAATCACTATATGAATTATTATATTAAAAAACCTTGGTGGGAAAAACATTTTTAGTTGAAAAAGTATGATGGAAACTTTATTCTCCAACACATCCAAAAAAATTGGATCAAAAAATTTTCTATAAAAGGATTTGAAAAAATAACATAACTTTATGATAGTCTTTCTGATAGGTATCAAAAATATACCACACAGTGTGATTAATAGATGATTTTGTATCAATAAATGACATTCATGAGATTTTATACCTATTAATTTAAAATCTTTCAATAATACCACATTTTTCACATTTTAAGAATTTAAATTGGGTACTTTAATACCATGTATACATTGAAAAAAATACATTTTCTCACTCTTTATTAATGTGTAACAATCCATAGGTAAATATATTCAATTTCCTTTCATACAAGGAGATAACTCTAAACGTATTCCTTGGGATATCAAGTCCAACATAGCATGAAACCCATTTTTTGTTTTTTACTTTTATTTCTAACAAAGCTACAATCAAAATATCAAATATGTTTTGCTCAGCATGCATAAGATCAATGTTATGTTTTATCTCTAAAAATATCCAATAAGGTAGTTCAATTAAGATATATTTTTTCTTCTAGTTATTATTTTCATGACGAGAATCTTATTTCTTTCTAAATGTTAAATCCATTTTTTCACCATATCATGATATTATTTAGCTAATAATGGTTTTGGGGGGAGACTAAATTCATATAAACCATTAAATGCACTTTTCAATCTATGATAAGGATGATCTATTCACACAAATCTTTAATGTCCCATGTACATTGTCTTTCTTCCATTCAATAATTAATAATATAAAGCCTCTTATTCACAAATTGGATATGATTTATTTCCCTTAACACTATATCTAGATAATTTTACATATGTTGTAAAGTCATTTATAATGAACATTATCATAGCACACCAAAGAAAATACTATTTTTTATATGAATCTGAAATTGTAACACATATCTCCCATAGAAATTTCAAATCATTAATAAATAGTGAAATATACACATCAATATATTTTTCTAGATGCTTTGGTCCAGAAATCATCAAGATCATCATAAAGTATTTTTTCTTTATACATATATATGGGAACAAGTTATAAACTACCAATAAAATAGTTCATGAGCTGTGTTGGATACTGAGACTCTGATATGGATTCATTCTATCTATGAGAATCACCATTCTATTATTTTTATCTTAACATATTAATCAATATTTTTTTTTCAAATATCTTCTACTATGGTGAATAAGCCGAGTGATGTAAGTTTTTATCAGAGATGTGCTCGTCTCTATGCCACATTATCCTTTTTTCATTATTTTAATTGGAAAATAAACACTTCAAATAATGAATTATTTGAAGATACCGAATTTATTTATTTGGATGTTTAGTGCTGGTACCTATGAAAAAATCATAGTTGAATTTTTCATCCATATTATATCACGATGTCCCACATTTAAGAAATTTTGACAAACATTTATATTCCTTCCTAAAAAATACTCAGTCATCGGGTAAATCATGTATATTTTTATACCTAAATCCTATTAGACACAATATTTTCTTTGGGTCATAATTGGAATCTTGAAGAACGTTACCTTATAGAGGTATCACTTATAAAATTTCAATTAATTTAGTGAAATTTTGTTACTCCACCCATTTCTATCATTCAAGTTCACTAATTCTAGAATTGCTGATAACACTATAAATTTAGTGTAACATGAGAATAATTGTTTCTCATAATCTCCATATAATCATTCAATAATTTCTATTTTTTATGGTTTTAACACATAAAACATGAATTAATTCATCAATATGATCCTATATCTCATGTTGAATATTTTCATCAATATTAAATGTTGAATTTCCTATTATTTCACCATGTTAGATCCAACATGTATAATTATGGTTAAAACCATAGAAAATTAGATGATCTTTTATTTATATGTAATTTAACTTTCTTGTATTAAAACACTTCATGCATGGATAGAAAATCAAATCTTTGTTTTGAAGATTTTATTTAGAAAATTCCAATAAATCATCAACTCATTTTTCATACTCACGAGTGGTTCTTTGTAAATTTATCCAATTGAAATCCATTAAGAACCTAACATCATAATATAATAGGTGAATATATTAAATCATATAAAATTTTAAAATATATAAAAACAGATAAATTTAAATAACAAAAACATACAATCAAAACAATCATTTAACCATTTATTGATAACTATTTTATTAAAACAAAAATTATACTAGATGGTCAAAGCATATCATGGAAAAATTTAAATACAATTGATTAAGGATATATAAAAACAGATAAATTAAATAGGAATAATTTTTTAACAAATAATTTATATCTTAAAAAAAAATTTAGAATGGAAAAAAAGTTACAACCAAATAAATTTAATAAAAAATAATTATATCAATAAGAAAATTTATAAATGAAAAAAATTGAATAAAAAAAACTTCTTAACCCCCAAAAAATTATAATGATGAAAAAATTATAAAAAAAATTATAAAGACAAATATTTACAACTAAAAATAATTATAGTGAAAAACAATTTATAATCCTAAAAAAATTATAAAGTGAAACAAATTAGAAAAATTATAATTATTAATAAAATGTGTACAAAAAATGAATGGATAAATAAAATTTATAAGTAACATATAATTAATTTTTCATCAAAAATAAAAAATTAACTTATAAAATTTGGAGGTTGATAATGAAAAATAGATCCTGAATTCTGATGAACTCACTTAAAGTTGGTGGTAATAGGGAGAAAACTACAAGATTGAAGATTTTTTTTGAAAAAAAAATAAACAAAACAATAGAAACCTTAAACTGCGGTTGTGGTTCCACTTGAATTAGGTTTTTGTGGATTGGATAATATCAAATATCATCAAAAAAGGATGAAGGATATACAATTGAGGATATTTTTTTTGAAAAAAAGCTGAAAATTTAATGAAAGTGATGATCCAGCGTCATCAATCACCGTTAAGGGTTGAAAGCAATAGGATTCTGAAAATTTAGATTTGAAAAAATGAGGTTTTTGGGATGCCTATATTTTTTAAACTCTATTAACATTAATTTTCAATAAACCCAAAATTAAAAAGTTGTTTTTATTATCTTTAAAGTGTGTTTTTAAAACCATTACTAAAATGACTTTTTATTTCATTTAACATTAGTTTTATATAAAACTGATGTTAATGGTAATTCTGTAGAACTTTTAACATCAATTTTAAAAAACTAATGATAGAGGTTCCCTTTATCACTTTTAATGTTGTTTTATAAAACTTTGATGTTAAAACCCTGATTCTGAAACCTATTTTTCTACTGGTGTTGGTATCAATAGGAATCATATTTGTGAATATGTGAATGGAAGTCACTATTTTTATAGACAAAATGATTTTATTGTTTAATTTTCTTATTTCTTACACCGATTTAACTCAATTAGGATAAGAAATATTGAACAATAATTCATTGATAATTATATTTAGTTTTAAATTTATTTATATTACTTATTTTCAAATAAAATCCAAAGGTAGAGATTGTTGAGCCTAAGATATTTTTTGGGAAATATTAAGTTATTAGAAGATTGCTGAGACTCAAGTTGAAGTTCTATGGATTATTTGTTTTTAATTCAAAAATAATTTTTAAATTCATATAAAATAAAGGTTACTATGTGATATGAAGATTTTTTAGGTGTTTATATGTGATTTGAAAAGGCCTAGAGTGTGTTAAATGGATTTTGAAAGTAATTGGTCATGGTGAATTTGACAAGGTACCAATCTCTACTAGAATTTTTATGGTTGATCCTATAACTTCATAATGTTGTGCCAAAGTATAATTATAAGAAAATGAAAAATAAATAAACTTTACGAGGTTCATTTTTGAACATGGTATTGTTCACCCAAAGTCCATAAAGTTAAATAAAATATGAAAAATGGAAAAGTAAACATTATAAGGTTGTATTCTGGAATTCACATGGTTGAGACATAACTTCAAAAGACTCATTCAAGATACAAATTAAATATAATAGGGTTGTCTCCTAAAAATAATAAGGTTTATCTAGATTACATAAGGTTAACTTCTAGACTTCATAATTTTTACCCAAACTTCATAAGGTTCATTTAACCTTATGAAATACATGATATTTTGGTTTTTTACAAACTAATGAACCCTTACTATAGTTCCTAAGGTTCATTAAAACATATAAAATACATGATGTTTGTGATTTTTGAAAATGTCATGAACCCTACCTATATTTCATAAGGCTCATTTAGTGTAAAGAGACCAAAAATTTTGAAAAGGGAAAAACTGTAAGAATCATTCCTATTTTTTAATGTTAATCTTAGGCTTGGGTAAAATATTTTTTCTATGAGAATTAATAGTGTGTTTATAAATTCCTTGGGAATTATTTTAGAATGATTATTTATGTAAATTTATAGAGAATTTAGTGTTTATAAAAATAGAAAATTTTAAAGCTGTGCATCAATGGATTAAATGTCATAAAGGGATTTTCAATTCAAGATAAGGGAGAAGATGGTTCATTCCATAGAGAGTATTTTTATACCATTAAGGATGAAGAAGAAAGTTACAATTGGGAATAATTATTTTTCTATGTTGTGATGCATATTATTTCACAATCTGTTTCACCTAGATATTAAAATAAACTGAAACAGGGGAATAATAAATTTGTAGGAAGATACAGAAGAATTTGAGAGTAGTTAAAAACAGTTATTTGTCTTAATTTCAAATTTGAAATTTGAAGTTTTAAGATAGAAATTACAGCTCTTGGAGAATATAATTTTCATAAAGATGTAAAAATATTATTTATGATTGATATATGATGAAGATAAATATACAAATATTATTAAATAGATAGAAAGGAAGAGGAATAAGAAAATACCTACTACTTCCCAAGTAAAATAAGAAAAGGAATATAAAAACAACACAATAAAAAATCAATAAAAGTATTATTCAGTTGAAGACACTATAATTATTGAAAATAATTTTATATCATTATATCTGTTCAAGGAAACTTAATCATAGTTACGCGACTTTTTTGTTTTTCATGTTTAATGATAAACCATGATATTTTTTAATTAATATGATGAAACTAGTGTAGAATATGATCTGAAGTTAATTTGAAACATGGTAAAGATAAACCTTCTTATTTTGAGAGGTGAACCTTATAAAAATCTATTATGTCCTCTTTTTGTGAGTTTTTTTTGAGAAAAAAATAAAATTAATGAATCCAATAGGTGGCAATGGGTTTTTCAGGAAGAAACATAAAAATGAAGTTTAATCACTGATTTATCCATCTCTTGGTGATTTCCCACTGATCTTGAGGGTATTTTCAAAAAAGAGGCATTAATGCTAAAAAAATCACTAGGAATCACCGTGTCACTAAAACCACACAAACCCAAGTTCATGTATACTCCAAGGATCTACTATATCCATGCAAAAATAAAATCCTCATTATTAAAGTATTATTACACCATGCCTAAATTGAATTATCAATAAATACCCTACCCTAATCATCCAAAAGTAGTCTAAAAAAATAGGAAGGAAAAAAGAAAATGGGGGAATAAACTCACCTAGAATCATAACAAAAAATACACCCAGATTATTCTCCATCAAAGGGGATTAAATAGAGAGGATCAAGAAATTTCCCCCCTTGTGTACATATCTTTACCCAAAACCCAAAGGGGGATGACCAGTAAATGAGTAGTTTACCCCTATTAAAAAAATATATAAAAGGGGTGGTCACAACATGACCCCTATGGGTCATGACATGATCATCACTAGGAAGAGGTCTAAAACCCTTATCTATCTTCATTTCTACAAAACATCCCATATAAGAACCATCACAACATGAACCCTCTGGACACAACTTTATGCACCTATTCTAGGTTTAGAACAAGCCTATATGGTGTGAGCTCCCTTATCATAATGTGACATTTATGCTACATGTTTTGGTTCCTCTTTATGAAAATCCATCATGGAATAACTATAGGTATCATGGAATGGCCAACCACATACAATAGAAAACTAGAAAAGGGTCACATTGTCTTTGTATGAACATTCACCTGAGTACCTAAAATACATCAATGACCTCATTACATGCCCCAAAAAATCTCCTAGAGATCTTACAACCCTCAAAATTCTTTTTTGAATCCTGATTATAAAAAATACCCATGATTCAAGACAAAAAATCCAAATTCTCTCTGAACTTAATAACTCATAAAAAGAATAGTCATTAGAAAGTCACGCTATAATGATTTTCATCCTTGAGAAGCTACAATTGTCCCCAAACCATCACTCCCAACCCACCTTAGTTTTCAATTCACCACTAACATGTCATGTTCTATCCTAAAATGTTGAATGAGATTCCATTGCACAACTCTAATCATCGAGTTTTACTATTTATGAATGGTTGAGAAACCCTCACACCACCATTTCCAACACCTCTACCACACCCATATGTCATAAGACAACATGATTTCATTAAACAATTCATATCAAGGCTCATGGTGGTCCCCACCATAAGGTTCCACTCATAAAGGATGATTTTAAACCACAATACTCCCCACCATAAGAAATTATTTCTAATAACACACTTATAGTAGTCTATCGATATCCCTGATGCAATTTTCCCTCACCATACTCACTTTTGTGAAATAAAATAGGTCGTTAATACTCTGGATAACCATACCCAAAAATTCTCAGTGTCACCTGCTAGTACACTATCCCATAACCCAAACCTAATGCCTTAGATATATAAGACCTCAAGGAATCATTCAAACAACCACACCACCATCTAAACTAGAAACTCAGTATAATTATATGGTTGGGTCTTCAACTACTCACACCATCCATTAAAATCTCACCATGAGAATTGGTTCACCTTCAACCCGACTCACTCTTAGATCATATAAAATCTATCCTAACCCTAATACTGACACTTAGAATCCATGTGACACAACATCTGAATAAAAAATAGTGTATTTTATAAGGACTAAGAAAAATTGGATCTACTCATATATCGAAATCCCAATGTTATATTGACCTCCCACCACCTAATCTCACCAAATCCGTGACCCTTGAAATATGAGGGTTGCACCTTTGTGATGAATAATATGCCCCCACCATGTAAATATCCTTATTATCACATTGGTAAACTCAAATATTGAACTCTATAGACCATATCCCATCAATTATCCAAAAAAAACTGAAAATGTCAGTCTTAATCATACCTTATTGCCAATGTGAAACATTAATCTCTAACCATTCCTGGATCACTGGGAAATTCATCTTTAGTATTAATCTAAAATTTCACCTAAAATGAGGATGAAACCCTATAATATCCAATGGTGTACTTCCCACTATATCTCTTACCTTACACCAATACTCAAGTACTAACCCAAATGGACCTCAACACTATACACCTGTCTTTCTTCTAAATCTATTCTCACCCATCCTTGATAACTCACGTCAAGGACCAAATTAAGATCAACTGTATTGGGGTACCCGAGACCACCACAGACTTCTCCTCCTATTAGAGTGGGAAACCTACCATTATCAAAAAATACCAGGCTATCATTACCATGGGTATTTCACCAATAACATCAGTTATTTTCCCACACACGGACACTCATTGATAAACAAACCAATGAGAATCATTCATAACTAACACACAATTACCTTCACACATTAAATTTTTTCCTAAAATGCTATGTCAAACCTAACTTTTCTTTTCCTAGGTAGAGTGATTTTCCAATAACACTCTCATGGGTTCTTAATCCCCTATTCTTCTCCATATCATATAAAACCAATGGGTGTACACTCCCATACAACCCAATCACACCACCCAACTTACCCTCTCATGGGTCACATCCTAGAGAAAATAGAATCACAAGATGAACCCACACACCACGATCCTATCACATATTAATATAATATAATACAAATAATCCTTGATTCTTCTTTATCTATAATCAAGGGGAATCCCTCCCATTCTATGAACTACCACATGATCACCACCACCTATTTTCCATTATCAAAACTAGAAGTTTTTATCCATGCTTTCAATGTGCCACTTGAAAGTGTATCCAAAATCAATAGGTCTAGGCATGAAACTAATCCTTTCCTCTCATCCAATAATAATACCAAAATTTTTTCAACTGATTCATATCTCAATATCTTAAATAATCCCTCACTACTTTCCACAACTCTCTCAATATATCCACATCCTTAAGTAAACCTATTCCTATCCTGGGATCATCTATTAGATATAAAATGTATATAAGAACCCACTAGGGGTCAATATAAATAATTTCTATAAAGGGATTGTATTACCTCTATTAAAGATCATATCACCATAATATCCACATGACTTTCCACCAAAAAACTGCTCATGAGAAAAAATCATGGTCCAGTTGAGTAGAATTCCACCAGTGATTTATATAGGAAGCCACTATATAATTTTTAATTAACACTTTAAATATTTATTTCCTTGTCATTATAAAAAACCAATTACCTACAAGAACACTTATTTCATGTGCACTATACGTTCTAAGAATGATACATGTATACAAGAATCTTTCCAACATGCTAAGAGACAAAACCATGATAAAACGGTCTAAAATACACACATCATATTTGAATAAATATCTCAACTATAATAGAAAAATCAAAACAAAAATTTCATAACCATGGTATCCTAGAAATACCATTGAAAAATATATTCATGATGCACCATTCTGAGGTTCATCACATGACCTGACATGTCCATATTCCCTATATACCATACCCTAAATAGTAATATTAGAGATAAACACTATGATACCATTTTTCACACCATGTATTGAGACCACTCATCTGTGTCTCTATTGGAGGCACCATATGACCTCAGGCTTTCCTCCCCATACACCAATGGTCTTTGGATATAGGTGAGGTCCTAAATGATACATTGGGGAGATTATTTCCTTGAATTAGAGTGAAAAAATAGAAGAAATAACCAAAATCATTAACAATCATAATCTAAAAAAGTATGAATAATCAATAAAAAAATAACTCTATAACCAATTTAATTGGAGGAAACATATAATAATTCATCAAATGATCACCCACTAGGTTGATCACATATTCAAAAATAAAAAAAATGAAACAAAAGTACATAAAGTCTTTAATGCCATCCCCAAGCCTCACCTCAATCCCAATCTATAATACTCTATCGAGATTCCCCAACCTGATCCACTACACATCCTATGATATAATGAGTAAAGAACACATAAGATATCCACTCACACTAGAGTTCCCATGTAGGGTGTAAGAAATAAATCTTAGTAGGGTCTCACCAACTGTCCCAATAATATTCCATCATATATGTGTATTCATGCAGAAAATAAATAAAAGAAATAAAATTTCACACACATTAATTTTAGAAAATCATGTGATAACCATGCCACCAAGAATCTATTTTGATTGGGTCACCACATGCTAGCATGTCCAATATTAAACTTGATCATACATACTTCAACCAAATCTAAAATCCAGTCAACTCATGCCAAATTCCTTAAAGAATACCCAATAATATAGGGTAGATAATCACCAATCCTTAACCACTACATAAAGATATAAGGTACAATTATATGACCATGTTTGAGACCATCCCTTATTACTCAAAGGATGTCCCCATAAAATCCTAGCCTCTACCTTATCACTAAATGTATTTCCCCATATCACATATTAACTACAAAAATATCACTAATGGTAGGGTCCATCATCTGCACCTGGGCCAACCTTCTCACATAAGAAGGTTCATGCCAATATATTCTCACTCAATATGAGTTTATTATCAAGAAACTGAATTATCACCCATGGTAGTTTCTGATATCACTTAACAACCTAGACCATCCTTCTCACTCAATGTGGTCTATGCCAACACATTATCACTCATTATGAGGCTATTATCCTGACCACTACCATATCACTTTGGTTGGGGTTCAATATCACATCCCAAACACCACTATCTCAGTCAACGTAGTACTATTTTAATAACTTATCACTCAAGGTGAGTTTAATCCTTAGGAACCATCATCATACATTCCAAGATCTGTCACCAATCACATGCACATGTTCATAACATGCATTCAACAATAGACAGGGCACACCACCCATCCAATAAGCTCACCCACTCATCACTAGAGAACTAGTAACTTGAGATATAGCACCATATCTCAAACACTTATCTTTATCCATCTAGAATTGTGGGATACTCACCTCAAAGCCATCTTAGTCTATACTAATCAACTCAAAGTCGTGTCCAACAACCCACTATGTTTCTCATAGACCATATTATCTACCCAAAATTATACTCAAAGGCTGATATTGAACCCTTATCAAAATCCTACATCACACTTTATCCTAGTAACCAGGGACTATATTAAGAAAATTGGTCTAGGGAACTTGGACAACTATTTCTAAGTCAGTGCAAATAATTACCATGATCCTCACTCAAGTCCAATATCACATCTCCCATATCATATATCTTGATCCTATAAACTAGAGTTATACCTCCTATCACACAAAATTAATCCTTATAGGACTTATAAAGATCATAAAGCATTCGAAGGCTCTCATATACCCTCAAGAGGGTGTTCCCAATCATACATGATACACATGATCATCCTATCTAGTGTTCTTAGGACTGATCCTCTCATTCCTATATAACTAGCCTTCAAAAACCCACATCGGAAATCCATGACTCATTAAATGTTCTAAGACCCACCCGGGGTCTCTCTTTAACTAAACTAGCATCATCAACCCTTGGAAACATAGTTATCGGGTGATCTCAAATTACCCAAAGTTAAAGGGTGCACTTTTTATAACTCGAAGTGGATCAATACCACCATATCCCCTTCTCTAGGTTTCTCTCAGTCTCTAACCTTTTACCCCATCCCATAAAAAATGAAAACATTTACACTCATTCATAATAATGAAAATAGTCTGGTATTATGGTGACCACTTAACACAATCATGGAGTAACTAGACATCACTGAATTAATGAAACCACATAAAACCTAGTTCATTCATCCTCCCATGAACACCTCTATCTATGTCAAACAAAAGCCCCATCATTACAGGATAATTCCACCATCATTTGGAGGAATTTTCAACAAAGCCCTATCCTAAATCAACCCAAATCTAAGGCAATGAAATGGAAGGTAAAAAATTAAATAGTAGAATAAACTCATCTATAATCATTATGAAAACACCGATAATAAAACCCCTCATCAAGGGAGGATCATATTGGGGATGAAAGGGGGAGGATATATCCAAATATAACTTCTTGTGGACATCTCCCAGAACAAAATACAAAGGGTTACTGACAAATGACAATTCTTCCCCTAATAAAAAAATAAAAAAGTGTTCATGGAATTAACCCTAGGTGTCATGAAATGACCACCCTCAGGAAGATGGATGAATACCCTTTATTATCTTTATCATGGAACGACCCATATGGTTTGCAACATGACTTCCCCAGGAAGAGGGATCACCCCAAGAAAACCTCCATTGGAGTATGACCCATTTAGGCTGTGGAGTAACATTCTAGCCAGGAATTATAATGACATGACCCTATAGGTTACGACATGATGTGTCTCTCCCATGTGAGGCCTAAGACTCTAATGAATTCCATCCCTTATCATGGAATATAACATAAGATACACACCAGGAAAAATCTTTTTGAAAACCCATCATGGTGTGACCATAAGAATCATGGAATGACTAACCACATATAGCCATAAACTAGAACAATTTCACCCTAAACATGCTATGACATTCACTCGATAACCCAAAAAAAATAAATGGATCTCAAACCATGTCAAAAAACATCTTCTAGAGACATTATAATCATTATAATTATAATTTAAATCCCATTTCTCAGAATGAACCTTCTCTTGGCTGAATAATTTAAATTCCCTCTGAACATCATAACTTATAATGATGAATGTCATTAAAATGAACACTTTCATCTAATACCCATGAGTAATTGTTGGATAAATTATCCTTTACATAGAATTGACATTTATATTCTTAGAATTATTCTCTTTATAAACAATTCTCAACCTTATCTATCAATATATAACTGTTTTATAAGTTATACCTATATGGTATCTCAAATTGATTAATATGATGCAAGATATAATGTATAACAAATAAATATTTATGGCTGAGTTTCATGTTTTATATATTTTTATCAAGTACTTTTAATGAAAGTTGTCCCACTAAAATTGATGAACATTTTCATAATATCCATTTAGTTATCCAAGATCCATATTTCACTAAATTCTGATTCAAATTTAGTTTCCATCTCATCACATGATGATTTAGTTAGGAATACAAATTGACCATAACAGTTATGATCCCTAGATAGTTGAGTGCATAAATATTCATCAAAATCCATCATATAGATATAAACTCAATTATATTCCTTTGGTATTTTAAATTTTAATATTTTTTAGCTAAGTTTCACCCAAATATCACAGTAGAACTTGGTTACATAAACTTTAGGAAAAATCATTTCAACCGTGACTTAAACAAGATATTCCATGGGAAACCTACTTTTGTAGAAATTTATTGGTTGGATGATAGAGGTTTTTACATGTTCTTATTTAGAAGAAATCACACACTTAGTATTTTACAGGTTTTATTTTAAAATTATTACCAGATTAATATACATAAATGTATATTAAATTCATAAATATTTTATCTCATGGAATCTTTATTATCTCATGTTTTATTCCTTTATGTATAAATGTTTTTAAATATTTATTTTTCACATCCCTATTCTATCCACCAAATAAATGTGTTCACACCACATTAATGTGTAACTCATTACAAATCACAAAAGTTTTTTTACTCACCCAAAAATAGACTTCAAACATATTTATACATAAGAAAATGTATCTCATGCATATGGTGCATGAACTGTTCATATAAAGCCTTACAATTATATGAGATTAATAATACCCTCCCGAGTATTCTTGGAGCTATATATAGTCAACCCCACCTTACTGTAATAAGGAATAAGCCTCTAAGAAGTGGGAAGTCCAATCCAAAGTCCATATACCTAGGGATAAATTACACAAGGGTGAATCTAATTCACGATAACTCTAAAACCTAATATGTTCAAAAAATGTTTAACAATTAAATTCATTCTCACAAATTCAATTAAAAACAAAATTCAAGGTAGATGAAAATGAAATATTATGTTGTATTAACTATCATATAATGGATAACATAAAAATATTATAGAATAAATTTATCACATAAATTTAGCATACCCAATATTCATATTTCATTAACATTTTATAAATATGAATATTATAGAGGAATAAAAAAATAAAAAAACATTTTATTTATTTAAAAAACACGGTATACAAACACATGTATCAATCATAATCTATGATATAAAACCAATTATATGTTGTAATTTCTATCACTGAATATGAATGGATATATTGTAAATACCATATCATATTATACAATATAGGCGATATAGTAAATATGTTATGATTATCTATTATTCCAAAATCATGCAACCATTCATATTTTAAAATATCGCATATCATATCCTATCTCAGATTTTAAATCTTTTTCTTTCATATATATAATAACTTATGATATATAGCTATCATGTGCTTTGATGAATCGAAAAATAAATAAAAACATATCATATTTAACAATATGGATCAAAATGATTTATAATAACATGTTATTTGAAAAAAAGTCAATTAACACATTGATCCACTGAATAAAATGGCTTTGATACCACTGATTGTTTTAGGGAGATCATTTAATGATCAAACATAATAGAAACAACCCATGGAAGTGCCCAATATATCTTCAACCAATCCAAAATGAATATATAAATAGAAAATACAAAATAATATTAGTAATTTAGTGGAATCCATGTTGATTCCTAATTGTACCATGATTGATTAATATCACTAAAGCATTAGTGAAATTCATCCTACCTCTGAAAGTGGTACATCAACTAGTGGATCCTTAATCGTATCATGAGGATTCCTGATAATTGAATAGGTGATGGTGACTTCTCCTTGAAGGAAAATAATGATCAAGGCTAAATATAGTTTTAGATTGGATTTCATGTATCAACCATCCCCAAAAATATGCAACACATCCCTTTTATAGATACTCTTTAATAAAAAAATATTTCTTAAGAATTGGATTTCATCTCATGGTAGTTGTGCATTATTTCTCATTGGTTTAACATTCGTTGAATTATTAAATGAATGTGTAAATACATAAATGAATCATCATATGAATCATAATTTTTATAAACTACATAGGAGAATGTATAAATGACCTATGCACATATATCCCATATCATAAGCCTACCATACTCTATGATAGGGATAGCATAAAACTATTATGAAACTTTACTATACAAGTATACAATTGCCTATGATATTCATCTTATGAATATCATAACATACAACCTAGTAATATCATAAAATACGATATACCCTTATTTTTTTTGAATATTCAACAAATAAAATCCACACCCTTACTCAACTCTATAACATTTAGAATTACATGTTCTAGGTGAACTAGATAATCAAACATATGGGAAAGGTACATTATCATTTCCTCACATTCATCTGGAATTTTGTCTCTGATCATAGACTCCAACACTAGAGCTATTGAATCAAACACTTTTGAAGAAATATCTCAGTATCAATGTAAGATAGTATAATGTGAGTCTTTCCAATCCTTCATAACCAAAACCTATTGTCACCCAAGGGTCATATAACTATATGAAATGAAATTAAACTATGAACCACTAGCATCCCCCTAAAATGGTTTGTTATTAAGGATACCATTTGTGGAATAATTTCACTCCCATCATTTAAAGAACATTTTATATAACTATCATATGGGAAAAATATACTAGTGTCAAACCCCTTTAACAAAAAAAATGAATATTCCTTACCAATTCTAAAAATATTATCATGGTAGTATGATCCTTATGGTCTACATCAAGTTTCTTTCATCTCTCGCCAATTGGGAAGACACACTAATGTCACTGCCACAAGGAACATGGTCATCATAAGGATTTTTACATAATATTTCTATAATCACTAGTGTGAATTTCACATCCACACCCCAATATCTATAATAAGTCCCATCCACAACCAAAAATAACCCAATTGTGTTCTTTTTATCTCTCATTCATGACATTGACCAATGAGAACATCAAGAAACAAAAATTTCCTCCTAAAACCTTTATCCTAATAGGTATTCATATGATAGCTTCAAGAGGGGATGAATTGAATAAAAATACAACTTTAAATTTTTTATACCACTTGGGAATAAAATTTTATCAAAAGTTAGGGTTTTTGATAATCCAAAATATATCATAGTATAAACACAAGAAAAAAAATTTATACATACAATATAAAATAAAACTATCAAAATTTAGAAACTTAACTAAAGTGGAAAAAATAGTTCAATCTTAAACTAAAATAGTAAAATCAAAATAAAAACAAAATTTAGAATATTTAATAACAATCCAAATACTCTAATAAAGGATATTATATTACAAAATAGTTACTATTGAAGAAAATAATTTATTTTTGTCTAAAGTGTTAGAAGATTCAATAACATTGATTAAGGTATCTAATATCCACCCAAGGAACTTCATCAATATAAACCTTATCAAAAGATATAAGTTCCCAAAAGGAGTTAATTGAAAATATGTTAGTAACAAGTTACTATAGAACCAAGCACCTCTTCATTAGAAAAATATTAGTTGTAAGTCTAAGTACCTTGGATTTCATCGAAAAAACATTTTGAATACAGAGAATCCAAGCCCCAAGTCTCATAAATAATTAAGATCCAAAGTACCATGAATACAAAAATAAAATATTAAGACTTTTTCAATTTTACATATAAAAAAAATCTCTTATAAATATACATTGAAATAAAAACAGAACTAGTAGATCTCTAGGAAATGAGATGATTCAGGATTCAACATGGTTTAAAACTTTTATTTAGTACATTATTATTTTTTAACATGTTACATTTCATGAATTCATTGTCAAATTTATAAAAAAATTATAACAAACTACATTTGATATATTTTGAGATCGTTGGGTTTGGTTTCATTAACATCAGAAGCAGAAACATCTTTCGATGAAAGAAATCCAATGTAGTTCACAAAGTTCAATGCATTTACACAATGCTATATAAGTTAATTTGTTCTGTTTAGTTAACCAAAACATATAATAGAATTTCATACTCTGTATATAAAAAAATTCAAAATAAAAAACTTCTAGTTAAATAAAACTCGGTATAAAATATATTTTGATTTAAAAAAAGGATGTAAAGGATTCATTTGACTCAATAAAACCACCCCAAAAAATAACATTTCTCATCAGTGTAAGGTCTAAGAGAGGGTATTCCATCACTGAGAGGGTTTAGGGGTGAATCAATGGTTATAAAAAACACCAAATCTCAAATTTCATGACTATTATAGTAGGTTAGTTAGAATAGATCTAGATGGTGATGATGTGAATATATGAGATAGAGAAAGAAAGAGTACACAGGGATATAAGGGATTTTATATGTTTCACTCAACCTTATTATCAAGTAGATAATCCTTTATGTGAAATAATTATGATATTGTTATCCATGTTCTAATTAATTATCAATGGAATACGTAATGGAGCAAGAGTATTTTACTAAGAATTGATTACAAGATGAAAAGTGAGTGTCAAAAAATAAAATGATCCTGACATCCTATACCTCAAGTGCCTTTAGAATTTTTACAGGGTGTGCACCCTTGTTGTTCTCCTCAATAAAATGCTAAATAAATCTTGGAATATTGATTAGTTCTCTCAAATTATTGATGAGATCCAATATTTCTATTTTTTTTATTAATTTTCAATGATAATTATCCACATCATTAATTTAGAACATTGTTAATTTATTTATTTTTATTGCTTTTTAAAATTTATAATTTATTTTATATATGGATATAGTCATTATTTTTAGTGTATTAATTTAATTTTAGGATTTTATTAAGAATTAATTATTTGTATTGAGGATTATATAATTATGTTATTAATGGGTTTTTAATTATATTTATACATGTTTTAATTTATTTTGATATAAATATGTAACAATCCTATAATTGAAATTCTATTTCAATTTCTAAATGTTCATGGATGAAAAATGGAAAAGGAATGCTTGAGTAAGTATTAATTTCCACTAATTTTGGGTATTTTATATCAGTATAAGTGTGATCCAGGGCCAGTATATGGGTATAGTGGATAAAGAGTCTATGTAAGGGCCATATAATAATAAAACACCATATTTAAAGGCATTAGTACTCTCTAGAACACCTGCATAAGGGTCATAAATTATTCTATATTTTTCCACAATGAAGATGTTATGATTATGCACATATATTATACGTGAGAATGATGCTTTTTTTTCACAACTATGTGTGGTATTTGAATAGTAAGACATGATGTTTCATTTTTATGCATTTTAATATTCCATGAATTTATCTAGTGATTGATCTCATTGTTATTATGATGAACCTATGATTATGCTGTGAAGATGATGATTATGATCACTTATGTTATATTGACTAATTTCTTTATCTATCCTCTTGTTTGAATTTTATCTCACTTTTTTTTATGTATATCCCAAGGTGACTACATGTACTAAGTAGATCATGAGATGTATAAGGATATTGAATAAGATTTTAAATAAATGTTTATGTTTTATTATGCATAAGTGATGTATGGTCCAAATTTTCCCAAGACATTAAACCTTTAGATCCAAGTTTTGTAACACTTTTATATAGCAGGAATTGTTTGGCACCGTAGCAGTTGAAAATATTACCCCGTTTTGGCTGTCGGGCCACCGATTTAGTCCTCGAGTCCTTTAAGGCCTTTGGGACACCCAGGCCTTCAGGTTAGTAAAGCCTTCGGGCCACCTCAAGGCCTTTGGGCCACCTTAAGTGCAGATGCAAACCAGAAAACCTACAAGGAACAAGCTTCAGAAGGAGGATGAGAAAGGAGCCTTTACCATAACAGAAGCTAAATGGATTTTAATAATGAGAGGGCATGACACCTTCCATCAGGACAAGACTTTTCATGCACGGGAAAGCCTATCCGAACAATCATGCGAAGATGGAGAGCATATTTCATGATAAAGATTCTAGGGCGGAGCAGTTCCAAGTAATTAGTCTGGGTTGTATGTAATGTTTGAAGCCTACGGGCAATGAATTCCTCTAAGGCCAACGATCCATTAAATACTTATAACTTCAGGCCTTGTTAGGGTTCCACCTCACCCCTTGAAATGTGGATTATCAAAAATCAATAAACAATAAAGGCCTTTGGGTCATTGGAGGTAACAATTTTAAGTTTCTTATATTTAAAATTATGTAATAATTATCAAAGAAAAATTAGGGTCACTATATTTTCTATTAGAGCATAGTTTATTTAATTTGGTAAATAGGATTAGAGAACATTAGTGACAACCCTTAGTATGAGACTAAGTATATGTTAGCATACAATAAGATTTGATTAGAAAAATTATTAAGATATGGATCCCACAAGATATGCCTTTAGAGTTAATTTCAGAAAGTAATAAATTATTTATTCATGACTTGTTAACTTATGTTTTGTTCAAAGATTTTATATTTTAGAAAGTGAGGGGAATTAGGAGAAAGTAGATCAACAACCCATGTGAGGGACAATATAGATATTGACCGAATGAAAACCCCAATGCATTGGGATGTGGTGTTTAAAATTTCATAGTAATTTTTAACAAGCTATCTCAGGCTATGAGAAATAACATGAATAATGTGGAATATCTACTTTCACCTATGAGGGAGAAAATAGCTATAGAATTTTTCATGCATCAATTAACACATTCATTTAGTGGATCTTCCATTCAAGTTGTTGTGAAACAGTGAGTTAACTCAATGGAGAATATCTTTTCTGTACCCCACTATTCAGAGAAAAAAAGTTACTCTAGACACCTATCATTTAGATGGATAGGTAGATCAATGGAGGGAATTGATTAAGAAAACCAATCCAAAGGATTAAATAGAAGAGATTAAGTGAGAGGAATTTATGAAAATATTTCTTAAAAAGTATTTCCCTTGAACTCCTCATACAAATATGGAGAGATAATTAATAGAGATGAAGTAAAAGGAAGGTGAATCTTTCAAGACATATGAAGAAAAATTCACAAGACTTTCAATTTACACCTCAGGCTTTATTATCAATAATGATAGTAAAATTAGAAGATTATTTAGTGGTTTAAAACCACACCTTTTAAAGGATCTAGAAATATGATACTTCTAGAGTTATGAATAATTAGTTCAATGTGCTCTCAAAGTGAAGATGGAGTTCAGAGTATGGTCCCATGGTTATGGAGATAATACGAGAAGAATGTATGTTCAAGTTGGTGGATCAAATGAAAAATGAGGAAAGAGGATCCAAACACCCACGTGTCAAAAATGTGGGAAGAAACATCTTGGAAAGGGATGAGGAAATGTTTCAATTGTTGCAGATAAATATATAAATATCATGAATGTTAAAGAGACATAAATAATTTGTCCAACATGAAGGAGGAAGGGAGATCACCGCCATGGTTCAATGCTTCAACTATAGGGAGTAAAAGAACTATGAAATCCAGTGCACTAAACCTCAATTCCTCGTGGGTAATCGACATTAGTATACACTAATTACAAAGTAGATAGGGAAATAATATTCCATCACTAATACTAAAGTAGAGTAAGAAAATGAAGTCATACAAGGTAAACTTCCTATTTACTCAATAATAGAGAAAGTATTATTTGATTATAGTTATATTCATTCCTTTATGTCTATAAAGTTTTATAGAACTAATGAATTGAATCCCCAAAACCATGAAGTGTATATATCCATAAAAATAACTCATGGTGTGTTCATTGCAACCCAAGTGTTAGACTCTTCTCTTGTTACCGTATGTGGGAGGATTCTTCCAAAAAATCATGTGATAATTCCCTTCGTGGAATGCGATGCAATACTGGGCATGGATTGGATCAAGTTATAGAGAGAACACATCAACTATTTAGAAAAGGAAATATATTTTCACATTACAATCCATACCATGCTTTTCTAAAAATGTAAAGAAAACCATGAATCTATTTTGAAAAATCCCTCAATGGTGTGGGTTTTGATTCCCTAGGAGGATGCATACCTCACTAAAATGGTTGAGTCAAAGGAAGGTATAAACCTATAAGAAATTACCATTGTGAAGGAATATAGTGATGTATTTCCCAAAGAGTTTCCCTAACTTCCCCTAGATAATGTGGCATAGTTTCCAATTTAACTCATGCTTTGAGATACTCCTATTTAAAAATTTACCTATAGTATGGCCTCTATTGATATTGAGGAGTTAAATAAGAAGCTGAAAGAGAATTTGGAAAAATGTTTCATACAACCAAGTGCATCCCATTAGGGTGTGCCAACGATATTTTTAAATAAAAAGGTTGGATAAATGTGGATGTGTATTGATTATTAGGAACTCAACAAGATCACCATAAATAAAAAGTATCCTCTTCCATTTATTTATGACTTGTTTGATTGAATACAAGGTGTTCAATAATTCTAAAAGGTGGATCTTCATTCTGGATATCATCAAATTAAGTTAATGAAGGAAATATTTAGAAGTATTCTTTCTTTACATGGTATTTGAACTAAAAGTTTATTTTATTTCCCTTTAGACTTACTAATTCCCATGAAATATTCATGGATTTAATGAATAGAGTCTTTAGAAACTACTTTGAAAAATTCATGGTATTTTTTATCGATGATATTTTCATATACTCAAAGTTAAAGGAGGAACATGAAGAACATCTAAGGAATGTGATAGTGATATTAAAGAAGGAGTATTTGTATTCCAAGTATAGAAAGTGTGAATTTTGGATGTATCAAGTCACATTCTTGGGGAACATGATCACAAGTGTGGGAATTTCTATGGAACCTTTAAAAACAAAGGAAATTATGGAATGTCCCATACCCACTAGTGTAATAAAAATCCGTAGTTTTATTAGATTATCACTATTTTTTTTACAAATTTCTCATGATTTTCTATCTCACTAACTAAGTTAAAAAGGAAATGGGTAAAGTATGTTTGGATAGAAGAATGCGAGGAAAGTTTCAAGGAGGTAAAGAAGAGGCCAATAAATGCACTTTTACTCACATTACCAATAAGTGGAGAACTCTTTGTGATATACAATGATGATTCAAAGAAATAATTAGTTTGTGTAATCATGAATAATGATAATGTGATGGAATTATACTCATGATAGTTGAAGATCCATGAGAAGAACTACTCGAACATGGTCTAGAGTTAGATGTTGTGATTTTTACCATGAATATATGGCAACACTACCTCTTTGGTGAGAAGTGTGAAATATTTAGTAATAAAAAATAGCCTAAAGTATATATAAAAAAAAATGATATCAAAATGCATCTAAATAGATTGTTATAGTTAATCAAAGACTAATATCTCTCTATTCACTATCATCTTGGGAAGGAAAAAAAGGTAGCTAATGCTTTTAGTAGAAAATAACTTGATACTCTATCCATGATGGAGATTGAGAAAGACCCTATCTTCATGGATATGACAAGATGGATTTGGAAATAATTAAGGAAAGGAATACATCCTACCTTTACCAAATGACTTCCATGACAACTATCTAATAGAGGATCAAGGTGGAATAAAGGGATGATTTGGAGCTTCAAAAGAAGGTGAAAGTGGTAAATGAAGGGAAACCAAAAAAGTTCCATATCGATGATCATGGTGTTTTTTGGTTTGGAATGAGGCTATGTGTCCCTTAATCACTTGAGATAAAGAAGGATCTATTGGATAATTCACATAGATAATATTTCTCTATATGTCTTGGAAGTACCAAGATATATCATGATCTTCAAGAACACATCGGGTAGGAAAAAATGAAGAAGGAGATTTTGGAGTCTATATCATAGTGTTTGGTATGTCAGAATGTTAAGGTAGAGTGAAAAAAGTCTAAAGGGATGATGCAAGCATTTCTACCACAACCCGTCTTCTGGGGCCCTTTCCGTGACTACCCCAAGCTCGCCTTCCAAATTCCAGGGGCTGGTGACTAGCACTGAATGCGTATTCCCTATAACTGGGAAGGCATTGCCTTTATAACCTGTAAGCAAATGAAAACAAGCTCACAACAAGATATGAAATCAAGTAAACTGAATAGTAAATAGAGTAAGTGCAGTAAGTAAAAAGGCGCCAGAATACAAGCCCAACTAGAAAGTTTAAGGAAAACTGGAAAGTATAAGACAACTGATAGGTGAAAAGAAAATCCTGGATCATCCACCACGGTTCCTACCTGAAGGGTAGATATATCTCACGAATGGCTGTCTCTATGGTTCGCCTCGTCTAACATCCACCTCTGAGCAACCTCTAGTCCTGGTACCCTCATCCTCAGTCACTGTTGTCCATCGTCTGCACCAAACACAATGAAGTGTGGGCATAGACTATGAAGGGGTGAGTATAACGATACTCAGTAGGGACCCTAAGACTCTCAAGCTCTCCCAAAATCCAAAAAGGATAAACCACAAAGGAAGGAAACAACTGTTAACCCTACTTAGGTATATTTCCATACATATAGCTAAGTTATCAAGTAAACCCATCTCAATCATGAGGAAAACACAGAGTCCAACTCCAAATCCCTATGCTCAACAATTCCACAAAGGAAGAAATACCACGAAGGTAAGTACCACATAGGTACGCCACACAGAAGAATACCACCAAGGTATTACCATGAAGGAAAGTACCAATCAGGTACGAACTCAGATCACACCAGGTATATCTTAATAATAGTAGTAGAGATGATTAGATGTAACTACTGAATCATATTAATCTGTTAAGATGAATACCCACACAATATTGTCGGGTTTTGATCCACACTAGATCGCTTGGTGCTGACCCGCACAGGATCGCTCTAAGTGATGACCCACACAGGATCGCTCTAGGTGCTAACCCACACAAGATCGCTAAGTGATGACCCATAGAGGATCCTAAGGTGATGATCCACATAGGATCCCTAAGTGCTAACCCACACAGGATCGCAAGGTGCTGACCCACACAAGATCTCTAGGTGTTGACTCACACAGAATCAATCTGCATTCTTCACACCACAACCAACTACTTGGTTCCCGCACTATGCTCACTCTTCTCCGGGAGGATCCGCTCAATAAGCTGCTAGTCGATACTCCAAATTCCACGAAGTCCCAAGAATAAGTATCTGAAAGGTCCTCCATGTCATAGGGGTCTCAATGCAATAGACGGCACGTCATTCGAATGCCCGGTCTTTGAGTTATTAGCCTTTTTGTCCCGAGGGCCTGGTTGGATTTGTGCTCGATCCAAACCGACCATTCACCAAATTTATCCAAAACATCAGTGGGGTATACCAAAGGGACTATCTCGCTCCATGGTTTTTGGTGCTTCTAACGGTTCGTCAAACGAACATCCGGTTCCAAAGTTATGGCCTGAGTAAATTATAGGGTCGTATCTGGTCCAGGTCCGGTCCGACTCAGTCGGACCGCACCGGCCCAACCCAGCCTAGGTCGTCTCGGTTTGGGTTGACCTATCTTGACCCACAGCGTCCTGACCAACCCATTGGGAAGCCCAGCCTAGTAGGCTGTGAGGGTTGCGAGGCCATGGGGGGTGCCGCGAGGGCGTGGTGCGGCTCGGCCACAGGGGTGCCTCTAGGGTGCGAGGCCACGGGGAGGCTCGACCGGAGCAGCTCGGTCGAAAGGGTAGAGGTCACGGGGTGGCTCAGCCGGGAGGGCAGAGGCAGTGAGGTAGCTCGGCTAGGGTGGATCAGCCAGGAGGGCGGAGGCCGCGGGTTCCGCGGGGTAGCTCAGCCGGGGCAGCGCGAGGCAGTGATGGTCGCGAATAACAGAGAGCCACGGGCCGCGGAGGCCACAGGGCGGCGGGGCACCGTGCCTTCATCAGTGGTTCTCGAGTTCAACTGGTTCCAATCACTGACACCGGTCGTCGTCGCCAAAGTCGCCTTCTTTCATCGCGAAGGATACACCATTTAAGAAGAATGATAGAGGGCTCGGGCCTTGATTGTTTAGCCCACACCCTCCATATTAGAGCAGTAGAAAGCAGCTAAAAATGAACAAGAATATCAAGAACAGGTAGAGGAAAATAATTCAAACACCCTCCATACCTTGTTCATTTTATTCTTTGAATATTTTCTGTAGGGAAAGAGTGGATGTCGTTGGGAATAGAGGGATATTGGTGACGTCGGCATCTCCTCATTTGTCGGTGAAGATATTCCTCGTCGGTGATCCTTCGACGGAGTTTGGAGAAAAATTCGTCGAAGGTGAAGCATTCTTCGTTGGTGTTCTTCGTTGGAGAGATTTCTCCCAAGGCTCCTTCCTTTGCTAACGATTAATTTCCCCCCTAACCCACCATAAAGAAAAGGTAGCTAGTATAATAAAATATGTTGGTACAATTTCAAATTGGAATAAATTAATTAAGTAGGTATATTAATTAAAGAAAGGGAGGTGTCATAATTAATCAAGGGGAAGTTCAAGATACATCCCCTCATTTACGTGGGAGGTTCAAATGGGTTTTAACCTCGGGTGGTCCCCAACACCATAACCTCTCATGGGAGGTTAGTTCAGGTGGTCCCCACCACCATAACCTCTCATGGGAGGTTTAGTTCAGGTGGTCCCCACCTATGAAACATCCACATGGAAGTTTCAAAAGAAAAATAAAAATAAATGTTACAAAAAGTTATTTTTATTTTATTCTTTCACAAATATGTGAAAAGCTAACTTCCACCCTCGACCTCCTAAGGTAGAAGTTAAGGTATCCTTAAGAAAATACCGGCGCTGTGAGTTCAATGGTGCCCTCAGTTTTTAATTACGAGCATTGATTCAAAAGTTAGAAAATACTGCTCGCACGTTTATTGAACATACCTGAAATAATGTTCAGAAATTCAATCCAGGTACTCCGAGCTTCAGAATCACGTTCTGTCAATTTTCATAGACTCGTAAAATTCCCATATATTAAAAAAATTAAATGGAAATTATAGGTCTTTACATTCTCCACACCTCAGGGCTTTACTTCCCCATAATCCACAACTCAAAACTTGGAAAACATGTGGGGGTACTGATCACGTATCTGAGCCTCCCGCACCGATGTGCTCTCCTGGAGGTTTCTGTGCTACCAGTGAACGCACACTAGAGATATCGACCACCCACGAAGGACCCGATTCTGTGGATCCTCAATCTCCACTGGAACCACTATAAAAGTATCCCCACCGTCGACGTCCAGCTCACCATGGTCGATGATGTGAGAAGGGTCATGCATGTATCTCTTCAACTGCGATATGTGGAAGACGTCGTGCACCCGGTGCACTGAGGTGGAAGAGAAAAGTATTAATCCACATCAACAACTATACTGAGGACTTGAAAAGGTCCGATGAACCTCTTAGATAACTTTCCACCTTGGCTAAATCTCAAAAAACCTCATCTAGGTGAAACCCATTGAAAGACGTGGTCGTCATCCTCGAACTCTAGAGGTCTCCGTCTCCTGTTGGAATATGACTTCTGCCTGTTCTGTGTAGTCTTCATCTGCTCCTTGATGATCTTCACCTTCTATGTGGTAGCTCATACCATCTCTAGTCCCACTAATACTGACTCCTCTGGGTTAGTCCAACATAAAGGTGATCTGTAGGGTTGCCCGTACACTGCCTCAAAATGTTCAATCCCAATGGTGGAGTGATAGCTATTGTTGTATGAAAACTCCACCAAAGGTAAGTGATCCTCCCAACTACGATCAAAGTCGAGGATGCATGCACACAACATTTCCTCAAGGGTATGAATGGTCTTCTCATTCTGACCATCCGTCTGAGGATGGAAGGTGGTGCTCAAACAAAGCTGCATCCCGAAAGCCTCCTACAAGCCCTTCCATAGCCGGGAAGTAAAACGTGTATCACGATCGAAGATAATCATCGAGGGTACTCCATGTAACTACAAAATCTCCTTCACATAGAGGCATCCCAAGATCTCTTACTGAACCCTAATCTCTGATCAGTAGGAAGTGGTCCCACATGGTGAGTTAGTCAATGATCACCCAAATTGAGTCCCGAACCCTGGATGTACGTGTATGTCCTATAACGAAGTCCATGGATATCTCGTCGCACTTCTACTCTGGGACCTCTAAAGGCTGAACCAAGCCTGCTGGTACTTGATGCTCCGCCTTCACTTGCTGATAAGTGAGGCACTGAGAGAAAAACTCTACAAATTCTTTCTTCATTCCCAGCCACCAGTGCTGTTGTCAAAGATCCTTGTACATCTTTGCTACTCCTGGATATAACACTAGAGGGGATGTGTGGAACACCCTCAACACTTCCTCCCGAAGTGACACTGGTACCATGATACGTCCTCTGAAGAGGATGACGTGCTCCCCACAATCAAAAAATCCATCAGGTGCCTGTCCTATGGATATCTGAGCACGTTGTGTCTTGCTGTCAACGTCCCCATGTTGCGCCTCCCTGACTTGCTGAAGAAGTGGGAGAGTGACTGTAAGAGACTGATGAAAAGTTTCTCTATCTCCATCCACAAAGTATATCTGAAAAGCATCCATATGCTCCATCGCATCGCCTAGCAGCTGTATACCAGACCTCCTGCTGAGTGAATCTCCTACAACATTCCCCTTCCTAGGAGTATAGACTATCTCAAAGTTATATTCCAAGAGGAACTCAAGCCAACATCACTGTCTTAGGTTCAAGACCTTCTGAGAGAAGATATACTTGAGACTCTTGTGATTTGAGTAGACTATAAAACATTCGCCCATCAGAGAGTTCCACCACATCTTCAAGGAAAATTCCACTACTGCTAACTCCATGTCATGGGTAGCGTAGTTATGCTCATGTTGTATCAGCTATCGAGAACCATCTGTGATCACTGCTCGCTCCTGCATCAGGACACATCCGAGCTCGATCCCTAATGCGTTGTATTAGAATACATACCCAAATCCCTCCTTCGGTAACCTCAATATGGGTGCACTAGTAAACCTTTGACTCAGCTCCTGAAAACTCTGCTGACATCTCTACGAACACACAAAGGTTTTCCTTTCTTTGTCAATGCTGATAGAGGTTTTGCAGCTTTAGAGAAATATGGAAGAAACCTCTGGTAGTATCCAGCCAAACCCAGGAAACTCTATACCTCCTTCACACTCCTGGGTATCTCCCAAGAGAGTACTGCCTCAATCTTTGCTGGATCAACTGAAACTACAGCCTCCAATATGACATGTTCCATAAAGTGAATCTATCAGATCTAAAACTGGCACTTTGAGAGCTTACCATAAAGTTGGGGCTCTCGTAGTGTGTCCATTAATACCTAAAAATGATAGGAATGCTCCACCTTAGTAGTTGAGTAGATCAGAATGTCATCGATAAAGACTACTACAAAGCGATCAAGGTATGGCTGAAAGATCCTATTCATGAGTCCCATGAACACTGCTGGATAATTGGTTACACCAAATTTCTTAAACAAGAACTCGTAATGGCCATGCTGACATATGAAAGTCGTCTTCTGCACATCCTCATCTCGTACTCTGAGCTGGTGATAGCCTAATCTGAGGTCTATCTTCGAGAAGCACCGTCCTCCCTTCAGCTGATCAAAGAGGTCGTCAATCCTCGGAAGTGGGTACTTGTTCTTCACGGTCACCTAGTTTAGGAACCGACAGTCGACACAAAGCCCCAAGATCCCATCCGCCTTCTGGGAAAACAGAACCGGGCTACCCAAGGAGAAACAATGGACTGAATGAATCCCTTCCCATGCAAGTCCTCTAGCTGTACCTACAGCTCACGAAGCTCCGCGGGAGCCATCCGATATGCTAGTGTAGATATCATTGTCGTCCCAGGGTAAAAGTCAATGTAAAATTCCACCTATCTGTGATGATGTAGACCCGAAACATCATCAGGGAAGAAATTCATGTACTAGTCCACCACTACAGGATAGCTCAGACTCTCCACATCAACCACTCTAAGGGTAAGGCTAGTCAACTGATGAGTGATCGACTGAACTCTCCTACGGGTAAGTCCATCCCATGCAGCAAAGGCTCCCTTCTCACTGGTGAAGGTAAACCAGGTCCCATCTGTGCAAACACACCACACTTTGCAACTAATATAGTCAATCTGAGCATGGACTGTAGATAACGAGTCCATACCCAAGATGATGTCATAAGGCCTCGACGCTGCTACTAGGAGATCCCAGCCGAATCTCTCACCTCCTAGAGTAAGATCACACTGCCGACACTGGTGCATAATCTTCAAATACACTCCTGTAGGTGTCTATAGCCATAAGGATTGAGCCAATGGCTCCATTGGAATCTCCGAGCTCCGAACAAGGGAAGTGAAAATAAAATAATGACTGGCACCTGTGTCTATATGTATTGCAGCTAAGGTGGAGTAGACACAGATCATACTTCGTATCATCCCCAAAGCACCATGAACGTAAGGCTCAGCTGCCTGGATATGAGATCACCCTTGTCCAACTACTCCCTACGGTCGGGGTGGACCTCATGGTGGTGGTGGTGGTGGTAACATCTCGAATTGTCTCCCACCGCCATCTACATGGCCGACTCCTCTACCATGTACGCCTTCTCCATGCGGACCTCCTCGGTTGAATATCTATCTCTTCTTGGGTGGTACTTCAACCATCTGCTGATCATCCATACGGCGGGTCGGATAGTCACCAGCCATGATACCCTATCCGCTGCATGCATAACACTTCCTGCTCTTGGCATGACCGGCTCTACCTCAGGTGCCCTGCACAACCAAATCTGAATCATGCGATTTTCCACCTGTAGGTTTATTCCTCTTGGACCTCTATGTCATCTGTCTGCTACCTTCTACATAAGACTCCTCTATGTGATGACCGATGGTGGGTCTTGCTACTGGAGATTACTCAACTAGGAAACTCTCCACTAAGAGGGCTCTCTCTAACACCCCCACCTACATCGGGATGCTGAGTGACATCATCAAAGACCCGATCACCCACCTGAGTCCCTGCTCGAAGGTCCAAGCCCAGAAGAATGGGTCCCGCACCATATCTATGGAGTAGCGTGAGAGGTCAGTGAACCTCACTGAGTACTGAGCCACAGTCATGCTGCCCTACTGCAGATGAAGTAGCTCCTGAATACGCACTGCGCAAAGAGTCGCTAGGACAAACTCTGCCTGAAATAGGCTCTCGAAGTATTCCCAGAGAAGCGTCACCTCGTCGTGATCTTGGAGCATAAAGATCCACCATCTAACTGTTACTAACTATAAAAGGCTGGTGGCAAGGATCCAAATGATATCAGCTAGTGTCCCTACCAGTCGGAAGACTCTCACTACAACATCCAACCAATCCTTAGCCGCCTGTGGGTCTGTATCTCCCCTAAACCTGGGTGGCCTATGGCACTGGAAATCGTGCAACACACTCAAGCAGAATGCACTCTCTACTGCTGGGGCTGGTGTAATCGGTGGCCCAACAGGTAATGGTACTACTGGTGCCTCCGTTGGTGCCTCTACTGGAAGAGGGCCCTACACTGAGGCCTCGTCACTCGGTGGGATATTAGTGAGTACAACTCTCAGAACCCTAGTAGGCTATCTTCGTGGAGGCATCCTAAAAAGAAAATGGTGTGACACGATTAAAAAGTTATACCTAGTGAGCTGACTCAAAGGGATCCCAAATAAAACTCTTCAAAACACACACTTAATCAGTGTTTTCGTGCACTAAGTCAGAAATCAGAAGTCAGGGTCCTGGTGTATGGATATGTTGGCCACCGCACCAATAATGGATTCCTTAAAATGATAACCACACTCAATAAACATAATACTATAGACGTTAAAAGAAATATCAGAGTCCTATGTTCTACGGTAGAGCCGACTCCTCTAATACCAATTTGTCACGACCCATCCTCTGGGGCCCGTGTTGTGACTAACCCAACCCCGCCTTCGAAAGGCCAGGGGATGGAGACTAGCTCCGAAGGTGTATTCCCTATAACTGGGAAGTAATTGCCTTTATAACCTGTATGCATATGCAACCAAGAACACATCAAGATACGAACTCAAGTAAAATTAATAGTAAATAGAGTAAGTGTATTAAGTAAAAAGGGGCCAGAATACAAGACCAATTAGAAAGTATAAGGAAAACTTGAAAGTACAAGACAAATGATTGGTGAAAAGCAGCTCATGGATCATCCACTACAGTTCCTACCTGAGGGGTAGGTACAACTCACGAATGGTCGTCTCTATGGTCTGCCTCATCTAACGTCCACCTATGAGCTACCTCCAGTCCTGGTACCCTCTTCCTCAGTCAGCATTGTCCATCGTCTGCACCAAACATAATGATTTGCGGGAAAAGCCCGTGCAGGGGTGAGTATAACGATACTCAATAGGGACCCCGAGACCCTCGAGGTCTCTCAAAATCTACAAAGGATAAACCACAAAGTAAGGAAACAACTGTTAACCCTACTTAGGTATATTCCCATACGTATACCTAAGTTATCAAGTAAACCCATCTCAATCATGAGGAAAACATAGAGTCCAACTCCAAAGCCCCAAGCTCAACTGTTCCACAAAGGAAGAAATACCACAAAGGCAAGTACCACATAGGTACACCACATAAAAGAATACCACCAAGGTATTACCATGAAGGAAAGTACCGCTCTGGTACGAACTAAGCTCACACCAAGTATATCTTAAGTACAGTAGTAGAGATGATTAGATGTAACTACTGAATCATCTTACTCTGTTAATAGGAAGACCCACACATGATCTCCAGGTGATGACCCACACAGGATCGCTCAGTGTTGACCCAAATAGGATCGCTCTAAGTGTTGAACCACATAAGATCAATCTAGGTGCTGACCCACACATGATCGCTAAGTGCTGAGCCACACAGGATCACAAGGTTTTGACCCACACATGATCTCTAAGGGCTGACCCACACAGGAATGCATGCTGCTGACCCACACAGGATTATTAGGTGATGATCCCCACAGGATCGCTCTACATTATTCACGTCAAACCCAACTACAGGGTTCCCACACTATGCCCTCTTGTTTCTGGGAGGATCCCCTCCACAAGGTACTGGTCGATAATCCAACTTCCATTAAGTCCCACGAATAAGTATCTCAAAGGTCCTCCACTTTATAGGGGTCTCAAAGCAACAACCATCGCGTCATTCAGATGTCTGATCTGTGAGTTATTATCCTTTTTGTCCTGAGGGCCCTGTTGGATTTGTGCTAGATCCAACCTGACTATTCCCCAAATTTATCCAAAACTCCAATCAGGATTACCAAAGGGAATGTCTCTCTCCAAGGTTTCTGGTGCCACTGAAGGTTCGTCAAACGGACGTATGATACCAATGTTATGGCCCAAGTAAAGTATAGGGTCATATCTGGTCCGAGTCTGGTCTGACTCGGTCAGACCGACCTAGCCTGGGTCGTCCCAATTTGGGTCGACTTGGCCTGACCCACTGGGTCCAGCCCGACCTGCTGGGCAGCCCGACCCACTGGGTGCGTCCTAGAAGGCCGTGAGGGACGTGATGCCGCGGGGGTGCCGTGGGGGTGCGGGGCGTCTCAGTTGTGGGGGTTCCTTGAGGGTGCGAGGCGGATCGACCACTGGGGTGCCGCAAGGGCGCGGGGAGGCTCACCTGTGGAGGTTCCACGAGGCCGCGAGACCACGGGGTGTCTCGACCGAGAGGGCGGAGGCCGTAGGGTGGCGTGGCCAGGGCAGCTCAGATGGGAGGAAAGAGGCCGTAGGTGCCACAAGGTGGCTCGACAGGGGTGGCGTGAGGCGGCGATGGCCGCAGACGTCGGAGCGCCGCGGGGTGCGGAGGCCGTGGGGCGGTGGGGTACCATGCCTTCATCAGTGGTTCTCGAGTTCCACTGGTGCCAATCACCGGCACCGGTCACCGTCACCAAAGTTTCCTTCTTTCATCATGAAGGATACACCATTTAAGAAGAACGACGGATAGGTCGGGCCATGTTTGTTTGGCCCGAACCCTCGGCGTTAGAACAGTAGAAAGCGGCTCAACAGGAATAAGAATATCAGGAACGGGCAAAGGAAAATAATTCAAACACCCTCTTTACCTAGTTAGTTTGATTTATGGATGATTTTATGTGGGGAAAGAGTCGATGTCATTGGGAATAGATGAATGTTGGTGACATCATCGTCTCCTTGTTCGTTAGGGAAGATGTTCCTCGTCGGCGATCCTTCGATGGAGTTTGGAGAAGAATTCATCGACGGTGAAGCGTTATTCATTGGAGATCTTCCTCCCAAGGATCCTTCCTTTTCCAACAATTAATTTCCCCCCAACCCACAAAAAAGAAATGTTATCCAATATAATAAAATATGTTGGCCAATTTTAAATTTAAATAAATTAATTGAGTTGGTGTATTAATTAGAAAAGGGAGGTGGCATAATTAATCAAGGGTAAGTTCAAGAGACTTCCCCTCATTTAAGTGGGAGGTTCAAAGGGTTTTTATCCTCGGGTGGTCCCCACCACCATAACCTCTCATGGGAGGTTAGTTCAGGTGGTCCCCACCACTATAACCTCTCATGGGAGGTTTAGTTTAGGTGGTCCTCACATATGAAACATCCACATGGAAGTTTCATAACAAAATAAAAATAAATGTTACACAAATTTATTTTTATTTTATTCTTTCAAGAATATATGAAAAGATAAATTCCAGACTGGACCTACTATGGTCAAGGTGAAGGTCTCCTTAAGCAAATACCAGAACTGCAAGTTCAACGGTGCCCTCGAATTTCAATTTCGAGCACCGATTCAAAAATTAGAAAATCCCGCTTTCACATTTACTGAACGTACTCGAAATAAAGTACATAAATTCATTTCAGGCACTCCGAGCCTCAGAATCATGTTACGTCAATTTTTTGCAGACTCTTAAAATTCCCATATATTAAAAAAAATTACATATAAATTCGAGGTCTTTATAATTTCCTATACCCATATGGAAATGTGATAATGTCACTATGGAATTTTTCACTAGTCTCCAGATGACATCCCATGGAAACAATGCGATATGGGTTATGGTGTTTTTACTCACCAAGACTGCCCACTTTATCACTATTCAGGATGGTTTCTCACTTTAGCAACTTTCCAAGATATATTTGAAGAAAGTGGTGAGTTTTCATGGGGTTCCACTTTCAATCATCTCTGATAATGATCTATGGTTCACATCTAAATCCTAGATAATTATTCAACATATTTTAAGTAATGAATTAAATTTCAACATGGCCTATCACCCCCAAACCAATGGAAAATATGATAGGACTATTCAGATTCTTGAGAAATTGCTAAGATCCTTCTAAATGGAAATAAAAGGTGCATGGGATCAACATCTCCCATTGGTTGTTTTATCATACAATAATATCTTCCACTCCAGTATTCAAATAGCTCCATATGAAGCTCTTTATGGGAAGCGATGTAGAGATATAACTTGTTGGGATGAAATTAGAAAACAAAATCTACTTGGACCAGATCTTGTGAAAGAGATGATAGAGAAGTATGAAGCCATCCAACAACATATCAAAGATGTTCAGTGTCAGCTAAAGATCTATTCTAAAAACAATAGAAGGGACTTCGAGTTTGATGTTGGAGAAAAATATTTCTTTCAAATATCACCATGGAAAAGAGTTATGTGGTTTGGAAAGAAAGGGAAGATTAGCCCGAGGTATATTTTCCCATTTGAGATCCCTGATCACATAGTAACAATGAACTATCATCTCGAACATCCACCAAATAAGGATAAAGTTCATGAAATATTCCATGTATATCTCTTGAGGAAGTACATACCTGACCCCTCACAAGTACTAAATCTAGAGGTGGTACCACTGGAGAATTACCTCTCCTATAAAGAGCATCTAGTGAAGATTTTGGACTCTAGAGACAGAAGTCCTATGAAATAAGACAACTAACCTTGTCAAAGTGTTGTCAAGGAATCAAAAGTATAAAGAGGCTTCATGGTAATCAGAGGAAACAAGGATGGAGAATTACCCTCACATATTTTCACCTTAGTATGTAAAATGAAATTTTTAGGGAGAAATTTTAAAAGGGGGGAAGAATGTAATGACCCAAAATTTTATCAATAGAAATTTTCCCTTCCTATAATTATGTTATATGGTATAAAACACATACATAGCCTATAAATCCCAACAACAAAAATCATTCTCATAAATGATGAATTAAATAAGTGATATTTATAGAAATTAAGAACATTTACCAATATAATAGTAACCTGACCGTTGGAATAGTAACATGACTATTAGGAATAGTAATCTGGCCGATAGAATATTAACCTCACCAATTAAATTATAAATAAAATATAGTCCTCTTATAAATGAAAATTGTATATAATTATATCATAGTACAAGTAATTAAATGTTTTAAGAATGATAAATTTAGTGTTGATATTTTTGTGAAATGTAAATGTTTATTTACAATTTTTTTATTAATATAATGACTTAAAGGATAAAATTATTTTCATAAAATAGATTAAAAAAATAATATTTTGTTGTTTTATGATTATAATATAATTTTATTAGGACTTAGTTAATTTTTCAATGTGTTATAAAATAAGTTATAATTTTAAAATCAAAATTTTTGAAATAAATAAGGATTTTAATTAAAAATTAAATTTCATATAATTAGAATATTTTTTTTTCAAAAATAGATTCCATTTTTTAATTATACATGTCAAAAAAAATTTAGGGTGAATTTTTGGTATTTCTGTAAAATAGTAGAGATTTTGGTGAATAGTTTAATACAGTGATTTACAATATTTAAGATTTTAAGCCAAATACATGAATCTTTATGTATTTCATGATGTAAGAACACAATTTCCAAATATCCTGAACCATTTTTTGTATATAGTCTTAGTAATCATCACTACTTATAGTCTTGATCCAAAATAATAATCAAATTAATTAAATAATAAAAAACACCCCTCTCCTCCACTATAAATACCACCCTTTACCACCTTGTCTCCTCACACCATCCAAGAATTTTATATTGTATAAATTCTACAAAATTGCTTTACTAAGCCTCTTAAAAACATCCATGAGATTCATATCTCAACAAAATATAAAACCCAAGTGCCTTAAGGAGGTTCTCAAGGAGAGGAGATTCAACAAGTAAAATCTTATTTTGTTTTCTTTTAATTTCTTTTCATTTTGTTTTATTTTCTTATACTATCTGAAACTCCCTATCCCGAAGTGGAATGAAAAATATAGTATCTTATATATACTGGAATTTTATTGTGTTAATGGAATAATCTATCCTCAAATCTCTTTTCTCCTCCCTTTAATCTAAAAATTAAAACATCGTCTGTGATGTATCGATTCACCACCTTTATGGACGATGAGTTTCCATTTTCCATTACCACATTAAAGGATGGTAATAAACACATTATTATGTTTAAATCAGATTTTATTATACATATTTTAAGTTATATAATATTATGGAACCAATATATAAATTTTATATTAAATAAAATGATATAATTTCACGATGGTCGTAAAAACAGATAAAATAAATTAAATATTTTTCATTAACATTTTATCTAATGAATAATCCAAATAAAATATAACCAAATAATATATAAGACCATTTAAAATTATATAATTTAATTAATAACATATAATTTCACTTTTGGATAATTATTCTTATTTTACATGAACTTACATAATTATGTACAAGCAAACTGGTCATGAAAAAACAAGAAAACAAACACTTCTATAATGACTAAATTGAACTCTATAACTCATCAAAATGGATATAAAATAACTTAATAAATTTATAATAAATAAAATAAATTTAGAATAATTTCTTTATTTAGTGATTAATTAATATAATTTTATTATCTTGGATATTAAAGTGAGAAAAGCATTCAGAGAAAAGTTAAGGGGATTCTTAAACCCAACTCCTTTTCTTTCGGTTATTCCTCATTCATGAAATATTTATGTGTGGATATTATTTTAATATTAATAAAATATAATTTAATTCTACTTGACTTTTATTTTCTAGGATATACACATTTACAGTCATATTTTATGTCAAATACAATGATTTTCCAAAATAAATCTTATTTCGAAAACACATTTGGGCTCCTCTAGAGTTTTTTTCTTCTTTTCTTAAGAATGAGAAATCTTATACCAAATATGTTTTCCCCCTTTAATTTGGGAACCCCAAATTTATTAATTTTTGAAGAAATCCTTGTGAAACATATTCCTTTATATGGGTTACTTTATGACTTTGATTGACATACATTCTATGTGGCATGCATGATTATGTAAATGTTATTATGTGATGGGTGTGCACAGAATTATATAACACTCCAATGCATTGGGTAATGTGATGTATCTCATGAGAAAATTTGAAATATGTGAGAACATGATTATATATTTTTTCACAATTATTATTTTATTATTATTCACATATGTTATGAGTGAACACAATGCTAGCTTTGTTCACAACTATATATGGTATTTGACTACTAAGACATTATGTTTCATTTTTTAATAATACCACATTCCATGACTTTATCTAATTCATCATATCATGATTACGACAAAGAAACTATTATTATGTTATGATATTGATTATTGTTCTCACCCATGTTATATTGATTCATTTCCTTATCTATCCTCTTAATAGTATTTTTATCACCCTTTTTTTATGTATATCCTCAGGTGACTACATGAACTAAGGAGATCATGAGCTTTAGAAGGAAAATGAAGAATATATTAAATAAATGTTTATGTTTTATTTTGAATAAGTGATGTATGGTCCTAATTTTCCCCAGACACTCAAATTTTAGATCCTAGTTTTTTTTAACAATTTTATGTTGTTTATATTTAAAATGATGTAATAGTTATGTCGGAAAAAGCAGGGTTGCTATATTAAAGGCCCAAATCTGTGGCTCATAAGCCCAAATTGGGAGAATAGTTCTGATGAAACAATAAATACTACAGTAGTCACTATAATAATTGTTGTAGTAGCCGAAAATATTCCTCATCCTAATTTTGAACTTGGGTCTTTTGGATGTATGATTATTTTGTTTACCACTCAATCGCCACCCCAACTGCACATATATATGCATATAAAGTATATATGTATATATATATGATTAAATTAAATAATAATTGTATTAATAATAATTTAAATATTTACATTACGTAATAATTATAATAATTTTTTTAATATTGTTAATAATAGTATTCATTATATTAATTATATTATACTATAATTATATTAATAATAATATTAATTATAATAATAACAATATTAATTATTGCTGTTAATATTTAAAAATATTATATTGATAATAATATTATATTTTAATCAATATTTTTAATAATTAATTTAATTTATACATAATAATATTATTAATAGTAGATTAATTGTTATATTAATTATACATAAGCATATATAATGACATGTATATACATATATACATTTACATGCATACATACATTCACACACACACATGTATATATATATATATATATTAACAAATTTATAAATGTGGTTATACATAGAAGATGGGAATGTAAACTAGATATGACCCACACACCCAAATACAACCATGGGTTAAGCGTCGTTCCTTCCCACAAGGAATAATAGTCACCAACTAGACCTATTTTATTATATATTTCAATGGAATAAATCCTAAATGGCATTAAAATCCCTTTTTCTTTTACTAAATTCCCATGTCCCAAAGACCCATATGAATATGGAACATATGCCCCTAATGGATATAACCTGAAGGCACCACATATATAACCTTCATCATGTCATGAAACTAGTCTCTAGCCCCCCCCACTAGAGTCATTAAACCTTTGTTACCGGTCATAGATATTGTGTCACCCCCTTCTATGTAACTACATCATACTGACCTCTATGCACTATTGAATGGAACCCCTCCATCCCACATCATCATGTGGGAGGAAGTCTAGATGATAGGTTTCAACACACTTATCTCTCTTTCGATCCACCCACTCGATGATGCCTATGTGGTGCCCCACTGTACCACCAACCTATTGCTTCACATTATTTTACTAGTCCCACTTAGTCAAGAGTCACATGGAATGGTTCTCATGATCCTAGATCAGAAACCTATGAGTAAAAATAACAAGTCGATAGGTGTTATCACACACATCCCTCTTTGAAGGCTTCCCACACGGGGACACCTGTTTGTTTCCATGCTTGTGAAATCTTACTGATACACTAATCTATTTTTTTGATCCCTATATATCATCTTTATACCGATTTTTAATGTACCAAGAACACTGTATGCATGGTCCAAATTCCAAGTGGCCCATAGGGCCCAAGAAATTTACTAAAATCACACTTGTGAATTATGATTGTAGTTGCTACAATACCACTACTACAATACTTCCACATTAACATCAGTAACCACCCTCCCACAAATCAAAGACTGTTAGGGGTAGAACCCCTCAACCACATTGATTCCAAAATGGATCATGTACCACTTGGATATAGTCTCATTGGAATACATGTATGAATATGAATATATTATATTTATATTAGTATGTTAATATATTAATATATATATAAATTTACAAATATATCCATATATATATATATTGATATATTATTTAAAAAAATAATCTGGAAAAGTGGTATGGGCCTTCAATGATATCCTTATCCTCTCATGTTTGAGACCTATGATTTGGAATTAGTTATAATGGAGGGGATAATGTGCTGATTTATATTGGTGGTGGGGATCAAAAGATTGTTGTGTTAGCAGTGGTGGGGCGTCTATCTTCATATGGGGGGAGGTGGTTTTCACATCGATATGTAGGGGATAATGGGTCATTTTTGTACTGATTATGGAAAACCTGTGATGATAGGGGTGGGGAAGTAATAAAAATAGAAAATAAATAAGTGAAAAATAAAGATTATTATTGTGGAAAATAAGATAATTTTTTTAATTTAAAAGTAGAAAAACCCATGTTTCTAAATAATTTAGGTAAATGTATGTCCATTTTCTAGGGTTTAACAAAATTTCATGTAAATTAAGTTAAATGTGTTTCAAAATTTAGGCATGCTCATTTTAACCATGTTTTTATGGAAAAAAGTAAACATATCTTCCACATTTATAAAAAAAGATAATGCTAAAACAATATGACTAGTTTCATTCTTTTTTTATAGTGAATATTATAATAAAAAAACCCACAAGAAACATTCAAAAATATGAAAAATATCTAGAAACACTGTTAGTAAACATACAATAACTAAAATGCATACACAGTATGCATGAGACATAAAATGATAATTACATCATCACATACACACAAATCAAGGGAACTGTACAATTGAAAAGGTCTCTGAATTATATAGAAATGAGATAATAGAAAGCTTATCCTCACTACAAGTACTTTTGAATCGATATATAACTATAAAAATCACTATAACCATCATGAACCACCAAGATCTGCCATGTTTCAATAAGTATCAAATATGAACCATCCACACCCACTTCATGCCTACCAAGTCCATATTTGAACTCTGTGCCATTTGAAAAGGTACAATACGTGTGGAAATGAAGTACATTAAAGTGTGATTATAAAAATGTTCACTAGGATAACCTGAAACCACAAAGGAAGGACGAAACAAATTTTGATCTCAGACCCCAGAACAAGAGAGAAACAAGAAACAATGCATGAATCTAGATATTATTTAGTACTATAAGTATCAAAGACATAGGGGAGTCCCAATAATATTACATATACTCTTTGAAAGATAATTTATAATGAGAAACTAGGTATGATGGTAATACCAAAAGTCTCATAGAGTCTAATGTTGATAGTTCAATTATAAGTTATATCTCGAGGGAAAACAAGAATTCACAAGGAGTCATATGGCCTGATATATATTAACTATTAATCCTTTTAATTAAACCACCCAAAACCATAGTAGGGAACCCATTATTTGATAATTTAAAGATATTAGTCAATAGATTATCACACCCCATTACTTGAAAGTATTATATTACTATTCGAAAACAATATTAGGGAACCTGCACCATGTCTAAAAATAGTTTTTGATCAAGGGAAAACATACCCTTACCTCCCATAACTGTTGATCCATTAAAAAATACAAGCACTAAAAAATATATATAGTTGGTGAGCCCACCTCACCAAAGTATACATGCCAGTCAATAGATTTATGAACCCCAGGGGATGACCAGTGCCTTATTGAGAAGAGCATCTCAAATTAGGGTGTACCAAACCCCATAGATAAAGGTTATGAGACCCAATAGTAGGGGAGTTACTAACACATTTATTCATATAGGGGATTCAAACCATATAAAATTCCAGGGGAGTATCAAATACATTCCTAAACTAGTATTACATACATACTAATAATGAAGGGGTCGCTAAAATTTTGAGATGAATTTGGAGGAACCATGCCCTATCAAAAACACATCTCCAAGGGAGTCATGAAATCTAGGAGGAATATGTGGGACCCATGTCCAATAACCATTACATCATCAGGGGAGAAAAAAAACCACAGGTCTACTATGATTATCTCACCTAAACCCAAGCATTTCATTTACAATGATAAAATCCTCAAACTACCCAAGATTACCCCCACAAACAGTGTCCAAACTCTAAGAGGAATATACCACCACATTTTACATGTAACAAAACATCCAATATAATATTTAATTATCAACGTCTAACACCCAAAGAAGAATATATGAAAAACCCAAGGTATGTATAGTGCAGAAAATGTAATTTCATGTACAAGATGTGCACTCCCTTTTGGAACATACTTCCACCATGATTCCATGTGGTGTAAAACTACATGACATATACTTTTAAGTATATGATTTTTTTATTTCCATGTAATACCTTGGTGCGTACTTTAGTAAAAACCCTCTTAAATAGTATACGGGGAGTACTTACATTCCATGTACTATTTGGGTGTGTGCTGCAGTACATTCCATGTCAAATAGTAAAATGGTTGTAATTATACACCATGTACTAGTTAGGTTTATACTCCAGTACATGCCATGTAAAATTGTACATAGGGGTTTACTTACTCGACATTTACTGGTTGGGTGTGTTCTATAGTACACACTATGTAAAATAACCTAACACTACATGAAATGTAATTCTAGACTATGAATTAGGTATTATTTCAAGATTCTAAAAGTAATCCATAGCCTACACTTTTGACTATACATGACATATACTTTAGAGTTACACCGCATGTGATATTTTTCCACAACAAAAATTCAATCCACCATAATGGAAAAAGTAAATTCTATGTAGTTATGAACTACACACCATGTAGTTAGAAAGTTCTAGATTCTTCCTCTTTTTAGGATTTTAATTGACACATATACCAATTACACAATTTATACCATAAAACATGTCATAATGTCAACCATTGAGCTCTTCCATCACCACTTCACCTTGGGTGGATGCCGCTTCTTTTTAATGAGGCTCCCTAGACATCCTTTATTGGAGATATACCCCAAAAGCCTTTTGACCACATCTCTGATGCCATAATTTACTACCTATCTCTTAGAACCATTCCTCTATGACTGAAAAAACTAATCATTGATTTACATACATCCCTCTTCACCCCTTCACCACATTCATACATGAAAATGGTGCATTGTGCCACTCGTTATTTCCCACTCATCGTCATGGGACTTAATGGTCGAACTACTGACCATGGAAAAGGATAGAGGTGCATGTAAAATGTAAAAGTGGGAGAGATTAAGGAAAATTGAGGGTTTAATGGTTTGTGTAAGGGCCCAATAACTATTTATCACAATTTAATATTCTAAAAATTACAAACCATGAGGGAAATCCAATATTCACAATAACAATACTAGAAAGAAATCAATGTGTGGGGATAGAAACCATGGAAATGAATCAAGAACATAAACTTAGACATATAATTCATAATGAAATATGTGATAAATTGGAAATAAAAAGTCCTACATAAATTTAGGATTGTTTTTTGATGAAGATCACATTCACACTAGGTTCCATTATCGATCTCTGTAAAGAAATATTCACCAATATATGGATCTCACACTTATCTAAATCCCTCTCCCCCTCTAATTTAATGTTTATGGTGACAATATCTTATTTAGAGAGTCCAAGGATGAAAATATAAATAAAATTTGGGTTTTATATTAATTAATTAATTAATTATATATATATTTATTTTTATTAAATAACACACTAATGATAGAATCATCATGGCTTGGATTTCAATACAATGTTGTATTAGCCCAAGGGTAAACCCCATATTCCCGACGGAACCGCAAAAATATATTTCCCATCCAAGAATCTAGTTAGGAAAAAAAATATTAATCCCAAAAAACTGTGTGTGAACTAAAAATAATATATTATATTTACTGTAATATATTTGGGAATCCATGTTTCTAATCTAATGAAAAATTCTTAGCAACAAACCCATAAAATATTATTTAAAATATTCTATGTTTTTGGAAAAAAACAGAGTAACTATACTAGAACTTAAAAAATATTATCAAATTTTAGAAAACCCTCATTAATATAGATTTATCTCCAACTAATTTTTTTACTTTACCATTTTTTTTTACTTCCCTATATTTAGAGGATTCACTTACAAATACAATTCTATTTTTTCCAATATCATTTACAAAAATACACCCTAAAGACTTTGGACATATGATGTGTTTTGGATTATATTATAGTGTATTGTATTAACATGTCATATGATACAACATGTAAAAATTGATGGTATGTGATATTTATTGGTTTTTGGAATATCATCTAATATTATATAGAGATATCATATAAGCATCCTTATAAAGTTGTTTTATACAACATGGAGAAATTTCAGTGCCCTGAATTATAAAGTACGAATCAAGTGTAAGTATTATGATTCAATAGAGGTATTGTAGTGTTAATGAGTTAAAATTTGAACCTATTACACCTAAGATATCAATTATTATAAATTTAATATAATAAAATATAAAGGAGAATAATGAATTCATGTAATGGTTGCATGAACTGGTTGAGTGGAATTTACAAATGCATTATTATGCTTGACTAAATGAATTTTCACTCAAGGATAATCCTATAGGAACATATATAAATAGGGTTTACCCATTGAATACTCGATGAGAGACTCTGTATGTAGTTAAATGTAACTTCCACATCTAATCACTCTCTTACTCTTCATTTATAGCCTTCATAAGGCACAAACATTCCATGGGTGATAAGGGGATTCTGACCAAGCATCGATTGATTTAGAACAACATGTGGATAACTCCAGAGTAGGGATATCTTTTGGATTCCTATAATGTGATTTTCATAAAGAATAGATGATTATTTCTTATTATACAATCAATGATGTAATATATACACCACAATTTCTTCATTTTATAGTGGCATGATTTCAGTTATCTTATATGGTTGGTCTCACATTAGGGTTATTATATTACATCTACTATATTTAATGAGTGTCGTTAGATCTTTCGAAACCCAATAATGGAATTAGGGAATTACCATGATTTTTATTCAAGAAATATTGTTGAAAATGATGTTTTTTAATTAATAATTCCTTTCATATAGTCTATCATTAAATGCGATTGAGAATTGTTTCTGACTCAGTCACAACTTATGACATGGGATATCATAACCAGCAACTCAATACAATTTATTCTATTTTTTATAGGTTATATAATATGATAGCAAGATATCAGATTCAACGATAATATTATGTTGCAGGTTCAAAATAGAGAATCGTATTTCCTTATAAATATCAATTGGAATCCTAAAATATAATTGATACACAAATCTTAAAGCTTGATATATAATCATTTTTCCCAAATACACATGTTTTCACCTTTTTTGCCAAATAATAAAAACATTAAATGTAATACTTATCAAGAGATGTGATTTGATAATTAGTCATAAAATGGGTTTGATATCACTTAAAAAGTTTAAGCATCATATCCTATCAATCATATTTTATGATTTCTTTCAAATCATTAAATATTATTAGCTAAGAAAAATGGTTTTTCTAAAATTAAATTGTGGATTTAATTATATAATTTATAAATTGTCTAAAAATTATATCAAAAGGTATTTTGAGATATTTATTAATTTATAAAAGTTTTTTTAAATTAATGTATTATTAAATGTTTATAATAAATTAATTATATTTTTAATGATATTTATTAATAACTATTCATAATACTAAATTTTACTATTAAAAAATACCTTTTGAAATATATGGTATGACTTATATTTTTGATGTAAAAAACTTATATGGAGATTATAAGGGTGTTTATATGTTTATAAAATAAAAAATAAGGAAAAATATAAAATATAAAACATTTATTTTATGAATAATTAAAAATACTTACTTTTAAATGTTTAAATTAAGGAATTATTTGAGAAATTAATTGAACCCCATAAAAAATAGTATTTATGATTGATTTAAAAAAGGATTAAATAATAATATAAGATATTTGAATTATGTAAAATAATTTGAATAAAATGATTTAAATATAAAATGTTTATATTTCATGTAATATTATATGTTTATTTTGAAATGACATAAAATGAATAATATGAAAGAGTTAATATTAGTAAATAAATATATAATGAATTTATATTGAATATTCTGGAAGATTCATGATATTATCTAAAATTATAAAATGTTTATAATTATATTTTTTGTGATTTATTCATAAATGTTTATCTCGCCTTTAAACATGTGCATTATTTATTTATTTAAAAGGTATTCCCCAATTTATTCATAGTTATAAAATTTTTATATTATGAATGTGTGTATACTTTAGTTTAAATTGTCAAAATACTTCAAGAGATTATCATACATGTATCTAAGGAGTTATATACTAGGCGTGATAATGGATTTAGTTTTCTTCTACCGTGACATTGAAATGTAATTGTATATGAACCTGAATTAATTAGTTGATTATAATTTATACATATTAGGTGTTTTAATAATGATGAAATTGAAGAAAAAATTGAGTAAAGTATCCCCAGGTAAAGGGGATTTGGTCTATACTTCACACTATCTTGGAGGCTAATTCCCTAATATAGAAAAATGGGGGTTCACTATCTTTGGTTCCAAGCTTAATCATGTTGTGATTATTGATTTCATACATCTCTAAACCTTTACAAGAAATATTTTCATATATATTATGTATAAGATGAATTTATATACATGTAATTGTAATTGGATTGGGATTTGAATTAGAAACATGAGATGCAAGTTCTGTAAAGAGTTTCACATTAATATGATATGAACATAATATTTTGGTGTAAGGAACATGATTCAAAGATAAATCACTGGAATCATAAATACATATAACATAAATAAAATGAGATAATATGGTGTGATTTTTAAAAGAAAACCCATTCAATAATAAGTATAAGATTCATTACAAAATTAACTTTTTTAAGAAATTGATTATTTGTTAAAAGTAATATTAATAGTTAAGTGACTATGGATTGTATTATGTTAGGAAATAAAGTAATAAGGTTTTCCCTAACTGTTAGGTTTCTTATTATTAGCATTTTATTTGGGTTATAACTAGTTTGGAAACCTTAACAATTAGAATAAAAAATGAATAGAATTTATTTTACATCCATATGATGGATTTTGATAAAGAGTAATCCACTCACGGATCCAAGAATCATATATGATATGATTTAAATATTTTTTCTACTAGATATAGAAATTGATTATTTATGTTATAAAATGTCAAGAACCAACCCAGGTCGACCCTAAAATGTTCTCACGAGCTGGTCTGTGACATGTCTTGAAGGGCATTCCCAATCCCCATGGACTAGAAACCAGTTCCAGGAATCAAAATTTAACCATTGGGAACGATTTTCCCCATGAAAAAAAGATTAAAAAATATAAAAAAACTGACAATAAACATAAAAAAACTAGCAGTGGAATGAAAAATAAAATCGGACAAACCTCCTCGTGACCTTCTAGGTAACCACCCAACTCAGACCCAAGCCTGCTCCAACACTGAGCAGCTGAACCAGAAACAGGAACCAGAACTGAACCTGCAACTGAAATAATATGATAGGCATGAGCACAAAGATTCTCAGTAGGGATGCCAAATATAAATATGGAATACAAGAATTTCCTTTCCCAAAACAATCCAATGGCACAAGTTTGAAATACAAATATAAAAGTAAGGTTTTCACATTTTAAAATAAGCAACATGTTTTTCCCATTTGAAAAACTAACACATGATACATACCATTTTTAAAATCATTTGAAATTTTATGAGTAAAATCAAAAACAAAATATACCAAAGTTAGGCTAGAGTGAAACAAGTAGAAAGTGAAAACTGTAAATAAACTAGTGCAGCATAAAGTAAAAAAGAAATGTAAATAAACCAATAACTATGGCTGATCCTAAACATCCCTAGAAGACCCCTGGACGTACTCGGTTTCGGAACCACCTATAGGTATATGGTGAAGCTCCTAATTCTATAACCAACTAGCCTCTCTAAACTGACAAATCTAGTGGCAAATCCCACCATGCCTAACAAAAAATCCAAGGGGTACCAACCCGTCTAATCAGGGTTGGTCATCAACCATCACTCGATCATCTAAAATACCCCCAAGAACCGATGGTATTTATAATAATATTATGTAAGTATGAGGCCCTCGCATGAGTGACTCATCTCACTGCACTTGCCTTCCCCAAACATGGACACTCCATATGATAAACCATAGGGGATATCCCCCCTATAGAGGTTCCCCATATATATATATCATCATCATCAAAGGTGACAACTGGGCCTTTATGCCAGGAAATAATTAAAACCATTTGACACCTTTTCAAAATATTAAAGTTGTTAAATGGTCATATAGTAATCATAACATCATCATTTCAAAGAATCAATAAAAACATTACACTAAAGCTAAAAGATCCAAATAGGACTTTGAGTCAACATGTCTAAAAAAACAATAAAACTATTAAACTAACACCACTTTTTCATTTCCAAGCTAAAGGACCTTTACTATTTTAACTCACACCAAATTATACTTTAAGGCCAACCGAGCCAAACTTGAGGAACACCTTGAAAGACATTTTTTGAAAACACACAAAAGAGTAAACATCATTTATAAAAATAATAACCATTTATAAAACCAATATTTAAAGACAATCCCAACTTAAGGAATCACCTTCATTTGTTGACACATCCATCTATCCACCAAGTGCACCCATGGTTGCGCCAACATCTAGTGATACACCAAAAACCAATAAGACCCTTTAAACCATTTTCATAAAACACCCAATTCATTATGAACCATGTTTAATCACCCACCATATTTAGAAAACATAAAACCATCCCATTAGGAATCATTAAAATTTTCCCAAAAACATTTTAACACATTTAACAAACCATACCATTTCAAAACTATAAAATTGAGACCAAACTAACAGCCAAATAAAAATTTTCACAACAACGTGAGTGCTAAGAATTTCATAAGAACCCCTCATCCTGCTTTAACGATACACTGTTAATTAGAAAGAACAACCTAGGTTCCAAAATCCTAAACATTATGTATAAAGACCATTAAAACTTACTTTTAACAAATTAAATTATCCATAAAACACCACCAAAAACTAATTGTGTGCACTATGGAGGTATGAATCATATTTTAAAAAATTTCAGAATAAGATTTGGCACCTAAATAAACAAATCCAGCATGGATGAAAATATGCATTAAAAACAAACATACAAAATTTAACAATACAAAGGCATAATTGAAGGATTGCATCCAAATCCATTCTTTTTAACAAATTCTAAAAATTTATAAATGCATAATAGACTAATTGGGTATATTGTGATGATTCAAATAAAATAACAAAATGAGAATAATAATAATTGGAAGAACCAGATTCCAAAGGAATGCATTGGAAAGGAATATTTATGGATTGGCCTACCTCAAAGGTGTGAAAATGTGACTCTGCTTTCCCAGAAGGTATAACTGATCCTCCCGGACCCCTTACACACCTTAAAACAACAAGAAAAATTCATGACACTTAACTCAGACACTAGGGTTTAATTATTTTGAAGAAAAATGAAATCTAAAGAGGAAAAAAATCGAATAAACCCATACTAAGGGTCATAAGTAGTGGAGTATGCCAGAAAGGGATATCTTTGAAAGGTCGGGTTCGCCAGAGACGTCTTCGTGGCCGGAGTGCGGGATGCCAGAGAAAGTGAGGGAAATGCGGCCTTGTTTGCAGGAGGGCGATGAGACCAGTGTTGGCACATGAGGGCGAGGAAGGGGCGGGATGGCGGCCTACTGGGGTCAGACTGGCCGGAGGTCAGAGCGGCGGTGTAGATTATGTGGCGGTAGAGCTAGTGTGGCCGCGTGATGGGATAAGGCAGGAGGGGGGGGGGGGGGGGGGGGGGTGGGTGGGTGGGTGGATTGCGCAGCGTGAATGGGGAAGGGGCGCGCCTGGGGTAGAATTAGGGTTAGTTTTTTGTTCATTTTCTTATATTAATCATGATATTATTATTATTAGCAATAATAATAATAATAATAAATTGATAATAATAACAATAATAAAACCAAAAATGATTATAATAAAATAAAAACAAAAAATAATAATAATACCATAAATAATAATAATAATAATAATAAATATAATAATAATCTGAGTTATAATAACAAAAAAATAAGAAAAATAATAAAAGTAAAAAAATAATAACACCTTATTAATAATAATATTTTTAATTACATAATAGTAATATTATTATTAAAATTTAAACATTTAACTTACTTTATTTAAATAAATCTTTATTTATTTTAATCATTAGACGTTTGCACGACACCCGAGCTGACTGCGTGGCTACCGCCCACTGTGCGGTGACCGCACACCACACGGTGACCACCCAGGTGTGCAAAACCCAATAGAATTATTAAACGACAAAAATTTAAAACTGAGACCTAGGCTAGAAATTGGCGTGAGGACCCAGAGCCAAGAAATAATAAAATAATAATTAGGTTAAAAAGGCAGGTGTAGCAATTATCCCCACCACATACACTTTTCCCCCAAAAAAATTCACCCAGTTACAGAATAGACAAAACCATAATCTATTCTCTATTGAAACCAAAATAAACCACAACACAAGAGAACGAGAGAACACGGGAGGGTTCTCCCCACCACAAGAACCCAACTAGTGTATAAATATAACACCCAAACATACCACCCTAGGAGGGGGGAGGGGGGGGGGGTGACGCAGGAACTCCCAAATGATCCAAAACTAAATTTTATAGCATGAGTGAACAACACCTATGATGAAGCTTGAAACTCTCGACCTGGAACAAAAACCCCAAACACTAAAGAAAAACCTCTAATTTTTTTTTAACCCAAATAGTGAATCTGAGCATAACTAGAAACATCAATTCCTCCACAGACACTTAAATCTCCAAATGAACATAGGAAATTCGAGATTAACCCACACAAGCTCCAATACACTTTTAAGAAAAATGTACGATTCATAAAACCACATTCACACAACCGGGACTTCTAAGATTAAAATAGGATGATTCCACTATAACTTCATGACAAAAAAAAAGAACTTACAAAGATGTAAAAACTTTAAAAGTAGAAAAATGAGAACAAAAAGACATTAATTGTTCTACTACCAACACAGAACATAAAACCCAAACTAAGGCTCCACACCCCAGACAACTCCTGACTACGCATGGGCTTCACCCCAAGACCTGTGGTGTGGGATATGATTGCTAAAGCATCTCCCTCCTTATAGTTAGGCATTGGAATCCCTCTATCAGAGTGTCTTATTCAGGATATGTTTCCTACAAAACTTCTCTAGATGACCCATACATTCTCAATGATGGCATGTCTTCCGAGGGATGTGAAATTATCACTTCACGTGCCCGAACTGGCCACACTGGTGGCACACCACTGAACGGTCCAACGAACTGGAAGCCAAAACCACAATAGTGGACTCTTTAAGAATAGGTTCCTCTGGAACACCCTAATTTCTAGATGGGAAACTTTCATGAGTAACTAGATATGATGTATTGTTAAGCACCTGCGCTCCGGAGACCAATTCAGCTATGAAAGCCTCATACACCAGCTTCTCAAAACGATGCTCCCTATAAGGAAGGACCTGCTCCTTGATCTCTGGATGAAGACCCCCAATGAAGAGAGAAGTCTTCCTCAAATCATGTAACGCTACCTCTGGAGAAAAGGACACAAGTTCCTTGAAATGGTCTGCATATGCTTTCACCGTCCATTGGCCTTGTTGAATGTGTATTCACGCTTCCCTTCTCTCTGTCTTCACCTCTTCAGGTATAAACCATCAGACAAATAAAACTTTAAAGACATCCCATGTCATTCCAAATTGCATTGATGGAGGGGTAAAAAACTCCCATTCATCCAGAACTGGACCTTCAAACAGACCGAAAATGGCACACACTCTGACAGCGTCGGGAGTTCCCAATACCCTGAAGATGCGTTCGACCTATTCAAGCCACTCTGTTACTTTTAATGGACCTCATTCACTATGAAGGATATTCAATGTCCGAGAAGGACCAAAAAGTGAGCATGAATTATAAAAAACCTTGGGGACCTTTCTGGGTGGCATTTTTTTGGAAAACATATAAAACAAAAATCCATAACCAATGTCAAGCCGAAGCAACATCATTGAAAGAACCATCATTAAAAAATCGCCAGTTAAAAAACCAAAAAATATATAACCAAAACCCAAAATTTCCCCTAAAAAAACCTATTTTCATTTTATATTTCAAAACCACCTTCTTTCAAGACCACTTTACAAATACCAAGTCCAATTTTCAAACTAAATTCAATTTCCAAAAATCATTTCCCCCTTTTAAAATCTCTTTAGAAAAACAAGGTCAAGATTTTAATTTCAAGTGCACACCCCAGTAATCCCATGAACTGTTGCACATGTATTCATCCACTTTCATCCATACACACCAACACACACTTCCCATGTATTCCCTAAAATGTGAAAACATTCATAAAGAGTACCTGAGGTTTCACCCAAACCATATCTCTACTAGTTCCAAGCAAACACCATATTTTTAGACCTAGAGCTTTCAGTTTTAAAAATCCATTTCAAAAATTTAAATCCATTTAAATGAAATAATTATCATGTAAAACCCCCTTTTTCATTTCCAAAAGTTCACTTACACCAATAAAAACCAAGACAACACTCAACTTGCATCAAACTACAAGACTGAAGGACTAGTAGTTATGCTTAACCTGGAGACATGGTAGTGGGCCATGCCCTGAGTAAGCATCAACAACTTGGAGGAACTTACACCATGTACTCGGAATCCACATCGGTCACTAGTCCATGTGAAATCACGATGTAACCTCATCTTTCCTCCACTGTCATCCATTAATATAAAATGAACCAGAATGAAACAAGGAATCAATTCTCAGACTACCCCTAGAAACTTGAGGTTCAGAATGGGTGAGGGTTCATATCCTCTTTTCCGTACCTACCTATTGAGTCCCAAAAGTCCTAATCTCCATCTACCAGACACCCCATATAACAATGTCCTCCTTTAATACCATTTTTCATGATCTAACCTGGGTTGACCCTGAACTGGTCACCCGAGCTGGTCCGCGACATGTCCCTAGGGGCGTTCCCGATCCCCATGGGCTGGCAACCAGTGCGAGGCATCAAAATTTAACCATTGGGAATGATTTTTTCCCATGAACAAAAGATAAATAGACAAACAAAAACTGAGGATAAACATAAAAAAATAGTAGTAGAAATAAGAATAAAATCAAATATACAACTTTGTGACCTTTTAGGTCACCACCCATCTCATACCCAAGCCTGATCCAACACTGGGAAGCTAAAGTAGGAACCTAAACAAGAAAGGAACATGAAACTGAAAGAATATGATAGGCATGAGAACAAAGATTCTTAGTAGGGATGCGAAATATAACCATAGAATCTAGGAATTCCATTTCTCAAAACAATCTAATGACACAAGTTTGAAATAAAAATATAAAAGTAGGTTTTTCACATTTTAAAATAACCAACATTTTTTCCCATTTAAAAACCCAACACAAGCTACATACCATTTTCCAAATAATTTGACATTTTATGAATAAAATACAAAACAAAATATACCAAAGCTGGGATAGAGTAAAACAATAAAAAGTGAAAAATGAAAATAAACTAGGGAAACATAAAGCAAACAAGAAATGTAAATAATCCAATAACCATGGGTGATCATAAACTTCCCTAGAATACTCATGGACGTACTCGATTTCGGAACCACCTGTCGGTGTATGGTGAAGCTCTTAAGTCTATAACCAACTGGTTACCCTAAACTGACAAATCTAGTGGCCAAGGTCGCCTATCCTAACAACAAATCTCGGGGGTACCAACCCATATAATCGGGTTTGGTAAGTAATCATCACTCGATCATCTAAAAGATGCCCAGGAACCCTTGGTAGTTATAATAATATCATGTAAGTAGGAGGCCCTCATACATGTGACTCATCTCACAAAACTTGCCTACCCCAAACATAAACTCTCTATACGATAACCCATAAGGGATATCCCCCTGTAGAGGTTCCCCAAAAATATATATATATATAAATAAATAAATAAATAAATAAATAAATAAATAAATAAATAAATAAATAAATAAATATCATATCATCAAAGGTGCCAACCGGGTCATCTTGCCATGAAATCATTAAAACCATTTAATACCTTTTTCAAAATATTAAAGTTGTTAAATGGGAATACAATAATCAAAATGTCCTCATTTCAAAGAATCAACACAGACATTACACTAAAGCTGAAAGTGCAAACGAGCCTTTGAGTCGAAATGTCCAAAAAAACTATCAAACTATTAAACAAACACCGCTTTTTCATTTTCAAGCTAAACGACCTTTACTCTTTTAACTCACACCAAATTATGCTTTAAGGCCAACCAGACCAAACTTGAGGAACACCTTGAAATCCATTTCTTGAACACACACAAAACACTCAACCTCATTTAGAAAAATAATAACCATTTATAAAACCAATATTTCAGGAAAACCCCAACTTAAGGCATCACCTTAATTTGTTGACACATCCATGTGTGCACCAAGTGAACCCATGTTTGAGCCAACATCCAGTGATACACCAAAAACTAGTAAGACCCTTTAAACTATTTTCCATAAAACACCCATTTCATTAAGAACCATGTTCAACCACACACCTTATTTAGAAAACATAAAACCATCCCCTAAGGAATCATTAAAAGTTTCCCAAAAACATTTTAACACATTCAACAAACCATAACATTTCAAAACTATACACTGTAGACCAAACTTACAGCCAAATAAACATTTTCACAACAATGTGTGTGCTAAGAATTTCATAAGAACCCCTTATCCCCCTTTAAAGAAACACTGTCAATTAGAAAGAAAAATCTAGGGGAAAAATTCTTAAACATTATGTATAAAGATCATTAAAACATACTTTTAATAAATTCAATCATCCAGAAAAAACCACCACAAAATAATTGCGTGCACTATGGAGGTGCGAATCCTATTTTAAAAAAATTTCAAATAAGATTTTTCACCTAAATAAACAAATCTAGCATGGAAGAAAATATGAATTTAAAACAAATATACTAAATTTAACAATACAAAGGAACAACTGAATGATTTCATCAAAATCCATTCTTTTTAACAAATTCTAAAAACCTATAAATGTATAATAGACTAATTGTGTATATTGTGATAATGAAAATAAAATAAAACAATTAGAATAATAATAATTGGAAGAACCTGGCGCCAAAGTAATGCATTGGAAAGGAATATTTAACTATTGGACTACCTCAAATGCATGAAAAAATGACGCTGCTTTCACAAAAGGTATAACCGATCCCCCCCCAAAAGCCTTGCATACCTTAAAACAATAAAAAATGCCTGAAACTTAACTCAGACACTAGGGTTTAATTAATTTGAAGAAAAACACAACCCAAAGTGGAAATTAAATCTAATAAACCTATGATCAGGGTCTTGAGTATGGGAGTGTGCTAGAAAGGGAGATCATCAAAAGGTTGGGTTCACCAGATACGACGTTGTGACCGGAGCACGAGTGATCAGTGACAGCTAGGGTGGGACGACCTTGGATTCGGGAGGGCGATGAGGCAAGTTCTTGCACGCGAGGGTGAGACCGGGGAGGGATGGTGACCTTCTGGGGTCAGAGTGGCCAGAGGCGGCCATAGTGATGGTCCGTGGGTGGCTAGAGGTCAGAGCGGTGGTGCGGAGGCTGGGGTGTGAGTGGGAGGCTGGACGGGGTTCACTGAGGGGGCGTCAGTGAATGGTGATATAGAGGCTAGGGTGGTGGAGCTGGTGCAGCCTCATGAAGGGAGAAGGCAGGAGGGGGTGGGGGGATCGCGCAACGGAAACGGGGATGGGGCGCGCCTGGGTAGAATTAGGGTTAGCTAATTTTTTTCATTTTATTATATTAATCACAATATTATTATTATCAATTGCATTAATAATAAAAATAAAAATAATAATAATAATGATAATAATAATAATAAAACCAAAAATGTTTATAATAAAAAAAATACCACAAATAAAAATAAAAATAAAAATAATAAAGATAATAATAAAAATAGTTATAATAACAAAAACAAAAACAATAAAAATAATAAAAGTAAAAATGATTACAATAATAACACATCCTTAATAATAATATTCTTAGTTACATAGTAATAATAATAATATTATTACCATTTAAACATTTAACTCACTTTATTTACATAAATATTTATTTATTTTAATCGTTAGACATTTGCACGACACCCGAGCTTACTATGTGGCTACCGCCCACCGTGTAGAGACCGCACATGGGTGAAAAAACCACTAAAATTATTGAATGACTAAAATTTAAAACCGAGACCCAACCTGGACATTGGTGTGAGGACCCAAAACCAAGAAATTATAAAATAAAAATTAGTGTAAAAAAGAGGGTGTGATATTTCTCCACACCACATACACTTTCTGAACCCCAGAAAGTCACATAGCTGAAGAATAGACAAAACCAGAATATATGCCCAACTGAAACCAAAAGAAACAAAAACACAAGAGAACGAGAGAACATGAGAGGGTTCTCCCCACCACAAGAACTCAACTAGTACAAAAATCTAACACCAAAAAATACGACCCTCAGAAGGGTGTGGGGGGCGACGCGAGAACTCCCAATCGATCCAAACTATCTTTTATTACATGAGCGAACAACACCTCCACTGAAGCTTGAAACTCTCAATCTGGACCAAAAACCCTCAACACTTGAGAAAAACCTCTGAGCAAAACTTAACCAAAACAATGTATCCGATCAAAACTAGAAATATTGATTCCTCCAAAGACACTTAAATCTCCAAATAGACACAACCAAGCCGAGATTAACCCACATAAGGTCCAAACACACTTTTAATAAAAATGCACGATTTAGAAAACCTCATTCACACAACCAGGACTGCTTGGATTAAAATAGGATGAGTCCATCATAACTTCATGACAAAATAGTGAACATAAAACAATGTCAAACTTTAGTAGTAGAAAAATGATAATGTAAAGACTTTAAATGTTCCACTACCAACACAGAACACAAAACCCAAATTGAGGCTCAACAGGCCCAAAAACTCTTGACTGTGCATGGGATTCACCCAGAGACCTATAGATGGGGCTCCAATGGTTGAAGTAACTCCTACCTCATAGTTAGGCACTGGAATCCATCAGTCATAATTTCTTCTTCAGGAGATTCTTCCTAAAAAACTTCTCTAGATGACCTGTACATCCTCAATAATGGCATGTCTTCAGAGGGATGCGACATGGTAATATCACATGCCCAAACCGTCCACACTGGTGGCACAACAATGAACAATCCAATGAATTGGAAGTCAAAACCACTATAGAGGACACTTTAATAACAGGTTCCTCTGGCACACCCTACTCTCTAGGTGGGGAACCTTAATGAGTAACTGGATATGCTGGATTGTCAAGCACATGCTCTCTAGAGACCAATTTAGCTAAGAACACCTCATCCACCAGCTTCTCAAAATGATGGTCCCTAGAAGGGAGGAATCTCTCCTTGATCTCTGGATGAAGACCCCCAATGAAGAGAGATGTCTTCATTAAATCATGTGACTCGACCTCCTAAAAAAGGACACAAGTTCCTTGAAATGGCCGACATATGCTTTCACCATCCGTTGGCCTTGTTGAATGCACATTAGAGCTTCCCTTATCTTTGTCTTCACCTCTTCAGGTATAAACCATTTGTAACGTCCTGAGTCCAGAGCCCCTCCACTGGTGACCATACCCAGTTCACCACATGACCTCAAGCACGTTTCCCCGAATGCCAGAGGCTGCCGACTAGCAGCGAGGGCCTTGGTGGCTTGGTGGGGAAACTATTCCCTCATTCGGTAAGGTATACAAGTTAAGAAAACAACAATAATAGCGGAAACGATAAACAGCATGAATAAAAACAGAAACCAAACAGCGAAAGCAATGTATATATATATAACTATGATGACGAAGATACAACAGGTACAAGTATCTACGTAAAACAACAAACACAACAACGTTCTGAAATACAACTGAAACCAAGTCCAAAAGAAAAACAAAGTAATCTCCTCAGCATCGCGAGCCACGACTCGGTCCCATGCTCCCCAGCTCCTGGTGCAATCAAGATCCTAATGTAGAAGGGTGCTTGCCCTTATCTATACCTGCAGCAACATAGTCTTCTTGGGCCCAAAAGCATGGCCCAAATAGGGTGTGAGATACAATCCCAGTAGGAAACCTCCCAAAGATCTGTGCCTAACAGTCAATGAATACATGGCAGTACTAAAACAAGAAGTAGTAAACCAAAAAGCACAAATAGCTACAATCCATAGTTCTAACAAACATAGCACACAAGTAAGCAGCCGACAACAAAAGAGAAAAATAGGTAACCCTCTGGGTAGCTCTCACAGTCTAACCCCTACGGTTCAACCTCTAAGTAGTAGCAACCCTATGGGAGGCACACACAGTCTCACCCCTCTGGTTCAGTTACGTAATTAAGCAGACTCTCTGGGGAAGCACTCACCGTCAATTCCCCCTATAGTCTCGTATCGTGCTAAAGGATCTTTGGGAAAGCACTCAACGTCAATTCAACCTGTGGACCACATCGTAGTTAAAGACACTCTGGAGAAGCCCTTCCGTCAATTCTCTTCTTGGTCTCACATCGTGATTAAAAAGACACTCTGGAGAAGCCCTTCCGTCAATTCTCCCTTTGGTCTACTACTCTAGGTTCTCACAGTCCTGAGTATAACTAAACATGCTCAGCGCGTGTGTATTGTCCAAGTAAACATTAAGAAATACTTGGCTATCAACTAAGGCTCAACAAAAATAGTAAAACAACAGTCCAAAATCCTACAACTAGGCACGACAAAGAAAACTATGCACAAACAAAATACTATAATCACAAGAAATAACCTCTACTAAAGTAATCAAGCAAAGCAGGCAAGCAACAAGGGAAAAACAGGAAACACGCAATACCCCGTTCAAGGGTATTGGTGGAAATTGCACAAAATATTCATCAACTTTCAACATAAAGGCACAAACCATGTACCTCGATCTGAGGAGATCGATATACGTGAACCTCGATGACAGATTCCTCTTAGAAAAATGTAGATCTGAGAAAACACACAAAACGTTCATCCCACAATAACTTGGAAACAAGGAGGAATCAAGAAACAAGGCTAAAGTAGATGGAAGAACTTACCGCTACGATTCCAATGCAACTGACTGTGCTCGAATCGGAGAACGGACAGCGATGCAGGAATCCGTCGAAGATCCGGACGTACGGTCGCTCCCGGACGGTCGAAAACTGAAGAAGAATATGAATATGGGGGTTAGACGCGACCTCGGTCCGTTTAATGAGAAAAAGAAAGTACACAACGTGTACTTTTAGAGTACAGGATGTGTACTTCAAATTTCTCCGTACTCCGAAATAATCGGACTCCACCTTAGCCTTACACACCGTGTGTGTGGCCCGGACATGGCCAACACATGGCATCGAGCCGGGGAAAGAGTAAACGGTGTGTACTTAGAAAGTACACAGCGTGTACTTCTGAAATTTCTAGAAAATTCATTTTTTTCAAAAACTCTAGAAAAAAGGAAAAACATACCTGAAAAGAGATCCGGGTTCTTACAAACTTCCCCCCTTAAAGAAATTCGTCCCCGAATTTCCCTAACGAGGTGGAGAAGGAGAAACCCCGAAGAGCTTCGACCACTGCGATCGTACATTGGCCTCCCTCTCCCAAGTCTCGTCCTATACTCACCCATGCTTCCATAGCACTCGTACCAGAGGAACAGACCGCCTGTGGAGAACCTTCGTACTACGATCGACAATCCGGATAGGATGCTCCTCGAACGACGCATCTGCTTCAAGCTCGACTTCCTTGGGCTGAAAGACGTGAGACGGATCTGGAAAGTAACATCAGAGCTGAGAGACATGGAAGACGTCGTGCATGGCCCGATACCTATGAGGTAGCTGCAACCGATAGGCAACTGGCCCCACTCTCTCCAAGACCTCAAACGGCTCGACGTACCACGGTGAAAGCTTACCCTGTCTCCGAATCCTCTTGTGCCCCAACCTCGGTGCGACACGTAGGAAAACCTGATCACCGACCTTGAACTCTGGAGGTCATCTCCGCTGATCAGCATAAGACTTCTGTCGAGACTGCACTATAGCCATCCTCTTCCGAATCAGCTCTATCTTCTCTGAAGTCTCTTGAACAAGATGGGGTCCCAGCAAAGCTGTCTCTCCTGCCTCCAGCCAGTATAAGGGTGATCGGCATGGCCTACCGTACAAAGCCTCGTATGGAACCATCTGAATGGCCGCCTAGAAACTGTTGTTGTAGGCGAACTCCACCAGAGGAATATGCTTTTCCCAAGAACTGCCAAAGTCAAGGATGCAAGCTCGGAGCATATCCTCAAGCACCTGTATCGTGCGCTCGGACTGGCCGTCAGTCTGGGGATGATAAGCTGTACTCAAAAGTACCTGTGTACCCAAGAACTTCTGAAGTCCCTACAAGAACCGAGAGGTAAAGCACTCATCTCTATCTGAAACAATAGAGCGCGGAACTCCGTGTAGACGAACGATCTCTCTTATGTAAAGTCATCCCAGATCATTGACACTAAAGGTCTCCTTGATCGAAAAGAAGTGAGAAACCTTAGTAAGCATGTCGATGACAACCCAAATAGCATCGTTCCCCCGAGGTGATCTCAGCAACCTGGTCACGAAGTCCATCGCAACATCGTTCCACTTCCGCTCCGGAATGGGTAACTGCTGTAAAAGCCCCGCTGGTCACTAATGATCTTCTTTCACATGATGACAAGTAGAACATCTCAAGACAAAACCAGCAACATCCTTCTTCATACCAGGCCACCAGTATTGGTGATGAAGGTCCCGATACATCTTGGTGACGCCAGGATGAACTGCCCAAACAGAGGAATGGAAATCCCGCATCAGCTCCTCGCGTACGTCTGCTGGCACCCATACACGTCCCTGGAAGCACAAGATCTCATCCTCACCCACTATCCATCTAGGAAGAGGGTCCCCTCCTGACACACTCTCCCATAGGACTAATACTTCTGAGTCTGCTAGCTGCCTCATCCGTACCCGATCAAGTAGCGTGGAGGTAACAGCTACAGAAGATAGAAAAGTCTATCCCTGTCTGTCATGCACCTCCAGATGCATCTTAGAGAATAGAGCCATCAGCTGCCACTCACTACTAGCCTCTTGAACTACCTGAATCTGAGTTCTCCTGCTCAATGCATCTTCCATGACATTGACCATTCCGGGCATATAGGCGAGCTCGAAATTAAAATACTGAAGATACTCGACCCACCTGTGCTGACTCAGATTCAGATCACGCTGAGTGAAGATATACTTAAAACTCTTGTGGTCAGTGAAGACCACAAAGTTCTCTCCCAGAAGATAGTGTCTCCAACAGTGAAAGGAATGAACAGCATCTGCCAACTCTAGATCGTGCGTAGGGTAGTTCCTCTCATGTGGCCTCAACTGCTGAGACCCATACGCAACGAATCCATCTCCCTTCATAAGCACAGCTCCCATCCCGATACCCGAAGCATCACAATAAACAGTGTAGATCCTGCCTGGCTCTGGCAAGACAAGTATCAGTGCTGACGTCAACCTCCCTTTCATCTCCTAAAAGGCTGACTCACAAGAATCTGACCATAAGAACTTCGCCCCCTTCTTGGTCAGACCTGTCAAAGGTGCTTGTAGACGAGAAAAGTCCTGAATGAAGCGTCTGTAGTATCCAGCCAACCCTAGGAAGCTCCGTACCTCAAAAACGTTCTTCGGCTTCTCCTAGGAAACTACAGATCTCACTTTCTCTAGTTCCACAGATACTCCTGCCTCTGAAATAATGTGACCCAAGAAGTGAACCTGATCTATCCAGAAGTGGTACTTTGAGAGTTTAGCATAAAGATGATGCTCTCTCAGTGTACTCAGAACAATATCAAGATGTGTGGCATGGTCGTGTCGAGTGTGAGAGTACACCAAGATATCGTCCATGAAGACCACAATGAAGGAGTGCAAGTAAGGATGGAACACTCGGTTCATCAGTGCCATGAAAACAGCAGGCGCGTTTGTGAGACCGAACGACATGACTGTATACTCATATAGACCATACCTGCTCCTGAAGGCTGTCAGAGGTATATCTAATGGTCTAACATGCAACTGATGATAACTGGACCTCAAGTTGATCTTCGAGAACACCCGGGCTCCTCGAAGATGATCGAAAAGGTCGTCGATCCGCAGTAAGGGATATCAGTTCTTAATCGTCAACTGGTTCAGCTTCCGATAATCCATACAAAGCCGAAGGGTACTGTCTGCCTTCTTTTCAAACAGAACAGAAGAACCCCAAGGAGAAGTACTGGGTTGGATGAAACCCTTAGCCTGTAGCTCCTCCAACTGCTTCTTGAGATCCTGAAACTCAGGTGTGGCCATCCTATATGGAGGAATGGACACCGGTGCCGCTCCTGGCATGAACTCAATAGAGAATTCTACCTCACGCTCCAGAGGAAAACTTAAAAAGTCTTTTGGGAAGATGTCCCTGAAGCGATCCACCACTGGAGGAAAGTCCAACTATGGAGTCCCCTGATCTTCCAGATAAAGGATAGCAATCTGGGCTATCACCCCTCCTAGCCCAAGATGCTCGAGTCCTGCCCGACTTGCCCTAACGTCCCATTCGCCTCTATGAAGGAAAGATTCACCTTCTGGTGAAATGAAACTCACTCTACGATGATAACAATCGATGACTGCCTGAAAAGAAATCAACCAATCCATGCCAAGGATGACATCATAGTCTATCATCTCTAGGACATAGAGATCCCATAATAAGAGATACCCTCCAACCTCGAGAGGGAACTCTCTACAATGGAGTACACTATATGTCCTTGTCCCCAAGGGTGTGTCTAGTGTCAACGAGTCAGCAGAAGAAAAGATGCAGAGTCCAAGTCTCTCCATAACAGAAATAGAGATAAATCTATGCATAGCACCAGTATCGAAAAGGGCTGAAGATAAAACTGAGGCTACTAAAATTGTACCTCGAACAGTAGAAGGCCCGGGATCCTGCTCATGATAAGTCTGCTCCACGGTGAAAGACTGGCCTGCACCGCGGCCCTGTGCCCCTGACTGAACACTCTGATATGAACCTCCCTGCTGGTGCTGAGGGACTGGTGGCTGACCGCCACGACCTCGACCTCCACCTCAGCCTGAACGGCCGGAAGAACTCCAGTTCCCCGACTGGTGAGAAATTGGTGGTGCTGCTCCTGAACGAGGAGTCATGGAAGAACCCTGATCACGTACTGCTGGTGAGAAAACCTGGAAGAAATGATGAAGGTGACCCATCTTGCTGCAAGATCGACACTCCACTGGGTCCCTCTGGCACTGAGGCCTCGTGTGCCCTATCCGGCCACGCTGGCATCATTTCACCTGACTGCCTGATGATGCGTATCGCTTCCTCGAATCACCACGCATAGGAACCCTACGGTGCATCTTGCAGTCATCTGAAGGAAATCTAGCTTTGGAAGCAGAACTGCCCTGGCTCGAAGATCCCGAGTCTCTCAGATTGCGCTCCGCAATCAGTGCCTGGTTGACGATGGAAGTAATGGAAGTCAGCTGGAAGATGTTCACCTGCGAGCGGATCTCCCGCCCGAGTCCATCCTCAAACTTCCTTGCCAAGAACACCCCACTCCCATCCCGAAGGGGTGTAAAATGCTGTAGCTCAGTGAAACGAGATGAATACTCCATGACAGATAGAGTACCCAGCTCTAAGCTCATGAACTACCAGGATCGATCGGCCCTTAGGGTCTCCGGGTAGAAGTAGTCATAGAAAACACGCTGGAACTCCTCCCAAGTCATAGCCTGCTGCTGACCCGCCTGTGAGATCACGTCCCACCACCTCTTGGCAGAGTCTCGGAGCATGTAGGTGGCGAGCTTGACCTGCCTCTCTGGAGGCGTATCCAGATGCTCGAATATAGTCAGCATGGCTTCCAGCCACGACTCTACACCCTGATTTCCTCCCTCCCCTGAGAACGTGGGAGGATGCTGCTGCTGGAAAAGCCGCGTCAAGTCTGCCATAGACGAGGCAGGAGGTGGTGGTCCCTGGAATGCCTGCATCATCCTCATGAAACCTTTCCTGAACTGCGCATCAGCGCCTGCAACTGGTACGACAACCAGTGCCAAAGCTGGCTCGGCTGGGGGATCGACATGAAGTCTTTGATCTTCCATATCCGGCGTCTGATCACTGCCCGATGACAGACGTACCACCGGAGGACGTCTCGGAGGCATAGCTCTGAAAGATCAAAAGCACACCTTAGATCTGGAAACAAGGACAGGGAACACAAGAGTACCAAATGGGAACAGAGAAAGAAAGAAAAACACAAGTTTGAAAAACACGACTACACGGCGTGTATAAAACTACACGACATGTCTTCTTAAACCACTAACATGGGCGTGTACCCCAGCCCTACAAGTCATGTACACTTCAAACCACACATCGTGTTGACCCCAACACACGGCGTGTACTTGAAAGCTATTACCCTACCCGAGTCTCCTTACACGGCTAACCCACACGGTCTGACTCAACCCGAGACTACACAGCGTGTTCCAAACAAACACGACCTGCACTAGACATGGTTTCGGTCGTCCGTGTTGTTGAGTACACAACCATCAATACGGCTGGACCTTACACAACATGCTCCAAACAAACACGGCATGTATAGTCGAAGGTGACACCATCCCGTGTTGTTTGTGACACGGCCGTGTACCTGGACAAGACTACACGGCGTGTTCCGAACAAACACGACGTGTGGAAAGGAAGGTCACGCCGGCCCATGTTGGTTGTGACACGGCCGGGTACCTGGACAGGACTACATGGCGTGTTCCATATGGACACGACGTGTTCTACCCGAGCTTCCCCGACCCGTGTTGTTAGTGCCACGACCGGGTACACAGCTCAGAACTCCCACGGCGTGTACCAATGGTACACAACATGTTCCCGAAGTTACTCCCACGACACCGTGTTCTGCTCACACGGTCAGTGACATGGCCTGAAAACTACACGACATGTTCTAAAAAGTACACGCCGTGTATTCTAGGTTTTTTGGGCAGTAGCTCAGAAACTGCGCAGAATTCTAGAAACACTAAAAACAAGTGAAAGGGTGCCAATTTTCGATCCGTGAGGGCCCATAACACCTCAAGAACCAAAATTTGGCGTTCATTTTAAGCAAGAAATAGAAAAACAGTTTCCTAACATAGCAGCATAGAATCTATCAAGCAACTATCACAACAGCATGCATAATCTATAGAAAGTATATCACAACAGCATGCAATCACTAATACACCCTAGATGACATGGAAAGAATGCATGACATGTGATTTCTACAAGTGACTATATGATGAATGAGATGGCATACCCTCATCTCATCAGGTTGCGACAAAAATAGAACCGAAATATCAAAACAATAACCGTACAAGTCATGTGAATCACTCTAGGTGAAAACATATCAACCATAAAACTCAAAACCAGTAAACTGCCGTTAACGAGGTAGTATGACCTTTCCCTGTACACGGGTTAGCTACTCCCGAGCACAACTTAATACCAAGTACCAAATCCGTCCTATCCCTGGATAAAGTCTCCAAACAGTAAAGCAAGAGAAAAGAACTCCTCTGATACCACTTTGTAACGTACCAAGTCCGGAGCCCCTCCACTGGTGCCCGTACCCGGTTCGCCACATGACCTCAAGCACATTTGCCTGAGCACCAGAGGCTTCCGACTAGCAGCGAGGGCCTTGGTGGCTCGGTGGGGAAACTATGCCCTCATTCGGTAAGGTATACAAGGTAAGAAAACAACAATAACATCAGAAACGATAAAAAACATGCATAACAATAGAAACCAAACAACGGAAGCAATGTATATATATATATAACTGTGATGACGAAGATGCAGTAGGTACAAGTATCTAAGGAAAACAGCAAACACAACAACGTGCTGAAATACAACTGAAACCAAGTGCAAAAGGAAAACAAAGTAAGCCCCTCAGCATCACGATCCACGACTCGGTCCCATGCTCCCTAGCTCCCGGTGCAATCAAGATCCTGAAGTAGAAGGGAGCTTGCCCTTATCTATACCTGCAGAAACATAGTCTGCTTGGTCCCAAAAGCATGGCCCAAACAGGGAGTGAGATACAATCCCAGTAGGCAACCACCCAAAGATTTGTGCCTAACAGTCAATGAATACATGGCAGTACTAAAACAAGAAGTAGTAAATAGAAAATCACAAACAGCTACAATCCACAGATCTAACAAACATAGCACACAAGTAAGCAGCCAACTACAAAAGAGAAAAACAGGTAACCCTCTGGGTAGCTCTCATAGTCTAACCACTACGGTTCAACCTCTAAGTACTAGAAACCCTCTGGGAGGCACACACAGTCTCACCCCTCTGGTCCAGCTACGTAATTAAGCAGACTCTCTGGGGAAGTACTCACCGTCAATTCCCCCTATAGTATCATATCGTGCTAAAGGATCTTTGGGAAAGCACTCAACGTCAATTCCCCCTGTGGCCCGCATCATAGTTAAAGACACTCTGGAGAAGCCCTTCTCTCATTTCTCCACTTGGTCTCACATCGTGATTAAAAAGACACTCTGGAGAAGCCCTTTCGTCAATTCTCCCATTGGTTTACTACTCTAGGTTCTCACAGTCCTGAGTATAACTAAACATGCTCAATGCGTGTGTATCATCCAAGTAAACATCAAGAACTACTTGGCTATCAACTAAGGCTCAACAGAAATAGTAAAACAACAGTCCACAATCCTACAACTAGGCACAACAAAGAAAATTGTGCACAAAAAAAATACTCTAATCATAAGAAATAACCTCTACTAAAGCAATCAAGCAAAGTAGGAAAGCAACAAGGGCAAAATAGGAAACACGCAATACCCCGTTCAAGGGTATTGGTGGAAATTGCACAAAATATTGATCAACTTTCAACATAAAGGCACAAACCACCTACCTTGATTCGAGGAGATCGATATACGTGAACCTCGACGACAGATTCCTCTTAAAACAACGTAGATCTAAGAAAACGCACAAAACGTTCATCACACGATTACTTGGAAACGAGGAGGAATCAAGAAACAAGGCTAAAGCAGAAGGAAGAACTTACCGCTGCGATTCCAACGCAACTGACCGTGCTCGAATTGGAGAACGGACGGCGAGGCGAGAATCCGTTGAAGATCCGGCCATACGGTCGCTCCCAGATGGTCGAAAACTGAAGAAGAAGATGAATATGGGGGTTAGATGCGACCCCGGTCTGTTTAATGAAAAAAAGTACGTAAACGGTGTGTACTTTTGGAGTACACGGCGTGTACTTAAAATTTTTCCGTACTCCGAAATAACCGGCCTCCACCTCAGCCTTACACACCGTGTGTGTGGCCCGGACATGGCCATAACATGGCTTCGAGCTGGGGAAAGAGTACACGATGTGTACTCAGAAAGTACACGACGTGTACTTTTGAAATTTCCAGAAAATTCATTTTTCTCAAAAACTTCATAAAAAAGGAAAAACATACCTGAAAAGAGATCCGGGTTCTTACACCATCAGACATAGACAGATTTAAAGACCTCCCACATCATCCCAAATTACATTGATGGTAGGGAAAACAACTCCCATTCTCTAGAATTGGACCTTCAAATAGACCAAAAACAATATGCACTCTGACAGTGTCGGGAGTTCCCAAAACCCCGAAGATGCATTCAACCTCTTTAAGACACTCTGCTACTTCTAACGGACCCTGTTCACTATGAAGGATCTACAATGTCCATGAAGGACCAAAAATTTGGAATTACTTATTAAAAACCATAAGGATCTTTTTGGGTGGAATTTTCGAGAAAACATATAAAAAAAATCCATAACCAATATCAAGCTGAAGCAACATCATTGAAAGCACCATCATCTAAAAACATCCAATTAAAAAACCAAAAAAATATTACCACAACCCAAAATTCCCTTTAAAAAAAACCACTTTTGATTTTATATTTTAAAACCGCCATCTTTCAAGACCAATTTCTAAATATCAAGTCCACTTTTCAATCCGAATTAAATTTCCAAAAATCATTTCCCATTTTTAAAATCACATTAGAAAAACAAGGTCAAGCCTTGAATTCCAAGTGTACAACCCAGTAATCCCATGAACTATTGCACATGTCTTCATCCAATTTCATCCATACGCACCAACACACACTTCCCATGCATTCCCTCACATGTTAAAATGTTTATAATGAGTACCCGAGGTTGCAACCAAACCATATCTCTACCAGTTCCAAGAAAACACTGGATTTTTAGACCAAGATATTTCAGTATTAAAATACCATTTCACAAATTTAAATCCATTCAAAAGAAATAATTCTCATTTATAAACCTCATTTTAATTTTCAAAAGTTCACTTACACCAATCAGAACCAAGATGAAACTCAACTTGCATCAAATTGCATGACTCAAGGACTAGTGGTTATGCTTAACCTTGCGACAAGGTAGTGGGCCATGCCCCAAGTAAGCATCAACAACTTGGAAGAACTTAAACAGTGTACTCAGACTCCAAATGGGTCACTACTCCATGTGAAATCACAATGTAACATCGGCTTGCCTCCATTGTCATCCATCAATATAAAATGAACTAGAACGAAATAAGGAATAAATTCTCGGACTACCCATGTGAATCAAGGTTCAGAATGGGCGAGGGTTCAAGACCACCTACATGTACCTACCTCTTGAGTCCCGAAATTCCTAATATCCAGATACCAGACACCCCAAATAACAAGGGCCTCCTTTGGTACCATTGTTTCACGAACCAACCCAGGTCGACCTGGAACTGGTCACCCAAGCCGGTCCACGACTTATTCTGAGGGTAGTTCCTGATCCCCACAGGCTGGCAACAAGTGTCGAGCTTCAAAATTTAACCATTGAGAGTGATTTGGCCCATGAAAAAAAGATAAAAAGATAAATTTTTTGACAATAAACATAAACAAACTAGCAGAAAAAATAAAAATAAAATCATACATACCTCCTTGTGACCTTCTAGGTCACCACCCAACTCAAACCCAAGCCTGCTCCAACACTGAGCAGATGAACTATGAACCTGAACCAGAACTGAACCTGCAACTAAAAGAATATTATAGGCGTGAACACTGAGATGTTTCGAAGGGATGCCAAATATAACAAAGGAATCCAAGTATTCCCTTTCCCAAAACAATCCAATGACACAAGCTTGAAATAAAAATATAAAATTAGGGTTTTCACATTTTAAAATAAGCAACATGTTTTTCCCATTTACAAACCCAACACACACAACATGCCATTTTCAAAATCATTTAACATTTTATGATTAAAATCCAAAAAAATACCAATGTTGGGCTGGAGTAAAACAAGTAAAAAGTGAAAACTAAAAATAATCTATTGCACCAGAAAGTAAACAAGAAATATAAATAATTCAATAAACATGGGTGATCCTAAACATCCTCAGAAGACCCCTAGACGTACTCGGTTTTGGAACCACCTTCCGGTGTATGGTGTAGCTCCTAATTATATAACCAACTGGCCAACCTAAACTGACCAATCTAGTGGCAAAGCCCACCTGTCCTAACAAAAAATCTAGGGGGATACCAACCCATCTAATTAGGGTTGGTCAGCAACCATCACTCGATCATCTAAAAGATGCTTGGGAACTTATGGAAGTTATAATAATATTGTGTAAGTAAGAGGCCCTCGCACGCGTGACTCATCTCACCGCACTTGCCTACCCCAAACACATACACTTCATACAATAACCCATAAGGGATATCCCCCCTATAGTGGTTCCCCAAATATATATATATATATATATATCATCAAAGGTTCCAATCAGGCGGTCATGCCATGAAATCATTAAAACCATTTGAAACCCTTTTCAAAATATTAATGTTGTTAAATGGGTATATAGAAATCAAAACATCGTCATTTCAAAGAATCAACAAAAACATTACACTAAAGCTGAAAGGGCCAAACATGCCTTTTAGTCTACATGTCCAAAAAACAAAATCAAACTATTAAAAAAACATCACTTCTGCATTTTTGAGCTAAATGACCTTTACTTTTTTAACTCATTCCAAATTATGCTTTAAGTCCAACTAGGAAAAACTTGAGGAACACCTTGAAAGACATTTTTTGAACAAAAACAAAAGACAAAACCTCATTTATAAAAATAAGAACCATTTATAAAACCAATATTTCAAGACAATCCCAGTGTAAGGAATCGGATTTATTTGTTGGCACATCTGTGTGTGCACCAATTGCACCCATGGTTGCACCAACATCCAGTGATACACCAAAAACCAATAAGACACTTTATACCATTTTGCATAAAACACCCATTTCATTAAGAACCATGTTCAACAACCCACCTTATTTAGAAAACATAAAACCATACCCTTAGGAAGCATTAAATTTTTTCCAAAAACATTTTAACACATTTAACATACCATACCATTTCAAAACTATACACTCTAGAGCAAACTTATATCCAAATAAACATTTTCACAACAGCATGAGTGCTAAAAATTTCATAAGAACCCCTTATCCCATTTAAAGAAAAACTGTGAATTAGAAAGGACAACCTAGGTGACAAAATCCTAAACATTTTGTATGAAGATCATTAAAACTTACTTTTAATAAATTAAATCATCTAGAAAACACAACCATAAACTAATTGAGTTCACTGTAGAGGTGAAAATTATATTTTAAAAAATTTCAGAACAAGATTTGGAACCTAAATAAAAAAATCTAGCATGGACACAAATATGCATTTAAAACAAACATACTAAATTTAACAATACAAGGGAACAACTAACAGATTTCATGAAAATTCATTCTTTTTAAAAAATTATAAAAACTTATAAATGCATTATAGACAAATTGGGTATATTGTGACGATGAAAATAAAATAACAAAATAATATTAATAATAATTGGAAGAACCAAGCACCAAAGGAATGCATTGGAAGGGAAGATTTATGGATTGAACTACCAAAAAGTCATGAAAAGGTGATGCCGCTATCGCTGAAGGTAAGAATGATATTCTTAGACACCTTGCACACCTTAAAACAACAAGAAAAATGTACGACACTTAACTTGGAAATTAGGGTTTAATTAATTTTAAGAAAAACACAACCCAAAGTGGAATGTAAATCGAATAAACCTATGTCGAGGGTCGTAAGAAGGGGAGTGCATTAGAAATGAATATTGTTGAAAGGTCAGGTTCACTGGAAATGGCGTCGTGGCCGAAGCGCGGGTGACTGGAGACAGCGAGGGAGAGGTGGCCTTGGATGTAGTAGGTTGACGAGGCCAGCGCTAGCGCGCAAGGGTGAGGCCATGGTGGGATGGCGGCCTGCGGGGGTCAGAGAGGCCGGAGGTGGCTGGAGCGGTGGTCCACGTGTGGCCAGAGGTTGGAGCAGCGGTGCGGAGGCTGGGGCACGATCGAGAGGCCGAACGGGGTGCACTGAGGGGGCGCTGACGAAGGGTAGTGCGACCGCAAGAGGGGAGAAGGAATGAGGGGGGTGGGGGCTCACATAGCGCAAACAAGGAAGGGGCGCGCCTGGGAAGAATTAAGGTTAGGTTATTATTTTCATTTTATTATATTAATCACAATAATAATAATAATAATAATAATAATAATAATAATAATGATAATAATAATAATAAAACCAAATATTATTATAATAAAATAACAAATAATAATAATAATAATACCATAAATAAAAAAATAATTATAACAAAGATAACAATAATAAGAGTTTTAACAAAAAAATAAAAGTAAAAATAATAACAATAATAACACTTCAATAATAATAATTTTATTAATTACATAATTATAATATTATTATTACAATATAAACATTTAAATCACTTTATTTACATAAATCATTATTTATTTTAATCGCTAGACGTTTGCACGATACCCGAGCTGACCGCGTGGCTACCGCCCACCATACGGTGACTGCACGTGGGTGAAAAACCCAATAAAATTATTAAACGAAATAAATTTAAAACTAGGACCCAACCCAACCATTGGCATGAGGACCCAAAGTGAAGAAATAATAAAATAAAAATTAGTTTAAAAAGGTGAGTGTGACATAAAATCAGTGTAAGTCATAATGAAATGTTGTTCTGGAAATACTAAATAGGTATGATATATGGGTTCATAATTTTTAGTGGGAGTAAATTGATTAGAAGTCTCTGATAAAAATATATAAAACTTGATACTCATCTGATAACAACATCTCTCATAGATGAATCAAATCATTTGCATCAAACTAAAATTTTTAATTAATATAGAAAAGTAGAATCTTAATATAGGAAACATAAGAAAATTTATTACATAAAAGAAATTCTATGTGATGGAGTAAACCTTTACTGAGTTACCAAGTTTTGAAGTAATTAAAAAAATGAATCAAGACAATTATATAAGTACAGAATGATTCATTGGGGGTATCAAAGGTAGTAGATACACAATGAACAAATTAATTTTATTCCCTACTCAAATATTCAATATTATTGGATATATTAATTATTTGAGGATAATATAGGGTTCCTCAATGCTTATTATAGTTTAATAATTCATTCTATTTTCATTTATGAAAATGTTTCGATAATGTGAATGGGTTCAAGAAATTTTTTCCCTATTTTCTCAAAGTGTAGATAAAAGATACTGTAGGACATATAATATCTATGTTCTTATGGAATATTGATATTATATGTAGGTAAAAGTTAAAACCATTAAAATAAAAGATAATTGGAAAGTGCCACAATGTTTATTTGAGTATCAAGTCAAGGCTACTGAAACCTAATGGTAAAATAAGGAAATGAGGTCTGACAACTCCATATGATGAAATTTACCAATATACCTGATGGGGTTATTGAAACTCCATGAAATTTTCATGTTTGATATTAGTGTTATTGAAATAAATAATTTGGTATTAAAGGTTATTTGATATCAAATATATGTTTTACAAGTATTTTAAATATACAGGAGGTCAATATTATGATAGATCTTATAGTTTTCATTTAAATTATAAAGCAAAGAGTTTATTCATAAAAATATTGAATGTAAAATAGTTTCTAAATCTTATATGAATCTATATAAATATGTACTTAGTTATCTCATTTCTCTTATATGATAAGATAATTTGAATGTTAACAAAGAGCTATTATGATAAATATGGGATAATGAATTCAATACACATGGTTTATGATTCCTAAGATTATATAACATGTTTTGAAAGTTATGTAAGGATAAAAGTGTTTTGTCTATAATAAATGGTTTTATCCATTATTTTATTAAAATATATGGAATTAAGATTCTGCCATCATTAATGAAATATTTTGAATAATAATATTCTTTTCAAGGGAATTATAAAAACACGTAAAATTCCATATATGATATGGATGAAAGTTTTTATTAAATATTCCTTCAAATAGTTAATAAGATTAATTTCCTAAAAAATAGTTTCCCTATATTAAAAATATATTCTAAAGAAAATATAGCGTCTAAGAGGTTATTGGGAGTATGTTTAGAATTAGAGAAATTTATAATTTGAAAATAATTTTTTTTGATAGTCTATAAAGTGATTATAAGATTATATCCCAAAAGAGTTTAAGATATATCATTAAATATAAATGTAAAGAGTTACATTTAGTTACCATAATTTAGAAAATATCATAATACCCTTTAGGAGTTTAAGATATTTTGTAAAAGTAATAATGTAAATAGTTACATTAGTTACTAAAATTATATCACGGGAATAATTTTATGGAAAATATTTCAAGAATGGTGATTATATTCCTAAAATGAGTTATAGTAAGAAAACATAATTTATTATAATTATAACATTTGATGTTGTGGAGTTAAAATGTTTGAAAATATTCAAGGATTTTAATATTAGAAATATAATTCCTAAGTCTCATAATTATTCATACTAGATTACTTCATAGATTTTAATTACTAAAGAGTTTAGTGGAAGGATTTTATTAGGTGTAAATGCAATATCCCAATATTTTAAAGTAATTACTATGTCTGATAAAGTACAAAATGCGTGTCATTGAGCATAAAAAACCTCTAAATATTATTATTTAAATATGACTGTTATAACCAAGCCATATAATTGGATTGTATGAATATGATTAAAATAATTGTGAAATATATTTAAATTTAATAATAAATTAAAATGTATGGAATAATTATTTATAAATAAGAAATTAGTTTTTAGAAATTTCATTTTATGTTTCAAAAATACATTTTCATCAAAACTTTTTTTATTACTTTTTGTGAGAAAATATTATAATTAATATTTGGAAAATTTAGGAAATTATATTGATAAAATGAGTTTCATTTTTGAATTAATCATCTTAAAATTATATTAGGTTTAATTTTTGAGAATTTTCTAAAAAATAACTATTTTTTCAATGAATAGTGATGAATACAAATTTTATTAAAAATTGTATTTTCTTTTCAATTATTTGAAAAGAGAAATTCTATTTAATATTTTTTTTAAAATTAATTAGTTCCTTTTTATTTTAAATAATTAAATTAATTTTTTTAAAGAATTATTCTTAAATTTTTTATAAATAAAATTTATTTTTTAAAAGACATTTTTCTAAAAAACCATTTTTCGTCAAGTTTTGGTAGTGTGATTTTAAATTAAATTCTTCAACTTATGTACTTTGAATTTTGTAACTTTTATTCCATATTTGTATTCAGTGGTTCTAAATTTTTTAAATAGGTCCCTTTTATTTTTGGTCAATATAAACTGTAACTTTGGAAATTTTTGTTACCACGGTTAAGGGTAAATCAGACAATTAAAGTAAAAAATAAAATGATAAGGACTAGAAAATGGCCATAAAACTGCCTTAATTTTATCAGATGATTATATTTCATCCATAGTCATCCTAAATTTTAATATATGGATTTTTTCATATGGATGTGATTATAAAATTTTTAATATATTTTAATGAAATATAAAAAATTTCACTCTTATTTTTAATAACTATAATATTTTGAACATCAGGATAACCAAAAGACATGTCCAATTATAAATATTATTTTGAAATTTAAATTATTTATATTCATAATGATATTATTTTATTTGTATTCAATAAATAATCTCTTGAAATTTTTACACAATGCTATCACAGTAATTATTCAAATAATTGAAAAATTAAATAAAAAATATTATAAATAATAAAAGAAGAATAATTTGAAATCAATAATGTGACCCTAGAATTTTATAGATAAAAATGAAATATCATAAAATTTTATATTCATTAGATCCTAATTTAATTTTCTTTCTTGGTGCTATAAAATTCAAAGTAAATAAATAGTTTTAAGAGTGAAAATATTGATATTTTATGAAAATATTATTTTATTAAATGATATAAAATTACTAAAAATAATATATTAGGAAATTGGATTATGATATGGCTTAAAATATCATACATGTTCTATTTATGGGTCTTTTTTTCATTTATTATTACTATCTTGACCCTTAAAGAGTAAAAAATCTTATTGTCATCGTAAGTGTGAAAAGGGTTAATGGGTGGTTAAAACCAAAATATATGGGAAACATGTGATATAAATTTTTTCAAAAATTGTAATATGAGATAATTACAACTCATAAAAATATTATATTTTAATATTAACAATTATGTGCCATTTGGGCTTCAAAATTAATTTATATTAAATAAATATTTTAATAAATTCCAAGAGTGTCTATGCCCTCTCTTATAAAGGTGAACCACTTATTCTCATTTATTAACACTTAAAAACACTTTTTTTTTGGAAACTATATACCCAAATCACCTAATAACATCCATATACATGTTCTAGAGGAATTATTTAGTAATAATATTATTCCTAGAGGCCTTAAGGTGTTAAGAAAATGATATTTTCTAAAGAAGAGTTATAGTTTTAACAACATATTTTAGTTTTATTTCTTATTAAACCTCCTTAAAATCATCTTTAACTATGGTAAAATAATAAAACTAGTATCCTAAATATGATTATATTTTATTATGTTAATGTAATAACCTATATCCATATCCTCTTACATCAAATGGGAAATGAAACCATCGTTCATGTGTACAACTAACTACCGCCTCACGAGTTGATGTAATACATTTTCCATCACCATCTTTCATGACATGAATTTAATGATGGTATTAATATTTATACATGATATTCATGAAATATTTATAATTATTAAAATATAATATATTATTTACCTTCTTACCTTTTCATTCATGGAAAAATGAAAATGTTGTTTGTGCTTATGTGTGGACTACCACCTCCACCAAGCGATGAGTTTTTGTTTTCATCAGCACATAACAAGGATGATATACATAACTATATTTAAATAATTAATATGATATTTATAATATTATGATAGTTATTTGAAGATAAAATAACACTTACCTTCTTTCCATATTGATTGTTGAAAAATTTAAACGATACTCATGCGTACGTATGACCTATTATCTCCATGGTTGTAACATAGTTTATTTCTCATAAAAATATTTCATGATTTTTTAAAGTATAATTAATGTATAAAAATTATCATTATTTAATGATCATTATTCTTGATATTATGTAATAATAACCTCTTTGACTATAGTCAACTTATCGAATCCATTTTGGACTTATGAAACAAATATCTTCAAAAAATTCAATGTGAATTTTATTGATTATATAATTAAATATAACATGGTAAGAGATAAAAAAAGGAATAATAAACATGAAAAAGTTTATTAATAAAGTAAATAATTAACCTATGTTAATTGTTCATGAAGATAAAGAACAAATGTGATTGGATGGACTAAAGGTGGGGATTTTTTTAAAAAAAATCATATTTTTATGATTCCCTTAAAACTCTTTTTTTTTTCATATCCATATTATTAAAAATATTTATGGATGTATTTATACGAACATAAGTGAATTATAAAGGACACTTTATGTTTACTTTTAATTTATTTCAATGTTTCTCCAAATGAATCTTTTTACTGAAATTTTTAATGTTCCTTACAAAAAGACAAAGGGAATGTTATATTTTAACATATATGGTGACAAAATCTTTCCAAAAGAAATTATAATTATTTTATTTTTAGATTAATTTACATGATTTCATGTTTTCTTAAAATAAAATCCCTATTTACCTATGTTTTAGTTATTTTCTAAAAGTTTATTAAAATGAAATAGATATATCAATATTAGAAAAGTTTTATTGTGGGTCCAATGAATATTTTTATACAAGATTTTATTTATTCTGTTATGGTTCTTGGAAAAGTTTCACGAGTATGGGTGGTTTTATTATAAAATGAGGGTGTATAAGCCTATTATATCTCTCCAATTCATTGGGTAAAGGTAAAGAGTCAACTGGTTAGGTTTCTTTTAAGAGATTATGAGAATATACTATGATGGTTATTCCAAGTATAACCATAAAGGTTATTTCAAGTATAACTATAATGGTTACTCAACATATAACCATGATAGTTATTCCATGAGTAACCGCAAGGGTTACTCCATATATAAGAGTGATATGAAAATGTTTCCCCAAGTTTATTACTTGTTTTATATATAATTTCTTTGTATTTTAAAATATTCTTGTGAGAAAAAACTATGTGTCTTTCATATGGAAATGATTTATTTCATAAGCTCAATGAATAATGTGATAAAGGTAAGTATTTTATGTGTTTTAATGTTTTCACTATAATAATGGATTTATTTCTTTTTATGTCCCTTACCAAGCTTCTTTGTTCCCATCCCACATTTTAAAATATTTTTCAGAGGATAATTAGGGACAAGGATGAGTTCAAATTGAAAATGGTGAAGATGTGTCATGAAAAGAAAACATGTATCCTTTTTAAAAGTTATTTTATAGAAAACAATGGATATTGAATTAAATTGTACATATTGTAATATATGGGTTTTCTATTTAATAGTTATGTCCCATCTATTTAATCGTATAAACCTTAAAGATATTTGGTAATGTAATAAAATGAATTATAGGTAAATTCACTAGAATATGTAATGTTTAAGGTTGGGTCCCTGTAGTTGGTATCAAGTTATATTTTTGATAAATTTTGAGGTTATGATAATTTTAATAGAATATATTTAAAATATTTTACATAATAGTTATATTGAAATGATATAGCACTTAAAGATTACCATGTTTCTTCATTTAATGTATATTTGTTCCAGATAGTTTTCTAAAGAGGAAACATGAAAGTTGTACTTGGAAGGAACTGGGAGGACAATATTCTTCCAAATAAACAACCTGAATTTTTTGAAATTGGAACGGAGTAGTTTAGTGCTATGATAGATCAGTTGATGTAAGCTATAAATGGTGGTGGTTTTCATTCTTGAGAGCATCTAGATCTACCAAAAGGAATATGTTGATAGTGTAATATTTTATGAAAATACACCCTCTTTAATTAAATGGATATTCTAACCTAGTGGAAGATGAGGGGTGGATTAAATCAATAAAAAATATATTTGATGCCATGGTTTGTTTGGATCAATAAAATTTAACTCTTTTCATTTATCATTTTGAAGGTAAAAATGACTGAAATTGGTAATTGGTTAAAAATAAAAAAGATATATATTCGCTTGATTCCATGGAATGATATATATTTAAAAATATTTTTCTTGAGAAATATTTCCCTAAAATTACTCATATTAGGATGGAGAAAAAATTATTGGAATTTTAAAAAAACAATAATGATTTTGAGGCCATGCATGAATAAAACATCACAAGATTTTCCAATCATGTGCTGGATTTCATTATGGACCCTGAAATTAATATGAATAGATATTACTCAAGTTTTAAACAAATTTTATGAAGAGAATTGGATGTATGTGAATTTAAAATCTCTGAAACAATTTTTTGTTGTGCTAAGAATTTTGAGATAGGTTTCTTGAACACGTATGTTCCTAGAGATAACAAGAGTATGAAATTGTCAAGGTGGTAGGCAATAGAGAAGCAACATGCTACGGAATCTATAGGTAAGACTCCAAATTATTCCAAGTGTGGTAAATGAAATTTCATAGAATATTTTATAGGGTCAATAAAATTTATCGATGTGCTAATATGGGGACTATGGTTTGTGATTGCAATAAAAAAGATCTTGGTATTTGTAAGGAAAATTTTAATAAGCAAGAAATTAATTATCAAAAATGTAGTGAAATGGTTCCTAATGTGTATGAGTGTCCAAAGGAAACGAATGATGGGATGTAACAAGACTATAAACAAAAGGGTGTTGTGAAATCAAGTCTAACATATTTGATGGATGTTGTGACATCAAATGAAGTAGTAACAACCCTTGAGAGATAATTATTTTATGAGTATTAACCTAAGGTCCAGGTACTATCAGTTTTAGGTGAAGGAGGTTGGAATTCTGATAATAGTATTTCAAACTATAAATGGGTATTATGAGTTTTTTGTTATTCCCTTTGGGTTAAAAAATTACCCAATTTTATTTATATATCTTATGAATATATTATTTCATGAAATGTTGTATAAGTTTTCGGTTATTTATAAATGATTTCTTGATTGATTCAAAAAGTTTATGGGGATCATGAAACACCTAAAAATTATTTCATTATAAGTTATGTTTTCAAAATTTAGAATCATATATTAGATAGAATCAATACCTTTGAAAAGTGGTGTAGTGTTAATAGTTTTTGGAGACATTCATTTAAGGACATATGATAAAAGGATAAATTAAACTTTGGGGTAATATGTTATTAATGGTAAATAAATAATATTCACTTAATATTATTTGATTTTGTGAAAATATAGAAAAGCATAGAGGTTAATTTTTTTTAGGATGAATGTAATTTTTTTGGAAGTTCATCATATTTATGGGAACATTATACAAATTATATCTTTTTAGAAAAAGGAAAAGTGATATGTAGGGTTTTAATGCGTCACATCTGGTAAGGCCGCAGGGCTTGAACCCCCAATTGACGGGTCACATGGGTGCATCACCTTCGACTGATCCATGTGATTTCCTGGTTAGAATGAAATTATTTTTATTTAATTAAATTATTTAATAGATAAAGGTTATGTTTTTTTAGAAAATATATTTTTTCATAGATATTACCATGGGATTGAAAAAGTGATTCAAAGAATAGGTGATTAATGTTATTTCAAATGAAGTTCACTATTTTGGGAACCTTACATGATGCAGGTAAACAAAACAATATGGGATTTTATTTAAGGATAAAAGGTTGAATTATATTTTTGAGTAATATATGATTTTTTATGGATTTATAGTGATTTAAGTTATTTATGGAAATGATTATAATATGTTGGAGATTATATGATAATGGTGTATAATTTTTGGTATGAAACATTAAGAGTAATTGATGTTATTTGAAGATAAATGATAAATTTATATGAGAAGAATGTGTGATCAAATCCTTCTAATTTTTGGGGTTCAATATTAGTTTAGAATATTTTGAAGAATTTTAAGGATAGTTATATAATTAATTTTTTAGTTTTAACTTTGGGTATTTCTACTGAATTTTAGATATTAATATTTTATTTCTTTGTATGAAGGTTTATTCATTTTGGTAATTATCTTATCTTCTACTAGCCATTTTGGTTTTGGTTAATTTATAAATATAGGGGGAATATATTTTTATCCTTTTTGGTATTATGTGATCTATTGAAAGTTTATTATAGTGCCCCAAGAATGAAATATTTGTCTTGAATAGTCATCATTTTGAGAAAAAGATTAGATTATAGTAGAAATTGATTAAAGGATGAAACTCAAATTGTGAAGTAAGTGCATTTTCTTATGTTCTTAGTATATACGGTAAATAAATTCCTCAACTCTGTGAAAAATATCTTGAAATAAAAATTATATCTGTTAACGTTTTTTACCGATAAATCAATGGTCTTTTAAGTCATCACATATTTACAGTTTTTTGATGATTAACTTTCTCATGACCATGTTATCTATCAATATATTAGTACTTGAGCATTAGATTTTTCTTCCATGTCCATAATTTCACTTGCCACCGATGTTATCACATTTAAAAAACATAGTTATTTGTTATTCTAGATGACCTTCATACTTCTATTTCCATATTTTAAGAGGAAGTTCTCAAAACCCTTTTTACAATGTGGTATATCAAAAAAGGATTTTTCAAATATTAATATTTTAATTATCTCTATCAAGAAAAAAATTTGATGAAAAAATTTATTAAAGAGGGATAATTTAATATCCCATGTTTTTAAAATAATGATTATTTTTATAGCATACAAAATAAGAGATACCGAGCGTAAAAAAACAATGAAATATTATTATTTAAATATGTCAGTTATAAACTTACCTTTTAATTAGAGAGTATGAATAGGATTATCTAAATTATAAAATATATTTAATATTAAAAATAAATTCAAATTTATTGATTAATGATTTATAAATAAGCACTCAATTTTTGGAAAAGCCATTTTATACTTCAAAAATTAATTTTCTTCAAAAATTATTTTTATTTATTTTTGTGGGTAAATATTATAATTAATATCAGGAAAATTTAGAAAATTTATTTGATAAAATTAAAATAATTTTCTAATTTATCATTCCAAATTTTTCTTAGGATAAATTTTTGATGATTTTATAAAAAAAATTATTTTCAATGAATAGAGAAAATACTGATTTTAATAAAAATTGAATTTTATTTTTGATATTTGAAATTTAAAATTATATTTTGGATTATTTTTAAAAATTCACGAGTTCCTTTCAATTACAAATCATCCAATTATGGTTTTTAAATTAAAATTATATTTGAATTTATTATTAAAGCATTTTATATTAAGAAAATGCATTTTTCTAAAAAAATATTTTTTTTGTCGTGTATTTCCAATTTAATTTTAAATTAAATTATACATATTATGTGTTTTTAATTTTAAAAAATTTATTCCATATTGTTAATTAGTGATTCCAAATTTCTAAATAGGTCTCCATTACCTTTAATCAATATAAATAGTAACTTTAGTAATTTTTGTTACCACTGTTAAGGGTAAATCACATAATTAAAGTTAAAAATAAAATGATAAGGACCAGAAAATGAACCTATAACTTGTATAAATTTTATATTATGAGTGTATTTAATCTATAGTAATATAAATTTAAAATATATTCCTTTTTTCATTTTTATGTGATTATAATGTTGATAATATTTTATTTAAATAAATGCAAAAGATGTCACAGTCCTGTTTTTAATAACTATAATATTTTTAACATGGGGATAAATAGAGTATTTTTTTAGTTATATGTATTATATTGGAAGGTAAATTATTTATCTTTATCATGGTATTTGTTTAATTTTTAGTGAAGAAATAATTTCCTTAAATTCTTACACGGTGTTGATGCATCAATTATTCTAATAATTGAAAAATAAAATAAGTGATATTAATAATATTAAAAGTAATATAATTTGGAATAATTAATGTGACCTATAGCGACACAATATTTCCATAAATGGATATTAAACATTTTTATATGAATATATAGTAAATTATAAAAACACACGCCTGGAGACCATAATAGTTTAGCGCCATTGGAAACATGGAACACAATATTATTAATTTATGAAAGATCTTTAATGTATCCCATAAAGATCTCCCCATTTAGTATTCTTCACAAACATACACCAATTAAATCCTTTATTCATAACATAGGATATTAAACCTAAAAAATAGTGATCTTAGATTCTTAGTAAGGATAAAAAAGAGAGATTTCAATATGACATGAACATAAGGGTATGAGAACATGAGTATAATATTTGAAAAACATACCCTTTTTTGAGAGAATGGGGGAAGAGCCCCCAAAAAATATAAAATCAAGGTTACCTACCAATACATTAATAAAATGTTAAGGTTACCTACCAAGACATTAAAAACATTTTAGGCTTGGGTTAACCACCCATGTACCCAATTTGGGCTTGGGATGACCTCCAATGTACCCTATTTTGGGCTTTGGATAACCTCTAGTTTACCCACTTTCAGGTTTGAGATAACATCTAGTGTGCCCTCTTTCAGGATTGGGATAACATTATATATAAACTTTGATATCATATAACATTAATCATTACCCAATTAATTAGATAGAGATATAGGTCCCACCCATATCATAATTAAAACCATATTTATGTGTTCCAAAAGTTCATAAAAATACATCATTTCATTGCCCATGATTTGAAATGTGTTTTATAAACATTTCATCATATCATAACATATGAAAAAGATACAGGTTTCATAATAATTTCATCATATCATATCCCATGAAAATAAGTAGGTTTAATAATAATTTTATCATTGTATAACCTGTGGAAAATGAATGAGTCTCATAAACAATTATCATCACAATACATTTATACAAATAATAATAATGGTTTCCTTGGGTCATAAACCCATTAAAGAATAATTAGCATCAAAGGATATAAACTTAGATGGAAAATTATTTCTAACGATCATTTAAAACATTTACTAAGGAAAATATCCTTTCCTGTAACACCCTAAGTTTTTATGAATTATTATTTATTTAATAAATTAATATTATTTCATGGCTTGGGCTTCATGTTACACCAAGTTAAGATTTATTTATATACAACACAAAGTTATTCTTGCACTACAAGTGACATTTATTTTATATTATATTACACACAACACTGATTTTTTCTTGTGTTACATGAATTACAATGTTTATATTTCATTATACACACCCCCAAGCTTAGCTTAAACTACACACCACACTAAGTTTATACAAAACATGGCATATTATTAAAATATTATTATAGTTATCACCTAGACATTGGAATGGAGGGTATTAAAAAGATTTAATAAATTATGAAAATATGGTTTAGTCATGTTTATAAAATGATTTATTTTATAACCAATTAATTATAAATGAAAGTATGAACTATTTGAAAATAAAGAAATTCCTTTTCTAAAAAACTATTTTTCTTTGCACAAACATGTTTTATCTCAATAAATTAAAAACAAATTATGAATAATTTTAGTGATATATATATATATATATATTCAATAAACTATTTAACATTCAATTTTTGTGTTTTATAGACAATATATAAGAAAAAATATAAACTTTTACGCATAAAAATATATATTTTTCTAAAAGGTAGTTTTACCGACTTTTAATGTCGCAATTATTTTAAAAATAATTTTTTATAATTTTATAAATTATATTTTAAAAAATAAAATTCATTTTTCAAATAGAAACATCAAAATTATCTTAGAGTGAATTTTTTGGAATTTTGATAAGAAGAATAATTCTTTGATGAATAGTTAAAAATTCTGAATTTTAATTGAAATTTGACTTTCTGTTTGAATAATTTATATAGTTAAATTATATTTTAAAGTTGTATTAAAGTTTAATCAGATACATAATAGTTATATTAATCCAATTTAGTTCATTTTAATAAATTTTATATTGAAATTGGATATAAAAACCTTGCAATATTTTAATCATTTTCACTTAAAAACCCTTTTTCTTGACACCTCCACGAGATTAATTTTAAATTAATTTATGCCACTTATACGAATTGAATTTGGAAAAATTGATTCCATATTTTTAATCATAATAATTTATAAATTATAATAATACTAACTTAATTTTTGACCAAAATGATTAGTGAAAACAATTAAAATTTATCATGGTGATTAAGAGAAAAATGAGTTTACCAGGGGACTAAACTTAAATATCAAGTAGAAAAATAACATAGAATCACTTAAAAAACCTATATGTTGGGACAATTTAGACCTAAAAACTTCATTAATGAAATATAGTTCATTTTTTAAACCTTTTATTAGGTGAAAACGTGGGTACACATAACTTTATTTTCAAAAATTCCATATATGTCCTCTCCCTCACTTATAAAAGCCCACCACATATCCTCCTCCATTCGCACCATAAAAAGAAAATTAGTGCAGAAAATAACTACTCAAATCAATTTAATTCCTAACTTATCTTATCCTAGAATACTTACTTTGGTATGAAATCCATCCAAGTAAGTCCTTTGGTTCATACCAAAAGTAGATACCTAAAGAAGAGGTAACGGTCATCAATGAATGTTTTTGTCTTATTTCTTCCTCAAACCCCTTTAATTATTTTTATATCATGATTATATAATAAAATAATTATACTAAATATACTTATTTGTTTTTATGTTTAGTTCATGACCTACAACCACACATACTTCCATCAAATGGGTTATGAAATCTTCATTCGTGTGTATGGAGGGCTACAACCTCGCGATCCTGTGTCATTTTTATTATTACCAACTATCAAGGTTTGGAATAATGATTTAAATACTGTCTATATTTGATATATTTTATTTTTATAAATTTATTTTATTATTAAATTATTATATCACAAATAATTTCATGCTTTTTTTTTTGTGGCAATATGATAACGTCGTTTTTGTGTATGATAGACTACCACCTCGCGAAGCGATGTGATTCATTAATTATTTAAATGGATTTTATTAAGGATGATTTTAAAAAAATATGAGGTATATATGAAATAAATTAATTATATAATGACAATGTCTCATATAATTTTCCTTCTTTCAATCTAAAAAAATAAAAATAGCATTCATGCGCATGTACGCCCTACCATCTCCATGAACACTGCAATTCATTTTATATTTATATATTTCATATATTATTATAAATAAATATATAATGAATATATATGATATTTATAAAATTTTTACCATTATGTAGATGATTAAATCATGATTAATGTATGGGGACTAGAAATATAACAAATCAAAACATATATGAAAAATGAAGCGGTTATTACCCAAAACGCAAATTTAACATGAAATTGTTGATAAATAGGTAATAAAAGGCCATAATAAAATCATATATAGTATGATATAAATGAATATAGTTTTCAAAATAGATATATAATAAATTATATTTATTATATTGGAGTATTTAATGAGTTCATCATATTTCATGATTTAAGGTAAGGGATTTTCGTCTCACATTTATTTTCCATGAGACACAGTCCATGTTCACCACATATTTATTGTATTTGGTGTATATAATTACCATGGATTTATCATATAATTATTAAATCAAGAATTATTTCCATTAATATATCAATTTTAGGATGTTTATTTCATGGTGTATACGATTAAAACATTACCAGCATGGTGTGACGATTTTGTCTCAATTTTACTTCTTTGAGATATACATTATGTCATGAACATATATTATTTAAATAAATGTATATAAATCTCATTTGACATGTAATATCATGAATTTTTTTATCATCATGATATTTTAGGTTTTATTTTATATTATTCATTCATGGCTTTTATGATTCAATGTTACAAAAATGGCAAGAGTTTATTTCTACAATCTCATCATTTATTGGGATTATTTGTGATTATTATTCCATTGATTAAATTTTATGACCCAAATATCAATAATTCTCAGGAAAATACTTATACTATGTTTATTTATGATATATTCATGTAATGGAACCATTTTTCACTTTTTGGAACTTATGATAATTAAGAAAATGTTTTTCATGAAAATATGAATTTATTTCTCTCTTCAGTTTGAAATATGTCTTCTTTAAAAACCATTTTTTTACAAAAAAATTCTAAAATATTATACTAGAATTATATGATTTTAAAAAGACATTTTTAGCTATGTTTTACCATTTTATAAAATGATTTCAAAAGTAATATTCTTTAATTTTTCCCATCAAGGCTTTTAGACTTCTACCAACAATGTGAAATGAATCTTTTATTTTATATATACATATGTATGGAATTGTACACCATCGTGACCACTCCATTAATTCATTATTAGTTTATACATTTTAAAGAATATTTTTAAATGATATTTTTTATTAACTATTTTAGAAATATTGTTATTTCAAATTTATTTTCAGTGATAGAAAATTTGAATTTTTTTTTATTTTTAGCAACAAATTTAAATTATTTTTTAAGCTTCCTTTATATGTTTCCAAGGTTATTTTCAAAGAAAATGGATTTCAAAAGGTTTTACATTATAAAAGGAATTTTTAAATTGGAAATTATATTTTCCCTAATAAATGTTTAAAATGAATTTTAAAAGATTTATTTATAAGTTTCCAATGTTAGTTTATATGAAAAATATTTGCAAATGTTTTATTAAAGTGATTTTCAATGAAAGGTTATTTTCCTTAAGAAATATTGCAAGTGATATTTCATAATCCTTCTCCATATAATATGATATCCTTTGATATAGTGAATTACTTACTAGGTATATAATCTAAGGATACAATTATTATTCCTTATTTGGATGATTTATGTTTAAGAAGATGAGTTGTTTATGAAACCCATTTCAATTCAACATGTTACACCAGGTTGAAAGACTTATGGAACCCACTTATTTTCATGGGTTATGTTATGATAAAATTATTATGAAACCTATATCTTTTCTATAGTTTATTATATGATGAAATGTTTATGATACCCATTTTATTTCATGGGTTATGATATGATGAATGTTTATGATCATGTGGCACACATATGTATGATTTCATTATGTGAAGAGTGGTCCCTATATCTCCCTCCAATGTATTGGGTAAATATTTATATCTCATGATATATATATGGTAGAAATTGGGAGTGAAACTAGTTTAGTAATGGACTTTATTTTCTAAGATGGTATTGGGAGTGAACCTTGACTACTAAGATGGTCTTGGGAGTCAACCTTGACCATTTAGATTCTCTTTGAAGTGAACCTTGGATACTAAGATGGTTTAGGGAGTGAAACCATCCCACTAATATGGACTTGGAAGTGATCCTTGAATATCATGGAAATCAATTACTATGTTTATATGAAAACCACAATTCCATGCCTTTTTTCTATGTTATTCTGTAATTGATTACTCTATCAATTCACTTGTGATTCATGTTTAATGATCTGCCAATATTTATGCCATGACTCATTTTTATGATCTTTGATTTGTAGGTTATGATCTTCAAATGTCATTCTCATGTTCTCCTATCTTTATGTTCATTTTATGATTATGTATATCCTTTATTTACTCTTTCTATGAATATGATCTCACCATTTATTATGTTTCCTTTCCCCATGTTATTGTGATATCTCAGACTTGGTTTCCACTAAATATTGACCCGATCTCATTGGGCCACATGGCCTGCAGCGTATCTCCCTGAATGAAAAAGGCATATGACTAGCAGCGAGGACCTAGTGCATGTCCATGGGGAGAATGTTACCTCATTACTAGAGTAACACAATGGTATAATAAACAGATAAATAATAGAAGTAGTATAATAATGAATAAGCAGTGGAAACAAACATGAATAACCAAGAAATAAATAATAATCAAATGTAGTAAACTGATTCATATAAAAATGGATGATTATGTATTTCATGTATATATAAATCTTAAAAACATGGATATAAGAATAAGTCAATAATACTATACAAAAAGGTAGAAAAAGGGGGAAATTATATCCAAAATCTTGAGCTCTATCCTGGGCATCTCCTACTAACATCCATCTTAAGACATGATAGAATGTCATGAATCCATAAGTGGATGATTCCACTTATCTACACCTATAATCATGAATTATTCACAGGTTCTATAGGCATCACAGATAGGGTGTGTGATAAATCGCATTAGTCCACCTCCAATAATTTCTATAAGTATCCTGTCAGTGTATAAAATATGGTAGTGTGAAAGTATAACAATGTAAAGTAGTAAAAAAATGTAAGCGGATTGGCTCTAGTTCATGAAAGGAAACTAGACTAACACTACCTACTTTGGATCGTGTCAGAATAACTCTAAATAAGTATCAAAGGACACAATTCCGGATATCAAATTTATAAGGGACATCTTGCCCTGTATCAAAATAGTATATGGGACTCCATACCTTGTATCACATAATAGGGACTCCAATCCCAGTATCATGTATATGGTCACCATTCTTCGTACCATAGTAAGGGTCATCATTCTCTTAGCGTATCACAAGGGATTCCATGCCCACATAGTATCACAAGGGATTCCATGCCTGTATCAGACACACACACACACACAAATATATATAAAGGGATTCCATTCCCATATCACATATATATAAAGGGACTCTATGCCCGTATCACATATATATAAAGGGAATTCATGCCCATATCACATATATATAATGGGACACCATTCCCATATCAAATATATATATAAAGGGTCACCATGCCCATTAAAAATTATATAAACTAAGAGGGACTCCATACCCATAAATTCTAAATAATATCCATTGGATTTAATATTATCCAAGGAATAATTTATAACTCATTATCATTCTACATCAACAAGGGTTTAGTAATTTCCCATTTATGTTAGGTCACATGGGATTAACACTCACCTTTAACCAATTCATTATAATTTTCAAGGGAATTAGCTTATAGGATTCTACATTTATTCCATGTCAAGGGAAATAATCATTTTAAAGTGAAACCAAACACTACAATAGGTGCTTTGGATATATAATCAAGAAATACATTCGAGCATATATGATGACACATGTAAAGGGATGGATCCTTCTAAGGTAGTTTATTCTAGATATGATATGGGTTCTAACAAAACTTTGGGTTCTAAGAAAGGAAATTAATTTAAGACAGCTTCAATTTTGGGTCAATGCACGGTGAAACCGACATACAGAACAACAACACAAATTAATAAAAATAAAAACTTGGTGAATAAATTATAAAACACCTATCTTAGGCTTATACGAACCTCCTCATGAATTATCAGCCTTTAATTTGGCTTGTATAGGAAGATATTTGAAGAAAGGATCAGCACACTGAAAATAGGTCATATGATCCTACAACTCAGTAATTTTATGAAAGAGAAGATAATCAAATAACAAAAAAAAATTAATTAAGATCTTACCGATGTGCATCTAACTTGACTGACGATGCTCGAATCAGACACCTAATGGATGAATGAGGTCAAAGTCTACAAAAGAGGGGTTTTAGAGCAAAAAGATATAAATCCTGACTGTTATCCACTAGAGAAGAAAAAGGGATGAAGGTATATGTTTATTAGACCATTAAGGTAAAACTATTCATTTCACCCAAAAATCTGGGTCTCATGGTTTGGCCACATGGTTGGAAAAACTGTGCACCAACCGTGTGTGGCATACTAATTAAGGAGGGAACCCACATAGTTATGTCGCATGGTTAGGGAAATCATGCGCCAACCACAAAAAAAATTTCTACTAAAAAATTTATACATTTCTCATGGGTGTGCGTCCCCTGGAACATAGTTTGGAGAGACCATGTGGGTTGGGGTGCACGGTTTCAACTAATCATGTAGTTTAGTGTTTTTCTCCAATGGATGGGGCTCTATGCTTCAAAAAATCCCTAAACACCCCCAAACCATTATAACCTCACTTGGAATTCACATTTGGTCTAAAATAAATAATTATTCAAAATTTAAAAGGATCTTCACCTTGAATAAAAACCAAGTTGTTACAGTCTTCCCCCCTTAAAGGAACCCATCCCTGAGCTCACCTTACAAGGGTGAAAGAACATCATCTAAGAATAACTCTAGCCACTGATCACATACATCAACCTACCAATCCCAAGGCTCATCATTTACCTAATTATGTTTCCATATCACCTGTACTAAAGGTTTAGACCAACCTCAAAGAGTCTTCATGTGCTGGTTAATGATGTGTATAGGATACTCCTGAAAAGAAGAATTAGCATGAAGATCAATATATTTAGGATCAAAAGTATGAGATGGGTCAGCATGATATTAGTGAATCTATGAAACGTTGAAGACATAGAGCATTTCATGATACAAATAGGGTAATAAAAATTGAGATACTATCGAACTGACTCTCTCTAGAATGTAAAATATCATGAAAAAGTGCGTCAACAATTTATCCAACCTCTATATCCATCTATACCCAAGTATGGGTGATACCTGTAAGAAAAAATGACCCCTAAACTCGAACTCTATATGTCATCGATATAAATAATTATATTATTTCTTTATAGACTAAGAAATAGACATCTGCTTCCAGATTATCTGAACATACTTCGATGTCTCCTAAACGAGATGATGACCTAGTAGCACTACCTCCTCTACCCTTAACCAGTACAAGGGTGAATGGATCAGACTACCATATATGTTATTATTAGAAGCCATATGAATTTTATCTTGATAACTATTATTATAGGTGAAATCAATGAGATGGATATGATTCTCCCAATAACTTCCAAAATCTAGAATACATACTGGGAGCATGTCTGATAGAACCTTTATAGTTTGTTTCAACTGACGATTGGTCTGAAGGTGAAATCATATACTTAGAAGCACTTGTGTACCCATAGACATCTGTAAACCCTACCAGAACCTCAATGTAAATAGATAATCCTTATATAAAATGATAGTATAAGGGACCTCGTAATGTCTTATAACATACAATATTCCTAGCTCATCAACTCAAAAAGTCTCTCAGATATGAAGGAAGTGGGAAAATTTTGTTAGTCAATCCATGACTACTGAAACCATATCGCTACCTTGAGGAGACCTTATAAAGTAGATAAAAAATTCCATCCTAACACATTCCCATTTCTATTTCTAGACCTGTATTGGCTATATCAATCTTGAAGATCACTGGTGTTTCACCTTCACAAGCTGATAGGTGGAACACCTAGTGATAAAGCCTATTATCTGATGCTTTATCCCTAGCCACCAATACTATTGGTGCATGTCATGATTCATCTTGGAGATACCTAGATGAACTGCCCACTAAGAAGCATGAGAGTCTTGAAACGGTTCCTCTCTCATATCTGTAGGAACCTAGATGTTTCCATGTAAACGTAGGATGTCTTCATCATCGATATCCCAACCTATAGGTGGATCCTCACCTGAAATACCCTCTCATAGGACCAATCCCTCTGGGTCTGAAAAAAATATCATCTTCTCCCTTTCCAAAAGTTAAGTGTTCAATGAGAGTTATGTAAGTAAAAAATGTCCATGATTGTCTTATACGGCTATATGCGTCTCAAAAAATATAGAAATAAGATATTATTCGCTACTGGCCTCCTGAATGGACTGTGTCTGAGTCCTCCTTCTCAAAGCATATACAATAACATTTCCTTTCCCAAGCATATAGACCAGCTCAAATTCAAAGGACTATATACATTCTACCCATCTTCACTACCATATATTTAAGTATCATTGGGTAAATATATCCCTGAGGCTCTTGTGGTCTATAAACACCAAAAAAATTTCTCCTAAAAGTTAATGCATCCAAAAACTAGAGGCATGTACAAAATATTCCAACTCGAGATCATGCATTGGGAAATTCTACTCATGAGGTCCCAATATCCAAGACCCGTACACAACCAATCTATCTTATTACATCAGAACTACTCCTAGCCTGGTAGTTGATGGATCACAATATACCGCAAAGGTCCTTCCCAGATCTGGAAGAATCAGGATCAATGCTAAAGTTAATCTCCCCTTTAACTCTTAAGAGTATATCTCATAGGATTTAGACTATATAAACTTCACACCCATCTTAGTCAATCCTGTAAGAGGTTACTCAAAGCCTGAGCAGTCCTGAATAAAATATCTATAATAACCATATTTCCCTAATAAAATCCATATATCAAAGATGTCTTTGGGATGCTCCCAGGTAACCATAGATCTCAACTTCTCTAGGTCAAATAAAACTCCTTTGAGATAATGTAAATCAGGAAGTGTAATTTTTCAATTCAGAAATTCTATTTACTAAGATTAGTATACAACTGGTCCTCTCTCCATGTATTTTGAACAATCTCAAGATGAGTGGAATAGTATCTCCAAGTATGAGAATACAACAGGATTTTATATACAAAGACCAAAACAAGGGAATCTAGATAGGGATGAAAAACCAAATTCATCAAATCCATAAAGATGGTAATCATGTTTTTAAGACCACAAGAAATCACAAGATAGTAATATAAGATATACCTACTATGAAAATTTGTATGTTAAATATCTAAAGGGATGACTCAAACCTGATGATAGCTCGATATCATGTCGATCTTCAGGAATACCCTCTGTCCTTTATACTGGTAAAAAATATCATCTATGCAAAGAAAAGAATATTAGTTTTCAATGTAAACAAATCGAAATTATGGTAATACAAGAAATGCCTAAGGGTTCCATCCACATTCTTGGATAAAAGGATTGGTGAACCCCTTGGATAAGTACTAGTCCATATAAAACCTTTGGAATCTATATCTTTTAGATTCCTCTTGAGCTCCTAAAACTCAATAGTATCTATCCTGTAAGGAGGAATGGATATTAATGAAGCTCTGGGAACTAGATAAATAGTAAATTCGACCTCTCACTCAGGAGTTAGTCCTATAATGTAATTGGGGGAATACATCCCTGATTCTATCAAACACAGGAGGGAACTCAGTCTGATGTAGTCCCTAAACATTCATGCATTGGCTAGAAATATAGGTAGTCACTATAGTCAACCACAAATTCTCTAGTCTAGCTATACTCTCCTAGGCATCCCACTCACCCTTGTGAATATAATTTCCACCCTCAGATGATGTAAACAAAACCCTATGGTGATACAAATCCACATAGGCATGGTGAGGAACCCACCATTCCATCCTGAGAATTATGTTAAATACTTTCATCTTGATGATGACGAGGTTCTATAAGAAACAATAACTACATACATCAATAGGAAATTCCTTTTAATTTAGAACACTCTCTAATCATATTACTAAAGCCAAATCAAGAATCATCACACTATAATAGTACTCAATATGAAGACCATGACTCTCCACAACATGCACAAATATAAAAGAATGTGATTCACCTATATCAAATAAGGTAGAAATGATAGTATAGGCTACAAGAATAGTACCTCGAACAATATATGGTATGGAATACCGCTCCTTTAGTATAGGCTACAATGAATAATTGTGGCTTGATCCCAGGCTCTGTGCTACAACCTGACTTCCTAGAGTGGTTTCACTTTGTTAGCGCTAAAAACCCTAAGTCTCTCTACCATGAACACAACCTCATCATCTACCTGTACGACTAGTAGTACCCCAGCTACTTTCCTAGAGAGGTGATATTGAAACTACTCTTGAAGGTGAAACTTGAATGAATCCTCTCCCACTCGATGCAGATGGGAAGGTCCCACGAATCGTTGTTGATGGACCAATTTTTCATAGTCTCGACACTCGATAGGGTCTCTGGGAAATAAAGGATTCTTATTCGTAGGATTACTACACTGGTGAAATACTACATAAATATCTATGGAAGTCATTTGGCTACTGGTGACCATGCACTCAATTTCAAAGTATCGCTTCTGACTTCTAGTAAAACCACTACTCTATCTAGGTTCGGAACTACCGTGGCTCACAACATCTGCTTCCCACAGATTCCTCTCAGTAATAAGGTCCTGGTTAACTATTTCATAGATGGTAGTAAACCAAAAATTCTTACCTAATAATGAATAGGATGCCTCAGACCATCCTCAAATCATCTCTCTTTCACTAGCTCATTAGCAGTATAGATAGGTGAAAAACACCAAAGCTCTATAAAACAAGATGAATAATCTATAACTGTACCAAAACCCATATCTAGGTTCATGAATTTCCTATAATGATATGAACTAAGGGTCTTTGTAATGAAATAATCGAAGAAGAATGAATGGAAGTATCTACACATCGCTTTTCGATACTGACCAGCTAGATTTAGAATATCCCACAAGCATTTGGAAGATCCTCTCAGCATGTAAGCAGTGAGTTTTAAAATCCTCTCATGAGGTGTCTCTAGATGCTAAAATCTAGAAATAATAGTCTAAATCCATAACTCTAAAACATGTTGTCTATCAACCCTAAAAAGCATTAGTAGAAGCTAATATCGAAACTCCCTAGTCAACTCTCCCATAGAAGGGACAAATCATAGAGCTCCCTAAATCATCTCCATAAACTGCAAGAAGTCTCCTCAAAAATAGGAATCATTTCCCATGTCAGTAATATGGAAAGGTTTCATTGGATGCACTACTGAAGGAATAACTGGCGGTTCATGTCCCACTAAATCTTGGGCATGGTCATCACCACCCTCTTGGAATATGATTAGAGGATTTCATGGTGGCATTGGTCTACAATTTCAAAACACATGCCTCAGATAGGATTCAATAATAAAAAAAATGCACATATATAGAAATAGAACAACTAAAAATAATTTCTATGGCCTATTAATACCCCTCTACCAACTCAAAGAGTCTGTTATGGGTGATAAGACATTTATATAAAACAACATAGAAACTACCTACTACCCACTACTACGATCAGTACTGTGTCAAGCTCTGTGTTGTGCAATTTCAACATGATTTTTAAATTCACCTTTTCATTAAATTATAGCTATAATGGTAAACAAAAAAGTTCACCACTTCTAATATAGAAGGGATCATACACCTTATGAACTAAAATTTGGTTTCCAGTCAATCCATACCATAACATGTTCCATTCCATGTGACCAATAGTCCATGAATCAACATTTCATAGTTGAATTCTTAAGGTTTATTCTATAAACTATTCAAGAAATCACTATTAGGTCATGTTAGGAATTCTAATTACCAAATTTGTGTTTTTCTTAATCCCCTGAAAGAATATTTGGATAATAATAATAATATTGATAATAATCAAAGCACTCATAGAATTCATAGGCCAAGAAAATAACAAAATTCTCCTATATGGAATGGAATATGTATGGTATGTGAATTTTCTATAAAGTGACTAATATTATGCATGATCTAATCTTCCTTGATATTATCTCATAGAGCTAAGGATAAATGATAAATCTCAATAATATCAATAGTAATATCAAAATTCTAGTGTATTACCGAATAGTGGAATCATATTAGCTTTAATAAGAAAAAATAAGTAAATAAAAATTTCCATTAAAGGTAATTTGGATTTTTTCTATACATGGGTTAGCTTCTCCCATGCACAACTCTTTACAAAACCCCTTAAACTTTAAAATATCCTATCTATTTACTCACAATATTAAGACTAGAAAAGAAATAGTTCTGATACAAATATGTGATATCCTAAACCCATTTTCCACTGAATAGTGCCCCGAGCCTGGCGGGCTACATGGCCTCAAGTTCATCTCCCTAAATTGCAGGGGAATCTGACTAACATCGAGGGCCTAGGGTGTGTTATTGGGGAGAGTATTCCCTCATTAATAGAGTAGCACAGTGTTAAAATCAATTAATAAATAATATAAGCAGTGTAATAATGAATCAGAAGTGGAAACAAACATGAATAACCAAGCACCGAATAATAATAAAAATCAATAAAGTGAGTCATATACTAAAGGATAATAATGAATTTCATGTATCTAAAAAGTATGAAAACATGGATACAGGTAGAAGGAATAAGTAATTTATAAAAAGGTATAAAAATTGAAAATGTCTATCTAGCATCAAGAGCTCCAACCTAGTCATCTACTACCAAGATCTATCCTAAGACATGCCATGATGTAATGCATCCATATAAATATGATTCCCCATATATACACCTAAAAAATGAATTATTCCTAAGTGTCATAGGTGAGTAAGATAGAGTGTTAGATAAATCTCAGCAAGCCCCCACAAATGATGTTTATACATATCTAGTCTGCGTATACAATATGATAGTGTGAAATTATAACAATGTAAAGTAGAGATAACAACTATAAAAGGATTGGATCTGGTTCATGAATGGAAACCAATATGATACTACCAACTTCATCCCGTTCAAACATAACTCTAAAAAAGTATCAAGGGATGAAATAATCAATATCACAATTATAAAGGACATCGGGCCTAATATCACAATAGTATATGAGATGCCAATCCCAGTATCACTTAATAGGGATTCCACACCCAGTATCACATATAAGGTCTCTATGCTCAGTATCATCGCAAGGGTTGTCATTATCATATCGTATCATAAGGGACTCCATGCCTATATAATATCATATGGGATTCAATGCACGTATCACACGCAAAAATAAAGGGACTTCATTCCCTTATCACACACACACACACATTTATATAAATGGACTCCATATTCATATCACATATATATAAAGATATTCCATTACAATATCACACACATATATATATATATATATAAAGAGACACCATTCTTGTGTCACATATATATAAAGGGATTCCATGCATGTATCACATTTATAAAAAGGGTCACAATGACTATTCATAATTATATAAAATAGGGGAAACCATTCCCACACATTTTTATTAATATCCATTGGATTTAATACGATCCAAAGAATAATTCATAACTAATTATCATTTGATATCAATAAGGGTGTAATCATTGTCAATTTAAATTAGCTCAGGTGGCCTTACCACTCACCTATTAGAAATTCATTATAATTTTCAAGATAATTTTCCTTGATATGAAACTAAATTTATTCCATGGTAAGGGATATTATCATTCTAAAGTGAAACCAAACACTAAAATGGATGCTTTGCCTATATACTCAAGAAATCTATTCAGGAATATAAGTGGTCACTCCAAAAGGGATGAATCCTTTTAAGGTACTCGATTATAGATATGATATGGGTTTTAACAGGAAATTAGTTTCCTATCAAGGAAACCAATTTAAGATATATTCAATTTATGGGAAACACAGGGTGAAACCAGTGTGTAGCACAATGACACATCTTATAAAACATCAACACATGTGGAATAAATTATAGTCCACCTACGTTAGGCTTGTATGAATCTACTCATCCAGTATTATCCTTTAATTTGGAATGGATTGGAAGAGATATGAATAGTGTATCAATTTCATACAAATAGGGAATATGATCTTGTACCTCAATAACTTTGTTTAGGAGAATATAAATGATGAAGGATTAGAAAGGAATTAAGATCTTATGGATGTGCATCCAACATGACTAACAATGCTCAAATCAGACACCAAATAGACTAACAAGATCAAAGTATACAAAAGAGGGGTTTGAGAGATCAAAAGATAGGAAACCACACTACCATATACGGAATAATAAAATAGGAGGAAAGGGGTATGTTTATTAGATCATTAAGGTAAAACTCATCATTTCACCCAAAAATTTGGGTTGCATGGTTTGGATACATAATTAGGGAAACCATGCACCAACCATGCAAGATATATATAACAAAAACTGTAGACATCTTGCATGGGCATGAAACCCCTAGAAAATGGTTATGGAAATTTTTTCACCATACTTCACCCCACCATACATTCCCATATGGTTAGGTGAAACCGTGCGGGTTGGGTCACATGGTTTTTACTAACCGTGCAGTCTAGTATTTTTATCCACCATTTAGGGTTCCAAGCTTTGAAAAAGCCCTGGACACCCTAGAATACTTTATAACCACAATAGGAATCTGTATTAGGTCCAAAATAAAGAAGTAGATCAAATTTAAAAGGTTCCATATCTCAAATAAAATCAGAGTTCTTATATTAATAAAGAAAGGTTATATGTAGGAGTACTAAATGGGAAGACCTTTGTGGGAAACATTGAAGTTATTTCATGAAGTTAAAATAATGTGTTCTAATTTTCCAAATATGAAAAACTAGTATGGTCCTTAGGCATGTACTATTTTAATGTGCTAAATATTCATCAAAAGTGATGTAATATTCATGTATGTGAAGCCTTGGTTGCTATATTTTCTCTTTGAAAAATAAATTTTAAAACATAAAACATTTTGAAAATAATTTTCATTGAAAATAATATTTAATTATTATAAATTAATATTAAAAGAAAATAATGGTCATGATTTTTGGAAATTTGGTTCAAGTGATACATGTCAAAAGAAAGATTCCTTTCACATTTTCAGTAAAATCCAAAAAATCATTATTTGAAAAAATACATGAATAATTATTTAATATTTTAAAACAAAATTCAAACATGGGTAAAAATTTATTTTAAAAATAATATAATAATATTAAAACATTTTTTGAAAACATTTTTGAACAAATTTGTTTTGGAAGAAAACAGTTTTTTGACTAAAGAGAGAAATAAATTCATATTTTATTAAAAAAATTCTAAATTATTTTAAGTATTAAAGAGTGAAAAAATGGAACTATTGTTTGAAAATATCATGAATAATAATAGTATAAGAAAATTATTGAGATTCACGAGTGATGGATTATAATATTTTATCATTGGAAACATAATCACAAACAATCCTGATAAACGGTGAGACTGAAGCATAAAATATTTACCACTTTGGTAACTTTGATTCATAAGACTCATAAAGGAATAAAATAAAATGAAACATAAAATTTTATTTGGATAAAAAATTAATTATATTAAATTTAAAATGGGCTGTATATACAACTTGTGAAATAATATAGGTGCATCACATAACGTACGTCTCAAAGAAGGTAAATTAAGACAAAAATACCTTACTGATTTGTTAACTTTTCAACTGTAAAACCCATGAAAGAGAGATAGTAAAAATTATATTTAAATAAACATAATTTTAGTGATAATAATCATAATATAAATTCACAATAATTATATATAACACATATAATAAATAGGGGGAGAATCTGGCAAGTGTCTCATAGAAGTAAAAAGTGAGATGAGGAATCCCTTCCATAAGTCTCGAATTCCTTCATACATGTTCTAACCTTCGATATAAATAAAATAATTTTATTATATATATATATATATTTTATACAACCATACATACATATATAATAGCATATCTGATTTACTTATGGCATTTTATTACCCGTTTATTAACAATTCTATGTTAATGTCATGTTTTGGAAAATAATTGTTTCTCTTTTTGTGTATGTTTTGACTTGTTATTTTTGATAATATTACATAGATCATGGTTTTATCATCTTCATAGTTTCACACATGATATAATTATCATATATATTTATTGTATATATTTATATATATATTAGTCCATAAAATTTAGTATTATAAAATGAAATACATCGTTCATAGAGACAGAAGGTCGTACGTACTCATGAACAATGTTTCCATTTCCTTGAAGGATTTAAAGAAATAATGTTAAATGATATATTATAACTATAGAATAATTTTTATATCATATATATCTCACATTTTCAATAAAAAAATTCTCATTAACTTCCATTTAAATCATGAACGAATCACATCGCTTCGTGAGGTGGTAGTCCACTGTACACACAAACAACATTATCGTATCCCATAGAACGAAAATTAAGAAGACAAATGTGTAACATAATAATTATAAAATCATAATAAAATAATAAATATCATATATAAATTATAAATCCATCATTATGACTATCCTTGAGAGGTGTTAATGGAAAAATAAATGACATCAGTTCGTGAGGAGGTAGTCCACAATACACACGAAGGATGCTTTCATAACTCATTTGATGGAAGTGGAGATGGTTAAAGGTCATGAACTTAGCATAAAAAATCTTTTTATAACAAATATATTTATTTTATTATATCATCATGGTATAATAATAATTTATGTATATAGAGGAACAAATAAAACAAAAGTTCTCATTGATGAATCTTATATCTTCTCTGGGTATCCTTATTAGGTTTGCACCAAAAGCCTTACTAGGTTGGATTTATATCCAAAATAAGGATTATAAGGTGAAATTAAGGAATTTGGAAAGTTATTTGGGTAGGTATATTCCTAAACAAAAGGGTTTTGAGGTGTTAATAGGATAAGATAATGAGTTTCCTTTTATAAGCGAGGTGAGTGAGACACTTGTTATTTTTCAAAAGAAAAAGTGATAACAATTTTTTTCACATTCCCAAATGCTATAAAATGGATAATATTTTATACTAGAATATATAATGTCTAAATATGGCCACCTAAAGGGTTTTAATAAGTTTTTTTTCATTTATACCCCTTATACATTTAGTTTAATCCCTCGGTAAACCCATTTCACCCTTATTGTGGAATATATATTTTTTTCTTTTTTTACTCTTCATTTTGGTTAAAAATTAAGTTAAACATATTATGTAATATAATTTATTCTGATTAGAAATATGAAATCAATTTTTTTAAATTCCATTCACTGAAGTAGAAAATTTTAATTTAAAATTAATCTCGTAGACGTGATGAGAAAGTGGGTTTTCAAATAGATATTTCTCAAAAGTTTACAATGTTTTTATATAAAAATTCAATATGAAAAAGAATAAAATTAACTTAATTGAATTAAATTATATATATTTGATCTAATTTTACTATTTTAATATTAATTGAACTTTATTAATAATTTAGATGAAAAAGCAGTTTTTAATTAAAATTCAGTATTTTTCACTATTCATCAGAAAATAAAACCTTTTAGAAGAAAACCAAAAAATCACCCTAATATAATTTTGAAAATATGATTTAAAAAATTAAATATATTTTTTAAAATAAATTTTTTATAATAGGTAAAAATTAATTTTAATATATGTGGGATAAAGGTGACAAAACATTTTTAGAAAAATACAACTTTAAGCGTAAAATTGGATTTATTCTTATCTCTTGTCTAGAAAAGACATAAGATGAATGTTAAAATTTTTATAAAATATATATTATATAAATTTTTTTAATATAATTCACCAAAATTTATTTTTTTAATTTATTTATGTAAAACACACTTATGTACATAAAAATAGTTTTCTTAGAAAAATATTTCCTTTTATTCGCAAAAGGGTTTTATTTCAATTTATAATTAATTAGTCACCAAATAATTATTTATATATTCATGTGATAACCATATTTTCATAATTTAGTGTATCCTATTCTTAACCTCTATTTCAATGACCAGGTGATAATTATCATATTAAATAATAATAATATTTTAATATTATGTCACATTTTATTTAAACTTGGCATCACAAGATGAACTCAGAATTGTGTGCAACGTAATGAAAAATGAGTGAAACATGTTAAAAAAGCTAAATGTATTTTTTCATGTAATTTAATGTATAAAAAAGATTAATTTTTTTAAATAATTTCACAAAATCATAGGGTGTTATATTCTACCCCCTTAAAATGAATTTCCCCCGCAAAATTCATCACATTGGTACTAAAAATGAGGTTACTTCAGCCTAAATACATAATCAAGTTCCCATGTATCTTCCTCTAGCTGTTGGTTTTGAAACAAATCATTGACTAAGTGATTTATCCTGTTTCATAGAACTTTTACTATTCAGTCCAAAATCTCTACTGGTGGTTCCTCATAAGAAATATCACTCTTTAGTAATATAACCTCTGAGTTTTGTACATGTGATGGAACATGTATGTACTTTTTCAGGAGTGATACATGGAACACATCATGAACCTAAGATATGTTCCATAGAAGTTCCAAAATTATAATCTAGTATCACAATATGATCAAGTATTTTAATGGGATTGATATATCACGAGCCAAGTTTTCCCTTCTTTCTTCCATAGATAAATTCATAGAATGAACAACTTCAAATTCTCGATCGCATCGTCCATTAACAAAATATTTTTTTTTCAAAATTTTATGTCCTAAAATGCTTGTGAATGCCTCTAAACTTATCTAGCATCTCATCATCTTGATCATGTACCAATAGATTTATTTCTTCAACTTCATTCTATTACCTTGGAGTTCTACACTTATTTACATAAAGGGATTAATGATGAGACATCTAAATGCTAGAGTAAAATATATTTTTGTAATAAAACTAAACATGATGTAGGTGTTGATCCTAGCCACTTTTGAAATCTATAGAACCAGATATTAGCATATACTATAGGGTTTGAATTATTCTATCAAACTGGCCATCTGTCCGAGGATGATACACATTGATGAAATAGAACTCCGTATCAAGAGATTGTTAAATACTTCACCAACACTTCAAGGTAAGATCCACATTCAAATAAAATTATTTTAAATGTGGCACACCATGAATCCTTACAAATTTCTTAATCTATATTCTAGAAATCAAATCTAAAATGAAATCTTCTCTAATAGCAATAAAGTGAGTTGACTTCATAGGCTGATTGACTATAACCCATAATTATCTCAACATCAAAGATAAGATAAACACTAAAGGTAACCAGTACCTTTAACCATATATCTACAAAGTGTAAAGCAATTCCTATTTAAATAACTTTGTCACTATATACAAAACCAAAGGGTTTCACTGTCATAAACGACTCTTAAAACATCCTTAATTTTCACAAACTCATATCACATAAAACCTAAAAAGGGGTGTCAATGAATTTGAACTTATGATCAACCTTAAACTCATAAACCCATAATGGTATCCATAACATTAAAGTTAATATTACCTTTGTACATATATACTTTCAAAAGACAATTCAACCTTTATTCCTTAAATAATCACTTATCCAATACAAAAACATTTTCATTAGAAGCTTGGGTTCAACCATATACTCATAAAATATCAAATGTGATTTCATTATTCCAAAATTCATGAAGAGGGAGATAATCACATGAAATTTCACTAAATGTTAAACAATAATATTTTCATTGGACTTATTCATAAAAAATAAAACATGAAATTCACTAATAATTATGGTAGAATTAGTGTGTCCTAATTATTATGATTCAATTAATCTATCGTGATTGCATAAGATATCTCTTTATCCTTTGTCATTATAGGTTGTTGGAATTGATATCTATTATTAAACCTCATATTTTAGAACATGAAATAATAATTACCAAACCAATTTCAGTTGAAACATTGAAGTGTTTTAGGTGCATTATATAGAGTATTATAATTATTCATATCATTATCTAACTTCTTCACATCACTTAAGCATTCAACTAATCGATGACCTTCCCTTCCATACTTAATAAATTTATTATTCCCCTTAATACAATCTCTTAAATACTTCTTGCAACTCTTTAATCATAAAGGAAATATCATCTTCTTCACTCCATGGTTTATCTATTTTACTTTGAATTTAATTTTTATTTTCTTATCAAAACCATGATATTTATACATAACTATATTATACATTTCCACCTTGATAGAACATTGAACAATATCTTCCTAGATACTAAATTCTCTTATGGTTAACACACATTGGAGACTTGGTTTTAAGACACTAAAGATTTGATCAACCTTAATTTTAGGTTGGATGATAATAATATAAGTATACCACACAAGGCTTTTAAAATTTGAATCATAGGTACCAATATATTCATCACATTTTTTATTTTGATCAAGGAGTTCCTTCTATATCATTGTATAGAGAATAAAAGGAATTTACCTATTTAAAAAAATGTTCTTGAAATCATACCAATTTATGGAGTCAATATCATCATGTTGCCTAATATTCTTAATGATATTAAACCATTGATCAGTGTTACCATCCAAATGGTTGAAAACTAAAATGAATTTTTCATGTTCTAAACACTATAGGATGTAAAATATATTTTCAGTGATACTGGTCCATTTCTTAATGACTAGTGTATCAATGGAACCACCAAAAGAGGGTAGATTTTTCCTCATAATGGAATCAATAGAAATTTGTTCCCTCCTTTTATTTTTTGTACGTTTAGAATGATTTATAACTTTAGAAAGTTGTGTGAGCATGGAGATAATATTTTTCCTTCCAGATCCCATAACATTTGGTTTTTTAGGAGAACAATCATTTCAATTTCAATTACATTTTATATTAAAATAGTTCCTTCAGGTTCCATCCATTGACTAAAACCAAAGAGTATAATGTGAGAAATAATAATTATAGTGGAAACCACATAATCATGAAAAATCACTTACAGTATTTCTAAATCATGAAACCTTATTTTCAATCTATGAAACATTATGTTTATCCTAGTCCATTCATAGTAACTATTTATTAAAATCCTTTCTGATGGTTTATAAAGATTTTGTGAATTCCCAAAGAAAATCATCTGGGAATGTCAATTTAGGTGTGAAGAAATTATCATTGTCATGAACCATTTGATGATTGAGTCCAAATTAATGCACCCTTTTCAGAGATATTACCCCCTAGTACATCTGTTCTGGAGACACATCCACTTATAGTATCCGGATAGAGATGTAATTTCTTGGAAAAAAATAATTCTATCCTTTCCCAAAATTGTAAGATATTTTACAATACTTTGTCTCCTCCATATAATTATTATTAGATATGACCCTATACACATCTTTAGAAATATCCATAGGGATATCAATAATGTTATATACTAGTTTCCAAATGTTAACTAAAACATTCCTATAATAAAAACTGTAGTGAACCAGGATTTTCATAAATGGATATTACAAATTTTTAGACGAATATTCAATACATTACACAAACACACACTTGAGTACTATAATAGTTTAGTGCCTTTGGAATCTTGGAGAAAAATCATATTAATTCATGAAATATCTTCAATGTATCCCATAAATATATTCCCCTATATTACTCTTTAAAAACATACATTACTTTAAACATTTCTTCATACTTGGGAAAGGAAACATGTAACATACCGGATCCGGGTGCCACTCAACAGGTGTCTCGAACCTGGTTGGTCACATGACCTCAAGTGAATTTCTCCAAACACCAGAGGCTGACGACTAGCAGTGAAAGCCTTGTTCTAATAGTGGGAAACTATGCCCTCATTTGTCAAAGTGTAGCACAACGGAGAAAATACAAACATACTAAAGTGGGAGCAGTAAACAATACCAAGATGAAATGAAAAAAAGTCATATATATATGATGAAATAATATGACCCTAATTATAATAAAGAATCCAAAACAAGATACACTACAATCTAAAAAAATACAGTATAAGTCACAAGCACATCAAGACAAAGCAAAACAATGCAGCAGGAACTCAGCAGCATCGCAAGCCTAAGCTCGGCCCCTTGCTCTCCTACTCCTCTGCAACAATCACGTACCTGTATAGGGAATCTTTCCCTTATCAACACCTATATCTATATAATCTATTTGGGCCCAAGGCATGATCCAAACATGGTGTGAGAAATAAATCGTAGTTGGCAACCACCAAAGGCCCGTGCCAAAAAATGTGCAAAAATAGTGTGCAATAATGAAATGCAGTAAACTAGGAAGTACTCAAAACAGCTACTCCTTCCAGTTCCATTTCCATTTAATTATTATTTAACAATTCAAAATAATTGAATTATAAGTTCTCGAGACTCAGCCTCAACCGACAATCTCCTAAACAGTGTTGCAGCTAAAACCACAGCAGGCTATATGACAAGTAGAAGGAAAAACAATAGCAAGCCCGTGCTTTAGCTTGGAAGGTACAATATATGAAATCATCATAGTGAATATGAAAGTCAACAGTGTCCTCAGACATGCAAAACCTTACCCTCAGGTAATTAGAATCAAAACCCTCAGGTGATTTACCTCAAGCATAATGAATATTTCCATCAGGCATATGAGATAATGCCCTCAGGCATGGAAGCAACTACCCACATGCATAATAAAAGTTTCCATCAGGATAAAAAAACACTTACCCTCAGGCATGTGAAACACTACCCTTAGGCTAAACATGAAAATGGCCCAATCCCAACACATAAGCAAGCAATTACATACAATTTATCTCAAGAAAACTCAAAGCATGCTATATCACGACATACCCTCAGGTATCCTGGCCAAACGGCTAAACAAGGGAAACACACACACGTGGTGGCCCTAGATCCAAGAAATGACCCCAAACAATAGTTTATAATTATCATCAGATTATCTATGCAATTATAGATATCAAAATTAATCAATGCCTTAGCCATACGACTCCCAAACATGGGCGTGTAGTACAATGGTGCACAAATACACTCAACCGTTGGAATTAAACATCAGACCACCTACCATGAACTCCTATGATCAATATATGTGAACGAAGCCTCCCAAAAAACCCGAGAAAAATGTAGATCTGGGAAGAATGATAACACATTCAAACCCAATTAACTTCCCCTCAGGAAATAATTGGAAGAAAATACTCAAGAAGAGAGAAGAACTCACCCGCGCGGTTCAAACGAGATCGTCAGCGAAGGAATCGGAGTCCCGATGTGCAGTCAGGAGATCTTAAAAGATCTGTACATCTATCCCATGAATCTCAGGCATTATAATATTCATCTGTCGAAATAGGAGGCTATAACCTGTTTTATGCGAAAAAACATAACTACACGGCATGCACTCTCAAGTACATGGAGTTTACTTTCCATTTTTAACTGTTCCCCTGGCACCCACTTTCCACCGCCTCACTGTTCATCTATCGACATGATTACACGACGTGTATTTCTGAGTACACAACATGTACTATTGTTCCATTGGAGGCTACTCCCACCACCTTACTGTTCACTTGCCGACTGATTACACAGTGTGTATATACTAAATACCCGATATGTAGTCAGTTTTTACACCCTTCATTGCCGACATGCCTACACGCCCTATATAATCATCCCACACCGCCAAAGTACACAGCATGTAGAAATGTACATGATGTGTAGCCACAAATTTTGGGATTTTTTCCCATTTTCTTTATTTTCTAGAAAACACTTAAGTAAAAGGGAAAAGAAGAAACCTGTACCTCAAGAATAAGAACCGGGTTCTTACAAAATTCCCCCGTTAAAGTAATCAGTCCCTGAATTTCCCTTCCAAGGATGGTGAAGATAAATCTGAGAACAACTCTGGACACTTAGCACGTACATCAGTCTCCCACTCCCAGGTTTTGTCCTGCACTCGGCCATGCTGCCATAACACCCATACGAGAGGAACTGACCAGCCTTAGAGAACATTTGAGCTCCTATCAACAATACGAATTGGATGCTCCACAAAGGATGCATCGACCTAAAGTTAAACCTCCTCAGGCTGAAAAACACGAGACATGTCTATGTGAGAATGGCGCAGTTGAGATACGTGGAAGACGTCGTGCATGGCCCGATACCTCTGTGGTAATTGCAGCTGATAAGAAATCAGCCTAACTCTCTATAGAATCTCAAACATCCCCACATACCTCGGTGAAAGTTTACCTTGTCTCTTGATCCGCATGTGTCCCATCCTTGGTGAAACACACAAGAAAACCTGGTCCCTGATGACGAACTCCAAGGGTCGTCTGCGGCGATCAGCATGAGATTTATGATGAGACTGTGTAGTAGCCATCCACTTCTGAATCAACTAGACTTTCTTTGAAGTCTCTTGCATGAGACGTGGTCCCAGTAATGTTGTCTCACCTACCTCCAACTATCACAAATTTGATCGGCATAGCCTACCATATAAAGCCTCGTAAGGTTCCATCTCAATAGTTACCTAAAAACTATTATTGTAGGAAAACTTGACAAGGGGTATGTGCTTCTCCCATGATCCCCCATAGTCCAAGACGAATGCATGTAGAATGTCCTCAAGAACCTGTATCATACGCTCTGACTGGCTATCGGTCTGAGGGTGGTAAGCTATGCTCAGAAGCACCTGTGTACCCAGTGCCATCTGAAAACTCTATTAGAAATGGGACATAAAATGGGTGTCCCTATCTGAAACGATAGAAAAAGGGACCCCATGAAGACATACTGACTCTTAGATATATAAATTCTTGAGCTAGTCTACACCGAAGGTCTCATTAATCAGCAAAAAGTGAGCTACCTTCGTAAGTCTGTCCACAACAACCCACACGACATCACTGCCTCGAGGTGACCTCGGAAACCCGGTCATGAAGTCCATCGGGAAATCATCCCATTTCCACTCCAGAATGGGTAACTGTTGTAATAGTCATTTTGGCCTCTAATGCTCTGCCTTCACCTACTGATAGGTGGAACATATCGCAATAAAACCAGCTACCACTCGTTTCATACCCGGCAACCAATACTGACGTCTCAAGTCACGATATATTTTGGTAACTCTAGGATGTACTGCCCAAGCTGAAGCATGAAACTCCCGAATCAGATCCTCATGTATATCCCCTGAAACCCATACTCATCCATGGATACGTAGTACCTCATCATTTCTTATCATCCAACTAGGAGGAGGGTCCTCCCTCACTACCGACTCCCATAGAACTAGGCCTTATGAATCTGATAGCTATCTCATCATCACTCTATCCAGGAGGGTAGAAGTCCCATCCAAGGAAGAAAGATATGCTCTCCCCTGACTATCGTGTACCTAAAAATGCATCTTAGAGAACAAAGCCATAAGCTGCCACTCACCAATGGCCTCCTGCACTGCCTATAACTGATTCCTCCTACTCAGTGCATCAGCAACTGTGTTACCCATACCAGGTGTATAGGTAAGCTCAAAGTCAAAGGACTGAAGGTATTCAATGCACCTTCGCTGTCTCAGATTCAGGTCATGCTAGGTAAAGATATATTTGAGACTCTTGTGGTCTATAAACGCCACGAAATATTCTCCCAAGAGATAATGTCTCCAACATCATAACGCATGAACAACTGCAGCCAACTCGAGATCATGCATCGGGTAATTCCTCTCATGTGGCCTCAAGTGCTGAGACCCGTACGCAACTACTCGATCACCATGAATCAACACTGCTCCCAGTCCAATACCTGATGCATCATAGTAAACTATATATCTCTTCCCTTACTCTGGAAGTATCAGAACTAGTGCTGATGTCAACCTTCCTTTCAGCTTCTGAAAGGCTGTCTCACAAGTTTCTGACCAAATAAACTTCACACCCTTCTTAGTCAAACCTGTCAATGGTGCTGATAAGTGGGAGATGTCCTATATAAAGTTCCTATAGTAACCATCCAGCCCCAAAAAACGTAGTATTTCAAACATGTTTATAGGATGATCCTAGGAAACTACTACTCTCACCTTCTCTAGGTCTGCTAAAACTCCTGACTCTGAGATGATATGACCCATGAAGTGTATCTGGTCCATCCAAAAGTGGCACTTTGAGATCTTAGAATATAGATGATTCTCTCTTAGTGTACTCAGTATGATCTCAAGATGGGTAGCATGGTCGTGATGAGTGTGAGAGTACACCAAGATATCATCGATGAAGACTACCACAAAATAATCCAAATTAGGTTGGAACACACGATTCATCAGATCCATGAAAACTACTGACACATTCATCAGTCCGAACGGTATGACCAAGTACTCGTATAGATCGTATCTACTCCGAAAAGATATAAGCGGTATTTCCGATGGTCTAACGCGTAACTGATGATATCTGGATCTCAAGACAATCTTCAAGAACACTCATGCTCCTCGAATTTTATCAAAAATATCATCAATCCTTGGAAAGGGATATCAGTTCTTGACTTTCAACTCGTTCAACTTCTGATAATCCAAAAAAAGTCTGAGGTACCATCCGCCTTCTCTGCAAACAGGACAGGAAAACCCCAAGGAGAAGTATTGGGTCGGATTAAATCCTTTTCCTACAACTCCTCCAACTGCCTCTTAAGCTCCTGTAACTCTGGTGTATCCATACTATAAGAAGGAATGGACACCGGTGCTACTCCTGGAACAAGCTCAATAGATAAATCCACCTCTCGCTCCAGAGGTAGACTTGGAAAGTCTTCTGATAAGACATACCGGAAATGATCAACCACTGGACGGAAATCCTTCTGACAAGTTCCCTCATCATCCAGATATAAGCACGAAATTTGGGCTATCACTCCACCTCACCCACGATGCTCGGGTCTAGCTCGGCTCGCCTGGACATCCCATTCACCCATTTATAGAAACTCTCCACCCTATGGTGACGTGAAATTTACCCTATGATGATATAAATATACAAAGACTCAAATGGGTACCAACTAGTCCATCCTGAGAATGACGTCATAGCTCGTCATCTCTAATACATAGAGGTCCCATAGAAAGTGACACCCACCAACCAATAGGGGGAAATCCCTACACTAACGCACACCAGCCATTCTAATTCCAAACGGAGTGTCTAGCGTCATAAAATTAGAAGAAGATGAAACACAGATCCCAATGCTCTCCACAATGGGCACATATATAAATCTATGTATAACACCAGTATTTAAAAGTACTGAAGATAAAACAGAAGAAACTAGAATAGTACCTCTAACAGTGGAAGGTCAAGGATCGCGGTCCTGTTGGGTCTGTTGCACCGCATTTGCTTTCCCAGTTCCATGGCCCTACGACACAACCAGGCTACCCTGAGCTAACCCACCCTGCTATCTCTGAGATCCTGGTGTCTAGCTGCCACGACCATGACCACCACCTCGGCCTGAATGTCTTGATGTATTCCAATTCCCTGACTGGTAAGAAGCTACTGGCCCTTGTCCTGCATGAAAAGTCTGCACAGAACCCCTCTTACTAGCCACTGGTGAAAATGCCTTGCAAAAATGCTATAGATGACCCATATTTTCGCAAGCTTGGCACTCCACTGGGTCACGTGGACAATGAGGTCTCTTGTGCCCCTCTTTACCACACTGGTAGCACATCACCTGGCCACATGAAGAATTATTCTGGATAGTACTGCCATGGTGAGGGAAATCCATCTTCCTCTTCCTCTTACTGGTAGAAATAGTACCCGAAACTGGTGCCGAACCACCATAGCCTACCCCACTAGCTTCCTGCAGGTTCTGCTCTGTAATCAGTGCCTGGGTCACAACAGCATGCACTGTAGGCAACCTAAAAACATTCCCCAGTTCTCGGATGTCATATCGAAGACGATCATCAAAGTGTCTAGCCCTTAACATTTCATCTCCAACTAAAACAGGTGCAAAGTGATGTATCTCGGTGAAGCGGGTAGAATAATCCATCACTGACATAGCGCCCTTCTACAGATTCATGAACACTCAGGCTCAATCTTCCCTTAGCTTCTTCGGAAAGAAAAAGGCATATAATACTGCCTAAAAATCTACCCATTCCATGTCTCTATGATGCTCGGTCTGGGTGGTAACATCCCACCATCTCTTGGCGGAATCATGCAGCATGTATGTAGTGAACTTGACCCTCCACCCTGGAGATGTCTCTAGATGCTCGAAGATCATCTGCATAGAATCCATCCAAGACTCTGCAGCCTATGGTCCACCATCCCCTGAAACCACTTTGTAACGTCTCAGATCCGGGTGACACTCAACGGGTGTCCCGAAACCGGTTGGTCACATAACCTCAAGCGCATTTCCCCAAACACTAGTGGATGCCGACTAGCAGCGAGGGCCTAGGTCAGATAGTGGGGAAACTATTCCCTCATTTGTCAAAGTGTAGCACAATAGAGAAAATAAAAACATACTAAAGTGGAATCAGTAAACAATACCAAGCTAAAATGAACAACAATCATATATATATGATGAGGTAATATGTCCCTATGTCTAAGAAAGAAGCCAAAACAGGATACACTTCAATCTAAAATAATACAATACAAGGCACAAGTACAACAAAACAAAGAAAAACAGTGCAACAGGAACTCAACAGCATCGCAAACCTAAGCTCGGTACCCTGCTCTCCTACTCCTCTACGACAATAAAGTACCTGTATAGGGAATCTTTCTCTTTTCAATAACTACAACAATATAATATGTTTGGGCCCAATACATGACCCAAACATGGTGTGAGAAATAAATCCCAGTAGGTAACCACCAAAGGCCTGTTCCCACTGGTCAGTGAAAATGTGCAACAATAGTGTGCAATAATGAATTGCAGTAAACTAGGAAGTACTCAAAAGTAGCTACTCCTACCAGTTCCATTTCCATTTAATTATTATTTAAAAATTCAAAATAATTGAATTATAATTTCCCGAGAATCATACTTAGTCGAAAATCTCTTAAATAGTGCTGCAGCTAAAACCACAATAGGCTATCTAACAAGTTGAAGGTAAAACAATACCAAGCATGTGCTTTAACATGGAAGGTACAACATAAGAAATCATCATAGTGAATATGCATAGTAAAAAGAGTCCCCAGAAATGAAAAACCTTACCCTCAGGTAATCAAAATCTAAACCCTCAGGTGATTTCCCTCAGGCATACTGAATATTTCCCTCAGGCATACGATATAATGCACTCAGGCATGGAAGCAACTGCCCACATGCATAAGAATAGTTTCCCTCAAGATAAACAAAACACTTTCTCTCAGGCATGAGAAACACTTCCCTCGGGATAAACAAGAAACTGGGCCAATACCAATACATAAGAATGAAATTAAATATAGTTTCTTTCATAAAAACTCAAAGAATGTTAAATCACGGGATACCGTTAGGTATCTTGGCCAAACGGCTAAACAAGGGAAACGCACCCACGGGGTGGCCCTGGATCCAAGAAATGATCCTAAATAGTAGTTTATAATTATCATCAGATTATCTATGCAATTATAGATATCATAACTAATCAAGACCTAATCCATAAGACACCCAAAGATGGGTGCGTAGCACAATGGTACACAAAAACACTCAACATTTGGAATTAATCATCATACTACCTACCTTGATCTCCTCTGATCAATATTTGTGAACGACGACTCCCGAAGCACCTGAGAATGACATAGATCTTAGAAGAAAAAAACACATTCAACCCCAATTAACTTCCACTCAAGAAATAATTGGAAGGAAACACTCAAGAATAGATAATAACTCACCCGTGTAGTTCAAACAAGATCGTCGGCGAAGGAATCAGAGTCTTGGTGTGTGGTCGGAAGCTCTTCTAAGATCCGTCCATCTCTCCTATGGATCTTGAGAGTTCAATGCTTCCTATGTCAAAAGAGGAGGCTAATACATGTTTTAAGTGAAAAAACATAACTACACGGCATGTACTCTCAAGTACACAGTGTGTACTTTCCATTTTTAACTGCTCCCTTGGTGGCCACTTTCCACCGCCTCACTATTCATCTGTCGACATGATTACATGACATGTATTTCTGAGAACATGGAATGTACTATCGCTCCTCTAGCGGCTACTCCTACCGCCTTACCGTTCGCCTTCCGACTGATTACACAGCATGTATATACTTAGTACATGGCGTGTAGTCAGTTTTTACACCCTTCATCACCGACATGCCTACACACCCTGTATACTCATCCGACATATCCAAAGTAAACAGCATGTAGAAAAGTACACAGTGTGTACCCAGAAATTTTTGGATTTTACTCCATTTTCCTTATTTTCTCAAAAACACTTAAGGAAAAAGGAAAAGAAGAACCCCTCACCTCAAGAATAAGAACCAGGTTCTTACAAACCATAATAAAGTGTGATCTTAGATTCTCAATAAGGGTGAACAAGGTAGATATCATCCTAACACAAACATAATATTATGAGAAAATGAGAATAACATTTTAAAACCATAACTTTCATATCAAAGATCATAATATCGAGTCATGAAAAAAATATTGGCAGTTCATAAGACAAGAATCATATGGGAATCAAATAACATGATCCAATAGGGAATAATATTAGCATAAAACATAGAATTATGACAAACAAATAATCATAGAAAATATTAATTCAAGGCTACATACCAATACATTCATAACATGTTAGGCTTAGTCCAAGAGACCATATACCTACATCTATCTTGGCATGACCTCCCATGTACCCTATTTCTATAACAGCCCTACTCAGGCCAACCAAACCAGTCTCCCAAGTTATCCCATTATGTGGTTAGTTATAAAAAATAATACAAAACAAGTCTCATATATAATAAAAACATTAAAAAAACCAGAGTAAAAGAGAAAAAAAGGAGTTATAACTAAGAAAAATATGTTAAACTAGGAATAAAGACATTTCTAGACCAACAGGTATCCATATAATGAATCACCACCTCCAAACCATCACAAAATGAAACTAAAATATAAAGAGAAGACAATAGGCTATAGAATTACCTCCACTTTACTTTCATCTTACAAAAAAAAGTATACATCCACCTAATGGTTGAAGAAGAGTTTGGAAAAAATATCACATTAAGATACAACCAAGGAATATATACATGTTCTAAGATCAAGAATATAAAATTTCAAGATTTAAAAAAATAATTTTAAAATAATTTTTGTCAATAAAATATTTTGAAAACATTTATCAAACATTCCTTGGGGTTTCCACAATTTTTATATCATATTTTCCAAATCTAGACACATTCCAATTATAAAATGAAGAAACTAAACTCAACAAGATAAAAATATACACGTGAGAAAATAGCCATGAAATAATATATCATGCAATAGACAACCATAAACAACAATAAACCTTCCAGCCGGGCTCTAGAATATAGGACAATACATACAAGACACTCACAAACCTAAACAGGCTTAAGGTTGGATCCAAATAATATTGAGTCCCACCACAGTCTATAAATATAAAATAGGTTGCCTCCTAGTAGTGTCACACACACTAAGGATACCACTATATCTTTCTCAATGTACCCATGGTTCCCACTATGAAATTTGTTTCAATTTCTATTTGTAAAATCATGCTCACATTTTTTATAAAACCATTTAAGATCAAAGACAATATACTTCATGGTTTGAAATATATTCTCCCAAATCAAGGAAATTCCATTTTCAAAGAAAAACCCCATTAAAACATGAACCCATTCCATTTTAAATTTAAACACATACAATTTCATTTAAAAAAAATCAAAGAATCAATAAGAAAAACAGAAAATTTAAGAAATTAGAACACTTTAATAGATCCACCTACAAAAAAGACATAGACAACCTATCTTTATTTGATAATGAGGATTGTAAACCTCAAGATCTTCCTTCATAATATAACTCATGACATGATATTTAAAATTATTGATAGAAAACACAATCTGATCACAAAAATACAACCAAATAATAGCCGCAACAAAAACCAAAGAATGAAGAGGAGGAACACTTAGCCAGAGAAGATAAATCCAACCCCAATAGTGATCAATTTCTATAAAAATCAATCCATATAGAAGTACCACAAGTAAAATTTCCTAGGGTATGATCATTGGCTGAGAGGAGGATTCTAGAAAAGATAATGAAGCCTTAAAAACCCATAAAACACCCTAAAAGGTTTAAATCAAGGAATTACAAAAGATGTTATAACTTTACATGTTGTGAAATTATTTAAATTTAAGTTATGCTGAACAATGCATCACTAAGGAATAAAAACATGATTTATCAAATGACATGATGTCTAACCCTTACATGACATGTATAATTCTCATATTTTGTATTTTGTTCATGGGATTTGTTTGGAAACCATTACACATCATTTAATCCCATTATATATTGTGTAAATAACCAATTAATAATAAATTTTTTTATTTAATGATGAAAATTCAAACAAATCCACGACTTCATCATTATAGGTACCCTCCAAATTTTGTGGTAAAAAAATCACTCATCGAAAAAGTAAACCAAAAGCAAAGATTTGAAAATACATGATAGGAAGGTAACAAGGCAATACACTTTTATACTTAGTATAACCTCTAGTGTACCCTCTTTTAGGTTTGGGGTAACATCCTGTATACCCTTTGAGCTCATATAACATTAATCGATACCCAATATATTGAAGGGAGATATAGGTCCCACCTATCTCATAATTGGAACCATATTTATGTGTTTGAAAATATCATAAAAATTCATCATATCAAAACCCGTTAAGTATAATGAGTTTCATAAACATTTCATCATATCATAATCTATGGAAAAGGTACAGGTTTCATAATCATTTCATCATAGCATAACCTGTGAAAAGAATCATGTTTTATAATCATTTTATCATTTTATAACATGAGGAAAAGGACAAAGTTTATTAAAAATATTATCATCATAATTTTTTTTATAAATAATAAGAATGGTTTACATGGATCATATACCCTATAATGCATAAGTAGCATCAGAGGATGTCAACTTATATGGAAAATGATTTTGAAAACTACTACAAAAATGAGAAAGGGAAGTGAAAAATTTTATCAGCGCTAAGAAAAAAGTGCTTATAAAGTTATTTATTTTTTGGTGCTAATTAAAAGCACTGATAAAGGATCCCTTTATCAGTTCTTTTCTAGCGCTGATAAATGGTGCCTTTATCAACGCTTTTTTATCACTCATAAAGGGATTCTTTATTATCACTAAAAAAGAAGTGATAAAGGGAACCTTTATCAGCACTAAAAAAGCATTGGAAAAACCATAGTCCAATTTTATAAAATGGGGTGCATAATGACCTCTTTTTATCACACCATCAAGATCTCGAGGTACTGTACCCCTACGACATCTCCCCTCCCCCCGATCTTCTCTTCGTTGGACCTCTGCCACTATCCTTACTCCGCCGCTAGCCCTACTCCACTGTGAACCCTACTCCTTATCCTCCCCCTTGAACCTCTTCCATGGATCCTCCCCCCTGTGATCCCTACTTCTCCTCCCCGCTGGACAATACTCCCTGCGAACCCTACTTCATGTTTTTGGGATTCCTTTAGATGAGGTTTGATTCTCGGCTTCCCATCTTTGATCTTTGGCAATCTCTTCACTCATCCTCGTCCATTTACTTTTGTTCTTATTCTAATATTCAGCATGGTGGTTTAGTTTTCTTTATTTTATGTTGTGTGTTTGGGATATGTTTTGATGATTGTTTGGTTCAATTGGTTGATTAATGGTTTCTCATGGTTCAATTGTGGTTGCAGGACATTACTTCTTCACCTTGAGGTGTGCAATGAGTTATAAAGATTCATTGAGGTATGGAATCCTTAATTTCTATTTATTTTGTATCATGTGGGAGGGTTTTCTTCTCATTTTAATCTATACAAGATGGTTTTGATGGCTTAATAAAATATAATGAATTTCAAATTGGAAATAAATGGTAAAGGGGTTTTATTTTCATATTTTTAGAGCCTTATTATTATTTATGATATTATGATTGCACAAGATAGATGGTCCACTGAAAATTATGGATATTCGGGGATTTATTTACACTCAATGATATTCTATGTGACTGCTTCTTTTGTTGTGATTATTCTGACATCACCATAATATGGAAATTAGCTAACCACTTACATTTGGATAATAAAATGGTTTCCCTTGTATTATGGTTTTTTTGATAAATCCATTAAAAAATAAAGTGTAATGTGATCAAAGACCCTTTGTAAATCTGTAAAATGATATTTATTTGTTGTGATGTGTGACCATGCTTGTGGGGTGGCAATGTGTGGTTGGGAAATGTGTGGATGATGGCAGTTGGATGTGATTTTGTGGTAGAGAGGTGGTTTGTTGGTGTGATTTTTGGGTAGTGAGGTGGTTTGTTTTTCCATGCTTTTTGAGGTGGTGAGGTGATGGTTTCGTTGTGCTAAATGATTGGGTAGTGATGGAATTAATAATTTTTTAATAATGATTTAAATGGAATGGGGTGGTTTTGTTAATGGGATGGAATCAACTAATAATTAATTAAATGGTGGGTTGTGTGGTTAAATGTGGTTGATGCTAAATAATGAAATGAATTGGTTGGATAATGTGATTTTTTTGGAAATGTGAAATGATGATTGTGGATTATTGTGTAGTGTTATGCATTTAGAGGTGGAAACAATAGTGGCAATGTTGTGAGTTGGTTATCATTTAGTTGTAAACCCATAGGTTGGGCTTGTGTGTGTGGTAATATTTATATAATTGTATATTATTCAAGATTTATGTATTAACCTTACCCACATCAAGCATTATGTTTTAAAACCAAAATAGTCACGTGACCAGTGGTTTTCATAACATCCAGTGAGGAGGATAGATGTTTGGGTACCTGCTCTTTCCTGCTCTATCTTCTAGGAGAGGTAGGTATTTCATAGGCTTTGATGGTCGATGGTTTGTTAGTTCATTATATGGTGGTTGTGGTAGCCCATGTTTTTTGGGGGGACATGTGACCATGATTTTGGGGTGGTGGCCCATGTGTTTTTATGTGAGATGTGACCATACTTGTGGGGCAATGGCCCAGGTGTTTTTGGGAAAGGTGTGATATGATCATTCTTATGGGGAGGCTTTAGGTGGGGTTTGTTCATGGTAAGAGGAGGGGAAAAAGTTGATTTCATAGATTTTCACAATACCCTACTACATTGGTTATGATAGTGATTATGATTTGATGGCCCTGGTGTCTACATGTGAGATGTGATGTTATCGTGCTTGTGGGTCGATGTGGTATATGAAAGAGATGAGAGCACCATGATGTTTGACGTTTGGGTGTGAGAGGGTCATACCATCATGAAAGTGGTGTGGGGTACCCTTTATCGATATTCTTATATTCATATTATATTACTTGGTATGCATTATTTTGTGAATGGGACTTTGTGAGTTTTGGGGTGGATAGTTGACCTATTTAGGTGTTATTGGTTCTATTATTTTGAATGCCTATGTGTTTGAAATGAATTTTAATAAAGGAAATGGTTTTGTTTTATGTGTGTTGTAATTTAATACTTCTCCTAAAGGGTATTATGGGTTTTTTGAAAAGTTTGAAATATGTATTCAAAGGAATTAGAGGTACAAATGGGTTTGGGTGTAGGTTTTAAAAAGGAAACATAATAATTTAACATGTTTGACTTGTTTTGAATTTTTAAATATGAGTTGTAAGTTGCTCAAATTATAGAAGGCATGTTTTGAAATTATTCTTGGTTTATTTTTTATTTTTCAAAGTGGGCTTGACCCATGAAGTTGGTTTATTAACTGTATTCTCTTCTTCTGTTTCATAAAAATGGAATTTTTCAAATGTGTGGGTAATGGAATATGTATTTGAAAGGGGTTTTGGTGAGATTAAAAATAGAAAATGGTTTGTTTTATGGAAAATGGATATTTCCTTGAAATTCTAGGCATTGAGTTGTCGAGGAGTAGGGTTCATGGATCCTTCTTTGGATTGTTTCATATTTCAATGAGAAAGGAAAATTATTTAAATGATGTATTGGAAATGATTTTATGGTTTTATTATGATTATAACAAATTTTTAATTTATATTAAGAGAGGACTAATAAAGTGTGAACTAGATTATAATTATATTCTATTTCTTATATTAATTTTCTAGATTACACTTTATATAGTGTAGTTTTTAAATCTTTTTTGGACCTCTTGATTTACCCTTGAATAATTCACCCCTTTGTAAAGGATGTTTTATCACTATTTGGTACTTTTATCCCTTCATGTGTGAGTTTTTTAACACTAAGGGATTGTTTTTTATCCCTTTGTATGCGAATGTGATTTTTTATAGAATGGATGTAAGATGTGTCTGTGGATATTAGTTACAAGTTTGGGGATAGTGAGGAAGAGTTATTGCATATCCTTTAGATGTTAATGATTGAATTTATGTCCACTACCCTCAATTTTCTATTTCTTATGTTAATTTTGGTAAATAAAAACTATGATATTCCATAGTAATTTTGGATAAACCTATGTTATTTGTCTTCCCCATGAACCCCTTTGTGTTTGGAAATGTATCTACTATATTAGTTTTCTCAAGAAAATTGTATCCTTATTTTCATTTTATTAGAGTTTGGTCACTAGTTTTGGGATATTTAATGTGATTATTTTATTATGAATGAGGTGGCTAGTATGGGTGGTTAAAAGGATGTTTAATATTTTGTTACCAGAGTGGTGGGTGATAGAACTATTGGTAAGGGGGGGGGGGTGGAAGGTGTGTTGATTTTGATGGGGGGGTCTATCATGGTTTTGTTGATTTCTAGATCTTTATTATAAATGGTTAGGCTCTATTAATATCTATTTTTATAAGGAAGTATTTCTCTTCTACTATATTTGGAATTCTTTTTTTGTGTATTTAAATCATAAATAATAATATTTGAGATTCAAATAGGATGGAGATGAATAAATATTGGATGGATGTTAATCGTTTGACAATAGAGTGTGAGAATGGAGTGAAAGAGTTCATCATGTTTTCAAAGGATCACGCAAAGTATCCTTCTCAAATCCTTTTTCTGTGTTTACGTTGTTGTTATTCTAGACTAATTACTCCAATGTAGTTGGAAGAACATTTGATATTTCACAAAATTGATCAGAGTTATAAATGTTGGAATAAACATGGAGAAAAAGAGAATGTAGCTACTGGATGGGATAAAACTGAGTTTTATGGATCATCCAATATCATTACAAATATGGATAATAAAGAAGACCGTATGTAGGATGTGATTATAGATGTCAATGATGATGAAGATCATATTGAGGAAATGATAAAGATAGTTGAAGATGAAATCCTTGATTTCCCAAAATTGTTTGAGAAGTTAAAGAGTTGTTCAAAGATACAATTGTATGCTGGTTGTACTAAATATACAACATTGTCAGCTGTACTGAAGTTGTATAAATTGAAAGCAGGTAACAAATTGAGTGAGGTTAGTTTTATGGAACTAGTTTCTCTCTTAAATGACATGATCCTGGAAAATAATGAGCTCCCAAGCCGGACATATGAAGGTAAACGAATGCTATGCTCGATGGGTATGATTTATGAAAGAATACATGCCTCCCCAAAAGGATGTATATTTTTTATCAAGATAAAAAATCACTTATATAATTCCCAAAGTTTGGTGCTTCTCAATACAAGAAAGATGAATCCAGTCCTAAAAATTTTTTATGGTACTTTCCAACCATTATAAGGTTTAGGCATCTATATAGAAGTGAAGAAACTATAAGACCATTGTCATGGAATGAAGATAAAATAAATAATGATGGGAAATTACATCACCTGGATGACTCTCCTCAATGTAATAGAATTGATCATGAGTATCCTGAATTTGGAAACGATTTGAGAAACCTTCTTCTTGCGTTATATACAGATGGAGAAAATCCTTTTGGTTTTCAAACTAGCACTCACAGTACATGGCCTTTTATGTTGGTAAATTATAACATGCCACCCTAGTTATGCTTGAAATGGAAATTCATCATGTTATCTATGCTTATATCAGGACCAAAACAACTAGGTAATGATATTGATGTTTATTGGGATCGTTTGATCGAGGATTTGAAGTTATTATGCGATTCGTTTGTTATGTTGTACGATGCATATAAAAGTGAATACTTCACATTGAGATCGATGTTGTATGAGATGATAAATGATTTCCCTGCTTATGGAATTTTTTAGGATATAGAATTAAAGGAACTCAAGGGTGTCCTATGTTTGAAGAAGATAAAGAATCAATTATGTTGAAACATTCATCAAAATCTATGTTTCTATGACATCATAGATTTCTACCCCATAAGCAAAAGTACAGATCTTGGATGACATCATTCAATGGAAGTTCAGAATAATGCACAACACCATCTCTACTGACAGGTGATTATATGTTTGAGAAAGTAAAAGATGTGAACACTATTTTTGGTAAACCATTTTCTAAAAACCTTATGAAAATCGGTTGGAAAAAGAGATCAGTTTTTTTAGAATTACTATACTAGAATTGTCTCTACGTAAGACATTTTCTTGATGTGATGCATGTGGAAAAAAATGTATGTGACAGTGTTATTAGAACATTTCTAAATTCCCATGGAAAAACAAAGGATGGAATTAAGGCAAGGTTGGACATGGTTGACATGGGAATATGAGAAGAGTTGGCACCTGAGAAGGGTGAAAATCGAATGTTTCTTCCTCCAGCTACTTACACTCTTTCCAGGGAGGAGAGATATCAGTTTTGAAAATTCATCAATTATGTAAAGGTTCTATAGGGGTATTCATCAAATATCAATAACATTTTTCAATGAATTAATTTATGTTAAAAGGTTTAAAATCACATGACTACCATGTTTTAATGAAAAATTTAATTCCAATAGCTTTATGTTACATTTTTTCCAAGAATGTTCATCATAAGCTAACCAAACTTTGTTTATTTTTCAATTCTATATACAAAAAAGTGTTAAACTCGATGAAATTTCCAACTATGGAAAGAGAAATTTTCATCATATTATGTGAATTAGAATTGTTCTTCCCTCCATCATTCTTTGTTATGATGGTTCATTTGATGGTTCAATTCGTGAGAGATATTCGACTTTTTGGTCCTATACACTATAACTAGATGTACCCCATTGAATGGTATATGAATGTTTTGAAAGGGTATGTCAAAAATAAAAGTCATATACAGGGTTGTATTATGGAGAGATATATTGTTGAGGAAGCCATTGAATTCTGTATTGAATACCTATCTGATGTGTAAATCATTGGTCTCCCAAAACCTGGTCACACTGGATGCATTGAGGGTGAGGGAATTTTTGGAATAGATGTTATAACAATAAATATTATAGATCGGGAGAAGGCCCACGTTTTTGTTTTGCATAACAGTTGGGAGTTTTCTCCATATATTTAAACCCACAAAGAAATTATTAGGCAGTTGAATCCATCAAGGGATGAAAAAATGGATATCAAATACACATAATAACTAGTTTATATGATGGTTTCAGGAAAATATTTTTAAGGAGTTAGATGAAAATCTAAATTCAATTTTAGAATGTCTTTGATGGCTAGCCGCTGGACCAAGTGTGTGTGTATTATCTTTTAATGGGTATGTAATTAATGTTTATACATTCTATACAGATGAACATGATGAAGATAGTACCGGGAAAAATAGTGGAGTTACACTTGTGGTTGAAGCGATGCATGTTTCTATTAGTAAGGATAGAAATCCAATTTATATGAATATGTCATAATTTGTCATTATCAAACAAATATGGGAGTTGGATTATACAACATCCCAATTTCTGATTTTTCAATGAAAACGGGTTGATAACAACAGTGGTTTTAAAATAAATGAATTGGGGTTTGTGAAAGTTGATTTTAGTAAAGAAGGGTACAAAGACGAACATTTTATAATGGCATCACAAGCGGTACAAGTATTTTATGTTCCATATCCCACAAACATTAAGTGGTCGATTGTTCTGTTATCATCCAAAACTACTGAAGCGTCCGATGAAAATTCAATTAAGAGAGATCCTTTCAGTGTTATGTCACAATCATTTAATATTGATCCCAATGTAGACGATGGTTTTTATGTTAGAGGAGACCACAATGAAGGGATTTAGATAATCGATAAAGGTGTCAAATACCTTTAGCCTTTGAAGAAAATAAATAGAGTTCAATAAACATGTTATATTTTGTTTGTAATATAGATCTTGTTATCTCATGTTATTATCTTATCTTTACAGAATTTATGTAATATAAATTAACTATTCAACAACTTTAGAGGATAATGACTTCTACACATTATGGTGCTCCTAACATCGAGGATGAACAAGTCTATCAAGCTGCTGCTACTCATAGTGCAGAGCAACAATAAGTTTCTGAACCTATTTTTGATCCTAGTGTTGAGGTCAAACAACCATCAACACATGTCGTTTTTACCATTTTAGATGAACATAAAGATGTTGATATCATTAAAATGGTTAGGGATGAAGGACTGACATCATAGAAAACAATAGTGCATCATAGTTTGATGGTGTTTGCCAAAGTTTTTAAGGAAAAAGCAAAGGCATCAAATTTGATGTTGTATGGAATGTACGGGGCCAACATGTGAATCCCAAAAAGTCTATGTTTAGTATTTACATTAGAATTTTCACTTGGAAACATGTGCTAATTGACATAGATTCATGGAACCATGTTGTGTCCGGGATGAAGGCTGTGATCGGGGAAGAAATTATGGTAACATTATGATATTATTTCTTTAATTTACTAGAAAATAAAATAATGAAACAGTGTCTTACTCTTCTAAATCCCCTGCAGAGTACATTTATAGTAGATGATTCACACAAGAATTATGTACTAAGGCTTACAGGAAGGATTCATTGAGGTTTTTACACTATTATAAAAAAATGTCACCTGAAAGATTCCAAAGGTAAAATAAACTCACACCCACCCCTTGTCTACACTCACTAGATATCCCAAGAAGCATGTGATGCATTTATTGTCCACTGCGGGGATGAGAAGTTTCAGGTACATTGCGGCTGATAATATGTTGTTTTAGGATGCATGTATTCATAACTTTTATTGTCAATATTTCATTTATGAAACAACAACTCAATACTGAAAATAAGGAACGTGCATCAAAACAAACATACCCCTATCGTAAAGCAAGGATAGGGTACACTTAATTTCAAAAGAAAATGGTACATATTTTAAATTTACAGTAATATTGTTATGTTCCAAGAAACAACATCATAATTATCATTGTATATTTATATGTAAATTAATGATTCTAAATCCAAAGACACTTCCATCCCACGTTATGTGCCGTGGAAGGAGGCACGTGTGAATAAGGAAGGGAATATAGTAGATGAAAACACTCAAAAAGTGTGGGAAATATGTGTAAGTATGACATGATAAAAAGTTTTGTTTTAAATTGAAATTACATAATTATAATTACTTATTTTTCTATATTAGACAATCACAAGAATTAGCTACTCCTGTAGAGGATGCAGACCTATTATCGAAGGTTTTGAAGCGGCGAGAACAATACGTTCATGTCAGAGGTGTGGGGTTTGGGGTGACACCCCGAGTATATTTTGAGAAAAAAACAAATGGATGATAGAAATGAAGAAATGAGACAAATGAGTGAAATACTAGAAACTATTGAAGAATGATTTCAATGACAAGGAGAGTTTCTAGAAAATTTTATGGGTGAGAAGCATGAAGAAGACACAACTTAGGAACAACCAGTGTGTGAAGATCCGGCCCACCTCCCACCAGCTTTGAGGCAAGACATTCCACTCAAAGAGCTGTCTTAGCCATGGTAATAAATATTCTAATAATTTTTCCCATGAAATGTGAATCAGACAACCACTAATACTTTTATTGTACTAATCTTCTATAGAGTGTTAATGACTATGATTTATATCTGTCAACACCCACCTACCACCTTGTAGAAAGGGCTACGGTGTTCAACATCCCAGAGGATAAGCTGCATAATAGACTACATCCAATAGATAGTCTAAAAGTGATGACTACTATAGCTCATGAGCCAAATTCATAGCCACCCATTCCACTTCATGATGATGATATTCGTACGGTCGAAAAGGCTATTGGGACATTCAATTCATGGCCATGACAACTTTTAAGTGTACATGTGTAAAAAGAGGTATTTATTTCCATTTTTTTCAAGATAAACCTTCAACAATTAATGAAAAAAGGTCTAAACCAATGAATGTTATTATATATGGAGAAAGGGAAGGGGTGACAAGAAATGTGGGCTCAGAAGCATCTAAAGGATTGACCAACTGGTCCAAAAGATTTACTGAAAGCACAATAACACCACCCATTCCCTATCAACATTTTCTATCATTGAAGACTCATATGGATACGAATCTAAAAAGTGGTAGTAGTCATATAGTTGTTTTTGAAATGAATATATACAAATAGAAAATTCAAGATTTCATTGCTGCTGAAAATGTAAATGACATCCTTGAATACAGTTTACTTGGCGTCACATCTGTAAATTTAAAAGTTAGGTATGTTTTCATGAATTGATTTTCTAAAAGATGATAAAATGTTCTAATTATAACTAAATGAATTTTATATTATTGGTAGGTGTATATGTGAAAAATAGTTGAAGGGATTTTACCATGATCCAAAATTTGGACTTGTTAGTCCTCATACCACATGAACACAACTAATGAAATTAGATCCATCAAAAAAACGGATGAAATAATGAAAGGCTTGATGAAAACATTTGAACGAAATATTACAGATGACAAACTCTTACTAATACCAACAATGTGGGGGTAAAACTCTACGATTAAAGAATATCAATTATATTTTCACTTCTTTCATTACTTATTCCTTTTTTCATTTTTAGGCATCATTGGCTTCTAATTGCGGTGAACATGGATACTCCAAAGATTTATTTTCTTGATTAAATGCAAGGATATCCAAAAAACCATCCATACATGATGGCGTTTGTGAATCTGTAAGACACTACATCATACGTTGTTGTTCTAAACATCATGTTATATAATTTATATTATCTTTTACTCAGGATTTTTTTATGATAGGTCAGTGTATCAATATCGTCTAAAAAAAGGAATGAGGATAGGGGCTAAGCATAAGGAGGTAAGCAAGTACTACGTCTGGACAAGTATCATGGTATATATAATAAAATTTCACTATCCAAACACATATAAACACAAGTTACTTATTATCCTAATGATCAAAGTTTTTTTCATTGTGAAAAACAAACAAATGATAAATTTTGTGGTTATTATGTTAGTAAATGTATGTGAGAGATCATTTTCCATCCATAAAATAGCATCCCTAAAGAGGTATTTTCAAATACAACTATTATTAAATTTAAATTATTTATTAATTATTTATTTATATATTTTTTAGTACTACTCTAACTGTCAAAAATACTCATATTCACATGATGATATAGATTTTTTCAGAAATGAGTGGGCCGCATACCTGATGGAACATTGTACACAAATAACATAAAGATTTGACTTGGGGACGTGTACAATTGGTAGAAATTTTTGAGAGGGGTTCATAGAGATTAAAAGATGAAACATTGTTGTATGTGAATGTTCATAGGAAAATTTTAATTGTTATTAAATAAAACATCCTTTCTCTAATGAGTCATTTTTCCATTTTAATAGATGAAATTCACTAGCAACATGCAAGAATGATGAACCACTTTTTTTTGGGATTTTGATAAGAAAAACCAGTAAAATCTCCAAAATAAATTCATATCACGCATTCCCACTCAAATTCAAAGAAAAGATGAGTAAACGTCTCTACCCTAAATTGAATGTAGTATAAGGATCGAGAGTCCAAAAGGATTCACTTGCGTTGAACATTTTCATTGGTAGAAATTGTATGTTTTCTAATTATCCATAATAAGAAAATAAACATTGTTGGAACCTCCTTACTACATAGTTTCTCTCCCCACATCCATTTTGTAAATTTATAACAATGATAAATGATTCATTTTTGATGTTTATGAGTCAACCCCACCTCAATCCGAGGCATGGTGTGACCGGTATCACTCAAAGTGTCTCTCTTTTGTTTAAAATGGACAGAATTTTAAGTGAAACAACAACTGACATATGGAAAACTGAATAAACACATTAATATTGTGTCAATAATTTAGGCCAATGATCCATGGGTCATGTGTGATGTGTAAGAGTAAACCCCTCTGCAATCCGTGTCACAGTGTGGCCGGTATCACTAAAAGTGTCTCTCTTTTGTTTAAAATGGACATAATTTTAAGTGAAATCATCAAACTAACAAATCAAAAACTACCCAAATGAATTCTTATTGTGTTGATACATTAGGAGAAAGATCCATTGTTAATTTTTGATATGTAAAAGTCCAACCTGCCCTAATCTGAGGTACGGTGTGACCAGTATCACTCAAAGTGTCTCTATTTTGTTTAAAATGGACACAATTTTAAGTGAAAACAACAATTGACATATTGAAAACGTACCAAACACATTATTATTGTGTTGATACATTAGTAAAATTATCCATGGGTCATGTGTGATGTGTACGAGTGAATACATCTTCAATCTGAGGCATGGTGTGACCAGAATCAATCAAAGTTTCACTCTTTTGTTTAAAATGGAAAGAATTTTAAGTGAAAACAACAACTGGAATATGAAAAAACCACCAAACGAATTAAGATTGTGTGAATACTTTAGGATAATGATCCATGGGTAATTTGTGACGTGTATGAGTCAAACCCACCTCAATCGAGGCATGGAGTGGCCAGTATCACTCAAAGTGTATATCTTTTGTTTAAAATGGACACAATTTTATGTGAAAACTAAAAATGACATTCGAAAAACCAATCAAACATATTATGATTGTGTTGATACTTTAGTAAAACAATACATGGGTCATTTTTGTTGTGTATGAGTCAACCACACCTCAATATGAAGCACAATGTGACACGTATCACTCAAAGTGTCTCTTTTTTTTAAAAAATGGACAAAATTTTAAGTGAAAACAACAACTAATGTATGGAAAACTAACAAAATGAATTCGGATTGTGTTGATAAATTTTTAGAACAATCCATGGGTCATTTATGACGTTTAAAAGTCAACCTCACCTCAATACAAGGAACAATGTGACCAACATCACTCAATGTGTTTCTCTTTTGTTTAAAATGGACAGAATTTTAAGTGAAAACTACAACTGACATACGGAAAACAACCAAACTCATTTAGATTATGTAGATACTTTAGTATAAATATCCATGGGTCAGTTGCGATATATATGAGTCAACCCCACCTCAAAACAAGGCACAATGTGACTGGTATCACTCAAAGTATCTCTCTTTTGTTTAAAATGGACAGAATTTTATGTCAAAACAACAATTGGCATATGGAAAACTGACCAAACGCATTTGGATTGTGTTGATACTTTAGGGAAATGATAAATATGTAATTTTTGATGTGTAAGATTCAACTCTTCTTCAATCCAAGGCACTGTGTGGCTGTTACCACCCAAAATGTCTCTCTTTTCTTTAAAATGGACAAAATTTTAAGTGAAAACAACAACTAACTTACAGAAAACTGACCAAACACATTCATATTGTGTTGATACTTTAGGATAATTATACATGGGTCATTTTTTATGCGTAAGAGTCAACCCCACCTCAGTTATTGGCATAGTGTGTTCAGTATCACTCAAAGTGTCTCTCTTTTGTTTAAAATAGACATAATTTTAAGTGAAAACAACAAATGACATACAGAAACCAACCAAATGCATTCATATTTTGTTAATACTTTAAGATAAGAATACTTGGGTAATTTGTGATGTGTACGAGTCAACCCCTCCTCAACCTGAGGCACGGTAAGACCGGTATCACTCAAAATGTCTCTCTTTTGTTTAAAATGGACAGAATTTTAAGTGAAAACAACAACTGACATACGAAAAACTAAACAAATGCATTCAGATCGTGTTGATACTTTAGGAAAATGATCCATGGGTCATGTGGGATATTTAAGAGTCTACCCCACCTCAATCCGATACATGGTGTGACCTTTATCACTAAAAGTTCCTCTCTTTTGTTTAAAATGGACACAATTTTAAGTGAAAACATCAACTGACATACGGAAAGCCAGAAAAATGGATTCGAATTGTGTTGATACATTAAGAGAATGATACATGGGTAATTTTTAATTTATAAGAGTAAAACTTACCTCAATATGATGCACAACATGATCGGTATCACTCAAAGTATCTCTCTTTTATTTAAAATGGACAAAATATTTAGCGAAAACAACAACTAACATACAGAAAACTGACCAAACGCATTTGGATTGTGTTTATAATTTAGGAAAACAATAAATGGATCATTTTTTAAGTTTATAAGTCAACACCACCTCAATATGAGGCATGGTGTGGCCGGTATCACTCAAAGTCTCTCTCTTTTGTTTAAAATGGATATAATTTTAAGTGAAAACAACAACTGACAAATGGAAAACTGACCAAATGCATTCAGATTGTGTTGATACTTTAGGATAATGATCCGTGGGTAATTTTTTATGTTTAATAGTCAAACAAACCTTAATATGAGGCACGGTGTGACCGTTATCACTCAAAGTGTCTCTCTTTTGTTAAAAATGGACATAATTTTTAAGTGAAAACAACAACTAACGTACGAAAAACTGAACAAATGCATTCAAATTATGTTGATAATTTAGGCCAATGATCCATGGGTCATGTGTGACATTTAAGTGTCAAAACTGACTCAATCTATGGTACAGTGTGGTCAGTATCACTCAAAGTGTCTCTCTTTTGTTTAAAATGCACATAATTTTAAGTGAAAACAATAACTAACATATGAAAAACTGACCAAATGCATTCATATTGTGTTGATACATTAGGATAATGATAAATGAGTAATTTTTGACGTGTATGAGTTAACCCTGCCTCAATTTGAGGCACGATGCAACCAGTATCAATCAAAGTGTCTCTCTTTTCTTTAAAATGGATAGAATTTTATGTGAAAACGACAACTGACATACAAAAAACCAACCAAACACATTCAGGTTGTGTTGATACTTTAGGATAACTATCCATGGGTCATTTTTGATGTGTAAGAGTCAACCATGCCTCAATATGAGGAACATTGTGACTGGTATCACTCAATGTATCTCTCATTTGTTTAAAATGGACATAATTTTAAGTTAAAACAACAACTGACATACAGAAAACTGACCCAACGCATTCGGATTGTGTTGATACTTAAGGCCAACAATTCATGGTTCATTTGTGATGTGTATGAGTCAACCCTGATGTAACACCCCATGATTTCATAGTATGTTATTTCTTCAATGTAATTCAACAACTTACACTACACGCAACAATGAGTTCAAGCGCACCACGACTTACCAATCTAGTAGTTCAAAAGCAGTTATGAATATTATTAACTGAATTTTGAATTTTATATTATCCTTAAAATTTTATAAACCATATTATGAGTTTCTTAGACATAATATAAGAACAAATTCATTTTTTAGATAAAAGAATTATTTTTTTAATTCAATTTTACAGCCTTTTAATGGAAAAATATTTTTAAATCCAATATTTGAAACTTTTATATATTAAATTTGACAAAATAAACTTCTTATTTATAATCGAGACATATAAATTTAGATTTGATAATTTTTTGGTGTTTTTTTGATAACATTAATATTTGGGTGAATAGTGAGAAATACTAAATTTTAACTGAAAAAAACCTTTTTAATCAAAATAATTTATAGTGTTCAACTATACATTTGAATGGTTTGGAAGTATAATTATATTATATTTTTACCATTTAATCCAATGTTGGTCATTGGAATTAATTTCACATTGAAATTGGGCATAAACAAGTGTAGATATTTTGGTAGTTATTATTTCTTAAAATACATTTTTTGGTACTGACAAAAGGAATTAATTTTAAATTAATAAATACAACTTCTATGTTTTTAATTTGGTAAAATAGACTTAATTTTTTAATATGAAAATTATCTTAGGGTTTAATTTTGGTATTTTTCTGAAAACATTCAATTTTTGATGAATAGTGAAAAACAATGAGTTATTGGTTAAAACGGAATTTTTATTTAAATAATTATATATTTTATTTAAATTTATTTTAGGTAAAAATATATACATAATACTTATATATGTTCAATATAATTCATTGGAGTCATTTTATAATATGTCTATATATATACAAATTTTATTGAACTTTTTACCCTCTTTTACCCACCTCCAAAGAGAATTTGCAAATTTGCATAAAACATAATTTTACTGCTTCTGTGTATTGAATTTCAAAAATTTGAGAGACATAGTTGATATCAGTAAGTAAAATGTGGTTCAATAAGATAAAAATAATTTTTTGTGATTAGTATCTTTTGACTTTTATTTACCACAGTTAAAAGTAACTAGGGTAATTAAAGGTAAAAATGATATTATTATTACCCTAACACATGTCCTAATTCTATTGGATAAATTTAAGTCAACAAAAAAGTAAAATTAGGAATAAAATATGATCCTTTATGTCCACTTTTACTAGATTAGGACATATATTATTATTTAATTCAAAGAAGAGTTAAAAGTGTTAAATTCAATGTTTAATAACTAAACCATTTTTAATATATGGTCACACATAATATAAATTCAACTATAAATATTAATTAGAAATATAAAATATTTCCTACATAATATTATTTTATTTATAATTTTTAGACATTAAATAATTTAATTTATTTATGTCACAATGATGATGTAGTAATTACCTTATAAACGAAATATTAAAATAATTGATATTATAAATACCTAAATAAATGTAATTTGATACTTTTTATGAATTACACTAATTTTCTAGATTAATATGACTTTTTATGGTTGATTAAATGAATTTTTTTCTAAGTAATAATGCTGTTATGAATTTAGCAAAAACAAAATACCCAATATTGTTATCATTGAAAAAAAAGAGTTTTTTTAAAAAATATGATATTATTAATTGGTATTATATTCCTAAAAATATAAGGTTCAGAAAAAGGGCTTAAATACTATTATATATGTCATTAATTAACCACTTGGGGTTCTCTTGGAAGTTTATAGTATGTTTATTAACCATATAATATAAAAATACAAAAAGACATGGTAAATGTCAAACTATTTAACTAATATTTAAATATAAAATATAAGGTTAATACAGTGACCCAAACCTATCTAAAACCTATTAGTTGAGTGGTTTTAGACCCATCCACACATTAGACTTTAAATGATACATTTTTGAGCCATTATAAACCGAAAATTATTTTATTATAAAATAATATTTTATGTTTTTCATAAGGTGCCCCACACCCCTCTTATAAAAGGGCGCTTCCCCTTCTCTCAAATTCACACCTCCCAAGACATTTGGATCAGCCAAACCCTGCCCAAATATCCAAAAAACTATCATAACTTCAACCTAGAGGCCTTCATTTGGTCATAAATCTAACACAAGGAGCCCTTTTGATGAAATCAAAAGGAAGAACCCGAAGAATAGGTAATGATTTCTCCTCCCTCTTTCAAGTTCTTTTCTTCTTGCACTTACTCTTTCTTTGTTATTACCATAACAAAATAATAAATCCAGTACATTATATATACTATGATGTTATTATAAATATGGAACAACCATATTCATTATTCTATCCATCCTATGAATGATAATGTCACCATGCGTGCGTACTTACGGCTTACCGTCACCACGCCGTGGTGTAATTTATAATTCAACACTACGTCATTTGGATGGATATAATGATGAGTAATATGTATATAAATAATTAAAATAACATTATAATGTCTCTTTGAAATTAATATGCCATCCAATTCCACACCTTTAGGGAAATGATATTGTCTCTCGTGCGTACGCACGAATTACCATCTCCACGACGCGATGCGAGTCATTTCCACGTTCACCATTCATCGATGATTATAAAAATATATATAATTAATAAGTATGTAATATATGACACAATAAAGATACTAGAGATATATATATATTTATATATTTATATATGTATTTATGTACTCACATATATCTTATTCACCTACTTCTGTTCAATACGTTATGAAAACAGAAACAACGTTTATGCGTACGTATGGACAACCGTCTCCATAAATGGTGTTTTCCATTTCATATATATATCTATTATAAATATTTATATTATAAATATATATGATATATATAAATAAAGGTTTATATTCTGTAAGTATTTAAATCACTATCTAAATGATATGATCAAGAATAACAAGTTAAAAGAAGCACGATAAATAAAGCAATTATTATTCGAAATGTTAATTTAACATGGAAATAACTATTAAATGGTTATTATAAAGTCATAAATGAATCATGTATCATATAATAAATATGAATATGGTTATTGTATAATTTAATAACATACTATGGTCATTATACAAAAGGTTAAACATACCCTTAACCAAAGAAAGTGCATGTTAAGGGTTATTTTCACAATATCTTTATTATCTGAGGTTGTTTTTACAAAAGTATCTAGTGGGAAATATTTATTATCCATGTCCATGTTTCATAAAATAGTTTTCAAAGGGAATATTTTTAAGGTAATTTTTACTAAAACATCATTTTAAATGTTATAATGATTTATTCTTCTAAACCTTTCTCATTAATGTCCATGTTTTTAAAATGGTTTAAAAGATTTATTTATATTGAAATGAATAATTTAAAATGTTAATTAATTTAAAAAGTTTCAAAGTGGTATGGGAAACATGGATTCAAAACTATCTTTTAAATGAATTCCTTTAAAAATTATGTGAATTTTAAATGATTTAATGAAAAATGGATATTTCTCTCAAATATTTTTACTGATCATTTTCAACTATGTCAAAATTCTTTACAAGACATTATTCTTGATCGAGGTTGATTTATTATGATACAAATATTCCATATAGTATTTAAGGTTTTGTGATATGTATAAATGTGAATTATTTATTTTTATTCCATTCATCGTTTATGTTTAAAGTATTGACATTTCATATGCGATTTTTAATACAAATGTTTCTGTTATATGTCAGCGATTTCTTAAGATGATTGTACTGGACTAGTATGTTCCGGGTTGGGGACCGGTAAAAATAAGCCCTCCAGGTTGGGGTCCAGTTACTGAGGCTCTCCAGGTTGGAGTTCGGTTACAGAGGCTCTCCAAGTTGGAGTCCTGTTACAGAGGCTCTCCGGGTTAGAGTCCGGTTAAAGAGGCCCTCTGGGTTGGAGTCCAGTTATAGAGGCTCTCCGGGTTGGAGTACGATTATAGAGGCTCATTGGGTTGGGGTCCGATTACAGTTAGGCCCTAGGTAATGGCACAAGGCCTTGACATAGAAATTAAAATCTGGTACTATACATTCCCTCATTATGAAATTAGTTATTACATTGTGATTATTTGACTAGTAGAATATCCATGTGCATGTTTATATGGTAATGTTTGATTTATTTTTTTCATATTATGTTTAAGTTTATGTTTAAATGTCTATTGTTTTTAATACACATATAGCCTTAAAAGTTTATAGCTTCTACTAAATTATTTACCCTTACTGAGAATCTAAGCTCACCCCTTTATTATGTTTTATTTTTCTTGGATCCCAAGAAGTGTTTTAGGTTTGAGATATAGGGTTAAGCTAAGGGAACAATAGAATTATCAAAGGATTATTTTTTTTTGTGTTTTATGTTGGAATGTGTAATGTAACGTTCATGTATGTAATCTATTTTCCAAGACTGCTAAACTGATTGGTCTTTCTGGACTTGATTCATTCTAATCATGCCAATGTATTAAAATAATGCACCGTCTCATGGAATCTAGGGTCGGGGCGTTATAGTTGGTATTAGAGGAAGTTTAGCAATAACCTTAGAAACTAAATTTAGAGAAACTATGATTAGAGAACATTACCCAAAGCTAAAATTTGAGGATTAGTATAGAAGAAATTACTAATATTTTGGTAATGTAGTGATTTTTTGAGTTTTCAAAGCAAATACATCCCTGTCTGGATACGAGCAGGTAGAGGTGTCTCTGGCACAGATGTGTCTAGGGGTAAAACCCGAAAACACCGCTTTGAGATGGACTCGAACCAAAAATGGTGCATGACAACAGGCCTTGCTGTACTCTTGATTACGACACTCCTAAAGGATATGCTTAGGATAATTATCATTTTTTTACAAATAATTATGAAGGATTTACAAGTATATACCTCCTCAAAGAAAAACATATTTATGATTATGGATTATATCCATAAACTGTTCAATTTAAATTAGGTATTTTATAATTTTGGAGTTATTCATTGTAATTCATAAACTGACCTAGTGTTACCATCGTATAGAAATGGCACCCAGTGGAAGGATTCTGAACTCTCGCAATACGTATGATCCAAAGAGTAAGAAGGATCGTATCTTTCACGGTATTAAGACAAAATTTAGAAGGGAAATAGTCTCTCATGTATTATCAATATATGAAGAAATATTATCATGTGTTAATAAGATAAGTAAATAATTATCTGAGTCCTATGGATTTGAAGGGAAGTAAGAGAAGAAAAGGATGTAAAATAGAAAGATGGATAAAGGGAAGAAGGAAAAGAAGGATTTTCCCATATGTGATAACTATGGAAAGAATCACCTTGGTAAATATTTGAAGGGAATGGGAGTTTGTTATAAGTGTGGAGAAAAAGGACAACAAGTACGTGATTACAAGGGTAAGAACAAAGTTTCAAATGTACAATGCTTCATCTGTAAGGAGTTGGGACACTACGCGAATCAATGTCCAAATCATCAGAGTATACCCCAAATGCAGCTATGGGATAATAATAATGTTATGATACTACCGAAGATGAAGAGGAATGATTAGATTTATTACATTGTTATTAAAGTATTGTGTCATTTGAGTATTGTATTAATGATGTACATGTTATAATAATTTTAGAGTATATAAGGATTGTACTGCAGTACTATTTAATTAAGGACTTGAGATTGTGTGGAACCAAGAAAAGTGACTCAAAAGCAGGTTAAACTTTTGGAAAATATATGGTTGACAGAAATATAAACTATAATATGGTTCTTATAATGAGGTAGTGATTTTAGAATAATACATGATTGATTTAGATAAATTATATTGAATATTCTTGACTACCTTGAAACAGATTAATGATTTGTATATTTCGTCATTGTTGGATTTTAAAACATTTTTCAATAGAAGGAGTATATCTAGTATTCAATAAGTAATAAGGGAGCATGAATGTAATCAATATGTTTTTATGGTAATTCATGATGTTGCAGTGTTTTAAAAAAATACACGATGAAGGTGTTCACATGTTATTACATGGAAAAAAGGATCTTCATTGTGTTTACCTTACTTATAAATTTTGGACTTTCAGTTTGGACAGAATTATTTTGGATAATTCTAGTTTGATATTGTTTTTGGATTTCCATAAAAAGGATAACCCGGAGGTCGGGTAGCAACCTGTCGCATCCAGAAAGGCCACGAGACCTGAACTCGCAACTGAAGGGTGACAAGGGTGTATCACCTACCACTAGACCACATGATGTCATAGATTGAATAATGTAGTTTTTTTAAAAGGTCTGGTAGATAAATTATAAATTCATTTTTTTAGAACCCTATATGAATTGGATAAATATAATATTTTTTAAGTTCTATTATCTTTTAGAGTGAAAGATGAGTTTGTGGTTTAAATTAGTTAAAGGATTGAACTATACTTTTCAAGTATATATATTTTTCTTCTCTTATTATATAAATAAATTAATTCTTAAACTTTAGGTAAGTGATCTTAAAACAAAAAATGTGTTATCCTAATACCTTATGTTTTTTTGATCCGATGATATTTTAAATCATCATAGATTGATGGATTTGAGGCCCTCAATTTTATAATTGTTTGCAACTGATGACCTCAACGACTCCCTATAAATATTTACATTTTTCCTCAAATTATTTTTCTTTAATTTCCACCAATTTTCTCGTAATCGAGATCATAATTTTGTGGTGACTTTTTCATTCCACTTTTCTTTTTATTAAGACTAAATTTTATTAACCCAATTTCCGATGAGATTTTACCCACAAAGGTATTTTCTATTTTCAACATTTTATTTTCGAAGAACAATTTCAAATTGCGAGGATGAAATTTATTGAAGGAGGGAAGAATGTAACACCCAAGATTTCATAGTACATTATTTGTTCAATGTAATTTAATAACTTTCACTACACACAACACTGAGTTCAAGCGCACCACGACTTACCAAACTTGCCGTTCAAAAGAGGCTATGAATAGTATTAACTAAATTTTGAATTTTATATTATCCTTATAATTTTAGAATCCATATTATGAGTTTATTAGACATAATATAAGAACAAATTCATTTTTTTAGATAAAAGAAGTAATTTTTAAAATGCGATTTTACCGCCTTTTAATGGAGATACTTTTTTTAAATAAAATATTTGAAACTTTTATATATTAAATTTGAATAAATAAACTTCTTCTTTATAATCGGGACATAATACTTTAGTTTTGATAAATTTTCGGTTTTTTTTGATAACTTTCATATTTGGGTGAATAGTGAAAAATACTAACTTTTAACTGAAAAAAAACTTTTGTAATAAAAATAATTTATAGTGTCCAACTATACATTTGATTTGTTTGGAAGTATAATTAGATTATATTTTTACCATTTAATCCAATTTTGGTCATTGGAAGTAATTTCACATTGAAATTGGACATAAACAAGTGTCAATCTTTTGGTATCTATTATTTCTTAAAAAGACGCTTTTTGGTTTTGACAACGAGAATTAATTTTAAATTAATAAATGAAAATTATAGGTTTTTAATTTGGTAAAATAGACCTAATTTTTGAATTCATAATATCAAAATTATCTTAGGGTGTAATTTTGGTATTTTTCTGAAAACATTCAATTTTTGATGAATAGTGAAAAACACTGAGTTATCTGTTAAAACCGAATTTTTATTTAAATAATTATTTGTTTATTTTTAAATTTATTTTAGATCAAAATAGATAAATAATAACTATAGAAGTTCAATATAAATAATTAGAGTCATTTTATAATAATTTTAGATATATAAAAATTTTATGGAACTTTTTACCATCTTTTACCCATCTCCTAGGAGAATTTGCAAGTTTGCATAAAACTTAATTTTACCGATTTTTAGAATTGAATTTCAAAAATCCGAGAGACATGAATGATATCAATAAGTAAAATCTGGTTTAATAAGATAAAAATAATTTTTGGTGAATAGTAACTTTTGACTTTTATTTACTTTGTTTAAAAGAAAATACGGTAATTAAAGTTAAAAATGATATTATTATTACCCTAACACATATAATAATTCTATAGGATAAGTGTAGTTCGACCAAAAACAACCTTAGGAATTAAATATGATCCTTTAGGTCCACTAGGACTAGATTTGGACATTTATTATTATTTAATTCACAGAAGAGTTTGTGTTAAATTCAAAGTTTAATAACAAAACAATTTTTAATATAGGGTTACACATAATATAAATTCGACTATAAATATTCATTAGAAAGATAAAATTATTTAATACATAATGGTATTTTATTTATAATTTTTAGAAATTAAATAATTTAATTTACTTATGACACAATGATGATGCAGTAATTACCTTATTAATGAAATATTAAAATAATTGATATTATAAATACCCAAATAAATGTAATTTGAGACTTTTTATGAATTCCAATAATTTTATAGATTAATATAACATTTTAGGGTTGATTAAAATAATTTTTTTCTAAGTAATAATGATGTTATGAATTTAGAAAAAACAAAATACCAAATTGTGTCTAATTTGACATAAAAGAGATTTTAAAACAAATATTATATTATTAATTTGTATTATTTTGCCAAAAATATATGGTTCGGCCAAAGGGTTTAAATACTATTATATATGTCATTAATGAACCACTTGGGGTTCTCTTGGAAGTTTATAGTTAGTTTATTAACCATATAATATAAAAATACAAAGAGACATGGTAAATGTCGAACAATTTAACTAAGAGTTAAATAAAAAAAGTTAAGGTTAATATAGTGACCCAAACCTGTCTAAAACCTACTGGTTGAGTTGTTTTAGACCCATACCCACCTTATACTTTAAATAATACACTTTTGAGCCATTGGAAACCGAAAATGATTTTATTATAATATAATATTTTATGTTTTTCCTAAGGTGACCCTCACCCCTCTTATAAAAGGGCACTTACCATTCTCTGCAATTCACACCTCCAAAGCCATTTGTCTCGGAAAAAACCTACCCAAATATCCTCCCAACTATCCTAAATTCACCCTAGAGGCCTTAATTCGGTCATAAATCCAACATAAGGATCCCTTTTGATCAAATCAAAATGAAGAACCTGAAGAAGAGGTAATGATACCACCCTCTTTCAAGTTCTTTTCTTCTTCCACTTACTCGTTCTTTGTTATTACCATAAAAAAATAATAAATCCAGTACCTTATATATATATTTATGTTATTATAAATATGTAACAACCATATTAATTATTCTATCCATTATATGAATGACAATGTCAGCATGCGTGCGTACGTATGACTTACCGTCTCCACGTCGTGGTGTAATTTTTTATTCAACACTATGTTATTTGGATGGATATAATGATGAGTAATATGTATATAAATAATGAAAATAAAATGATAATGTCTATGTAAAATTAATATTCCTTCCAATTCCACACCTTTAAGGAAATGATATTTTTGGTCGTGCGTACGTACGGATTACCGTCTCCATGACATGATAAGATTCATTTCCACATTCACCATTCATCGATGATTATAAAAATATATATTACTAATAAGTATGTAATATATGACATAATAATGATACTGGAAATATATATATATATATATATATATATATTTATTTATTTATGTACTTACATATATCTTATTCACTTACTTCTGTTCAATATGATATGAAATAGAAACAACGTTTATGCGTACGTACGACCTACCGTCTCCATAAATGGTGATTTCCATTTCATATATCTATCTATTTTATATATTTATATTATAAATATATATGATATATATAAATCATGGTTTATAATCTAGAAGTATTTAAATCATGATCTAAATTATATGAGCAAGAATAACAAATTAAAACATGTACGATAAAGAAAGAGATTATTACCCAAAATGTTAATTTAACATGGAAATCATTATTAAATGGGTAGTATAGAGTCATAAATGAATCATGTATGATATAATAAATTAGGATATGGTTCTGTTATAATTTAATAACATACTATGGTCATTATACATGATGTTAAACGTACCCTTGACCAAAGGAAAGTGAAAGGTAATGGTTATTTTCATAATCTCTTTATTATCTGAGGTTGTTTTTTCAAAAGTATCTAGTGGGAAATATTTATTATCCATGTCCATGTTTCATAAAATAGTTTTCAAAGGGAATATTTTAAGGCACTTTTTACTAAAACATCATTTTAAATGTTTTAAATATTTATTCTTCTAAACATTTAATGTCCATGTTTTTAAAATGGTTTTAAGGATTTATTTATATGGACATGAATGTTTTAAAATGTTAATTACTTTAAAACGTTTCAAAGTGGTATGAGACACTTTGATAAAAAAATATCTTTTTTATGACTTCATTTATAAATTATGTGACTTTATATGATTTCATGAAAAGGGATATTTCTCTCAAATATTTTTACTGATCATTTTCAACTAGGTCAACATCCTTAATAGGACATTATTCTTGATCGAGGTTGATTTATTATGATAAAAATATTCCATATGTTATTTATGGTATTGTGATATGTTTGACTGTAGATGAGTTATTTTTATTCCATTGACGGTTTATGGTTAAAGTATTGACATTTCCTATGCTAGTTTTAATAGGAATGTTTATGTTATATTTCAACCTTTTCTTAAGATGAATGTATTGGACTAGTATGTTCCGGGTTGTGCTTCAGTAAAAGTAAGCCCTCGAGGTTGAGTGGTGTTTGACCCATCCCAACCTTAGCCTTTAAAAAATCCATTTTTGAGCCATTATGAACCACAAATAATTTTATTATAAAATAATATTTCAATTTTTTCCTAATGTGCCCCCACCCCTCTTTTAAAAGGGCACTTTACCTTATCTCAAATTCACACCTCCAAAGACATTTGGCTCGGCCAACCCCTACCCAAATATCCTCCCAACTACCCTACCTTCATCATATAGGCCTTGCTTTGGATATAATTCCAACATAAGGAGCCCTTTTGATCAAATCAAAAGGTAGAACCTGAAGAAGAGATAATGATTTCACCACCCTCTTTCAAGTTCTTTTTATCTTGCACTTACTCTTTTTTTTGTTATTACCATACCAAAATAATAAATCTTGTAACTTATATATACTGTGATGTTTTTATAAATTTTTCAAAACCATATTCCTTATTCTATCCATCCTATGAATGATAATGTCACAATGTGTGTGTACGTACGGCTTACCGTCAACACGCCGTAGTGTAATTTCTTATTCAACACTGTTATTTTGATGGATATAATGATGGGTAATATGTATATAAATAATGAAAAAAACATTCTAATGTCTCTGTAAAATTAATATACCATCCAATTCCACACCTTTAAGGAAATTATATTGTCGCTCGTGTGTATGTAAAGATTACCGTCTCCATGACGTGATGAGATTCATTTCCACATTCACCATCCATCGATGATTATAAAAATATATATTAATAATAAGTATGTAATATATGAAATAACAATGATAATGGATATATATATATTTACATATATATATATATATATATTTACATATATATATATATATATGTATTTATGTACTTACATATATCTCATTCACTTACTTTCGTTCAATACGATATGAAAACAAAAACATCATTTATACATACGTACGACCTACCGTCTCCATAAACGATGTTTTCCATTTAATATATCTATCTATTATAAATATTTATATTATAAATATATATGATATATATAAATCAAGGTTTATATTCTGGAAGTATTTAAATCATGATATAAATGATATGATCAAGAATAACAAGTTAAAACATGTACGATAAAGAAAGCGATTATTACCTGAAATGTTAATTTAACATGGAAATAATTATTAAATGGGTAGTATGACATCATAAATGAATCATGTATGATATAATAAATATGAATATGGTTGTGTTATAATTTAATAACATACTATGGTCATTATACAGGAGGTTAAATGTACCCTCGACAAAAGGAAAGTGTAAGGTAAGGGTTATTTTCATAAGGCCACGAGACCTGAACCCGCAACCGAAGGGCAACAAGGGTTTATCACCTACCACTTTCCCACGTGATGTCCTGGATTGAATAATGTATTTTTTTAATAGGTCTGGTAGATGAATTATTAATTCCTTTTTTGGAACCCTATATGAATAGGATAAACATAATATTTTTAAGTTCTATTATCTTTTAGAGTGAAAGATGAGTTTGTGGTAAAAATTAGTTAAAGGATGGAAATCTACTTGTCTAGTATATATTTTTTTCTTCTATTATTATATGTAGAAATTAATTCTTAAACATTAGGTAAGGGATCTTAAAACTAAAAATGTTTTATCCTAATACCTTATGTTTTAATGAACTGATGATATTTTAAATCATCATAGATTGATGGATTTGAGGCCCTCAATTCTAGAATTATTTGTGACTGATGACCTCAATCAATCCCTATAAATATTTAAGTTTTCCTCCAATTATGTGTCTCTAATATCCACCAATGTTCTCCTAATCGAGATAATAATTGGTGGTGACTTTTTCATTCCACTTTTCCTCTTATTAAGAATAAATTTTATTAACCCAATTTCCGATGTGGGTTTTCCTACAATGGTATTTAATATTTTCAAACTTATATCTTCAAAGAACAAGTTCAAATTTTGTGGATGCAATTTATTGAAGGAGGGAAGAATGTAACACCCCAAGATTTCATAGTATGTTATTTATTTAATGTAATTCAATAACTTGCACTACACGCAACACTGAGTTCAAGCACACCATGACTTACCAAACTAGCCGTTCAAAAGCGGATATGAATAGTATTAATGGAATTTTGAATTTTATATTATCCTTATAATTTTAGAATCCATATTATGAGTTTCTTATACATAATATAAGAACAAATTCATTTTTTAGATAAAAGAAGTAATTTTTTTTAAACTGCAATTTTACAACATTTTAATGGAGAACCCTTTTTAAATCAAATATTTGAAACTTTTATATATTAAAATTTGATAAAATAAACTTCCTATTTATAATCGGGATATAAAAATTTAGTTTTGATAAATTTTTAGTATTTTTCTGAGAACTTTAATTTTTGGGTGGATACTGAAAAATATTATATTTTAACTAAAAACAACTTTTTTAATCAAAATAATTTATAGTTTTCATCTATAAATTTGAATGGGTTGGAAGTATAATTATATTATATTTCTACCATTTAATCCAATATTAGTCATTATAAGTAATTTCACTTTTAAATTGAACATAAACACGTGTCAATATTTTGGTAGTTATTATTTATTAAAATACACTTTTTGGTTTTGACAACCAGAATTAATTTTAAATTAATAAATGAAACTTCTATGTTTTGAATTTTTTCAAATAGACTTAATTTTTGAATTCATAATATCAAATTTAGCTTAGGGTATAATTTTTTTATTTTTCTTAAAACCTTCAATTTTTGATGAATAGTGACAAACACTGAGTTATTGGTTAAAACCGAATTTTTATTTAAATAATTATTTTTTTAATTAAATTTATTTTAGGTCAAAATAGATACATAATACCTATATAACTTCAATATATTTCATTGGAGTCAATTTATAATAAGTTTAGATATATAAAAATTTTATTGAACTTTTTACCATCTTTTACCCACCTACTAGGAGAATTTTCAATTTTGCATAAAACATAATTTACAGCTTCTGTGAATTAGATTTAAAAAAACCAAGATACTTTGTTGATATCAGTAAGTAAAATGTGGTTCAATAAGATCAAAATAATTTTTGGTGAATAGTAACTTTTGACTTTTATTTACCACGGTTAAAAGTAAATATGGTAATTAAAGGTAAAAATGATATTATTATTACCATAAAACATGTCCTAGTTCTATTGGATAAGTTTAATTCTACCAAAAACATCCTTAGGAATAAAATATTATACTTTATTTCCACTTTTACTAGATTAGGACATTTATTGTTATTTAATTCAAAGAAGATCTAAAAGCGTTAAATTCAAAGTTTAATTTCTAAACAATTTTTAATAAAGGGTTACACATAATATAAATTAGACTATAAATATTCATCAAAAAGATAAAAATATATCATATATAATTGTATTTTATTTAAAATTTTTATTCATTAAGTAATTTAATTTATTTATGACACAATGATGATGCAGTAATTACCTTATTAATGAAATATTGAAATAATTGATATTATAAATACCCAAATAAATGTAATTTGAGACTTTTTTTGAATTCTAGTAATTTTAAATATTAATATTACATATTATGATCGATTAAATGATTTTTTTGAAGTAATAATGCTGTTATGAATTTATCTAAAACAAAATACCAAATAGTGTCAAAATTGACATAAAAGTGTTTTTTTAAAAATATTATATTATTAATTGGAATTCTATTCCTAAAAATATAAGGTTTGGAAAAAGGGCTTAAATAATATTATATATGTCATTTTTGAACCACTTGGGGTTCTCTTGGAAGTTTATAGTATATTTATTAACCATATAATATAAAAATACAAAGAGACTTTGTAAATGTCAAACTATTTAACTAAGAGATAAATATAAAATATAAGGTTAATATAGTGACCCAAACCTGTCTAAAACCAAATGTTTTAGTGGTTTTCGACCCATCCCCACCTTAGAATTTAAATAATACATTTTTGAGCCATTAGAAACCGAAAATGATTTTATTATAAAATAATATTTTATGTTTTTCCTAAGGTACCCCTCACCCCTCTTATAAAAAGGCACTTCCCATTATCTCGAATTCACACCTCCAAAGCCATTTGGCTTGGAAAAACCCTGCCCAAATATCCTCCCAACTACCCTAACTTCATCCTAGAGGCCTTAATTTGTTCATAAAGCCAACAAAAGGAGCCCTTTTGATAAAATCAAAAGGAAGAACCCGAAGAAGAGGTAATGATTTCACCACCCTCTTCCAAGTTATTTTCTTATTCAACTTACTCTTTCTTTCTTATTACCATACCAAAATAACAAATAAAATACCTTATATATACTGTTATGTTATTATAAATATGTCACAACCATATTAATTATTCTATCTATCCTATGAATGATAATTTCACCATGGGTGCGTATGTACGGCTTACCAACTCCACGTCGTGGTGTAATTTTTTATTCAACACTATGTTATTTGGATGGATATAATGAAGAGTAATATGTATATAAATAATGAAAATAACATTCTAATGTCTTTGTAAAATTAATGTACCATCCAATTCCACACCTTTAAAGAAATTATATTGTCCCTCATGCGTTCGTACAAATTACCGTCTCCACGACACAATGAGATTAATTTCCACGTTCACCATTCATCGATGATTAAAAAAAAATATTACTAATAAGTTTGTAATATATGACATAATAATGATACTGGAGATATATATATATATATATATATGTATTTATGTACTTACATATACCTTATTCACTTACTTCCATTCAATACTATATGAAAACAGAAACAACGTTTATGCGTACGTACGGCCTACCGTCTCCATAAACGGTGTTTTCCATTTCATATATCTATCTATTATTAATATTTATATTTTAAATATATATTATATATATAAATCAATGTTTATATTCTGGAAGTATTTAAATCATGACCTAAATGATACGATCAAGAATAAAAAGTAAAAACATGTACGATAAAGAAAGCAATTATTACCCGAAATGTTAATTTAACATAGAAATAATTTTTAAATGGGTAGTATAAAGTCATAAATGAATCATGTATGATATAATAAATATGAATATGGTTATGGTATAATTTAATAAAATACTATGGTCATTATACAAGAGGTTAAACATACCCTCGACTAAAGGAATATGCAATGTAAGGGTTATTTTCACAATCTCTTTATTATCCGAGGTTGTTTTTAGAAAAGTATCTACTGGGAAATATTTATTATCCTTGTACATGTTTCATAAAGAAGTTTTCAAAGGTAATATTTTTAATGTAATTTTTAGTAAAACATCATTTTAAATTTTTTAGAGATTTATTCTTCTAAACCTTTCTCATTAATGTCCATGTTTTTAAAATGGTTTTAAGGATTTATTTATACAGACATGAATGTTTTAAAATATTTATTACTTTAAAAAGTTTCAAAGTGGATTGGGAAAATTTGATTCAAAAATATATTTTAAATTACTTTCTTTATAAATTATGTGACTTTTAAATTATTTCATGAAAAATGGATTTTTCTCTCAATGATTTTTACTGGTCATTTTCAACTATGTTAACATTCTTTATGAGACTTTATTCATGATCGAGGTTGATTTATTACGATAAAAATATTCCATATTGTATTTAAGGTTTTGTGATATGTTTGATTGTGGATGAGTTATTTTTATTCTTTTTGTGGTTTATGGTTAATGTATTGACATTTCATATGATAGTTTTAATATGAATGTTTATGTTATATTTCAACCTTTTCTTAAGATGAATGTATTAGACTAGTATGTTTTGGGATGGGGATCAATAAAAGTAAGCCCTATGGGTTGGGGTCTAGTTACAACAGACCCTCTAGGTTAGAGTCCTGTTATAGGGGCTCTTCAGGTTGGAGTCCGGTTATAGAGGCTCTCCTGGTTGGAGTCTGGTTACAGAGGCTCTCCGGGTTAGAGCCTAGTTACAGAGGCTATCCTGGCTGGAGACCAGTTAAAGAGGCTCTCTGGGTTGGAGTCTGGTTACAAAGGCTCTCTGGGTTGGTGTATGATTATAGTTAGGCCCTAGGTCATGGCACAAGGCCTTGAAACATAAATTAAATTCCGGTACTATACATTCCCTCATTATGAAATTAGTTATTACATGTGATCATTCGACTAGTTGAATATCTATGTGCATGTTTATATGGTAATGTTTGATTTATTTTTTCCAAATTATGTTCATGTTTATGTTCAAAAGGATATTGTTTTTATTACACATCTTACTTTAAAAGTTTATAGCTTCACTAAATTATTTACCCTTACTGAGCATCTAAGCTCACCCCTTTCTTATGTTTTATTTTCCCAAGATCCCAAGATTTTTTTTTATTTTTGAGATATAGGGTTAAGATGAGAGAACAATGGAATTATCAAAAGATTATTTTTTTTGTGTTGTATGTTGGAAAGTTTAATGTAACATTCATGTATGTAATCTATATTCCAGGACTTCTAAACTGATTGGTCTTTCTAGATTTGATTCCTTTTAATCATGCTAATGTATTAAAATAATGCACCGACTCTGGGAATCTAGAGTTGGGGTGTTACACCAGCATCAATCTGAGGCACGATGTGGCCTGTATCACTTAAAGTGTCTCTCTTTTGTTTAAAATGGAAGGAATTTTAAGTGAAAACCCCAACTAACATACGAAAAACCGACCAAATGAATTCAGAATTTGTTGATACTTTAGGAGAACAATCCATGGGTTATTTTGACATGTACGAGTCAACCCCACATCAATACGAAGCATGGTGTGACCGGTATCACCCAAATTGTCTCTATTTTGTTTAAGATGGAAAAATTTTAATTGAAAACCACAACTAACATACAAAAAACTAACCAAATGCATTCAGATTATGTTGATAATTTAGTCCAATGATCTATGGGTCATGTGTGATATGTATGAGTCAACCCCATCTAATTCTGAAGCACAATGTGGTTGGTATCACTCAATGTGTCTCTCTTTTTTTTAAAATGGACATAATTTTATGTTAAAACAACAACCTACATATATAAAACCAACCAAACACATTCGGATTGTGTTGATAGTTTAGGATAACGATCCATGGGTAATTTGTGAGGTGTACGAGTCAATACCACCTCAATATGAGGCACAATGTGACTGGTATCACTCAAAGTGTCTCTCTTTTGTTTAAAATGGACATAATTTTTAAGTGAAAACAACAACTGACATACGAAAAACAATTCAAAAGTCATTATCTATGACATAAGACACTTAGACAAGCCTCATAGAGTTTTAAGTAGTCCTTAGATAGTAAACCCCGATTAATAATTCATTACACACCCTAAATATAAATATTTATCCCTAGAGATCATGGTGAGGGATGAAATCAAAGAGGAAAGGGAGAGGGAGAAGAAAGAAATTGAAAGAAAAAAGAATAGAGGATTTAAATTTGATAAAATTTCATGATAAAGGGATCTTAGAATATGTTTTGGGAAGGGGACGGGAGGAAATAGGTTGACATCCCTTAAATTATGCCATATCATCAGCAACTTTCATGGTCTGTTTGGGTAGTTATCCAAACTATTCACCATCTTTTGGGGTGCCATTGGATAAGAAACCATCTTCTAGAAAGTTTGGACAAACACTTAACTAATCATGTTCTAATCATTAAAAATGACTTAGTTAAAATATAGATCTATACCACATGGTTTATCCTAACCGTGAACAACCCTTGTTCCTAATAACTCCCTCCAAACGGTAAGTTACATGGTTTTTACTTGGAGTCATACAACCCATAATTTTCCGATTTATGTAAAATAGTAAAAGTTCAAAATGAATAAGAAACTTCCCCATGAAAGTGGACCCATATGGGTTATTCTAAATTATGTACCCTAATAAAAGAACTACATGAATACTAGTCAGGAGTTTAGGATGGACAATGAATAAGCATATATCTCCCCACCATTTATAAATTCTATAAATGGCATGAAAAGAAGGCAACACACTATAAGATAAAGACATAAACTACAAGAACACATTTCCTTTAGTGTAACAAGAATCAACCAAATCCATCAACCATGAGGAATCAATAGGGGAAGCTCTCTAAGTCCTAAGGAAACATATCCCAAAAGAAACTCAAAATATATAAAAAAATTTCATATCCAAGCTTGACATGAATATTAACCACAAAAAATATGAAGAATAACTCGCATGTTTTCCTTAATCAAATTTTTATTAAGGTTTTGACATTGAAATCTCTCCATATATTTTAACTGAGGCAATGTAATATATTATTTAGAGGAGATAATATTTAATGGTACCTTTTTATAATCATAATGAATAATTATTACTTCACATTAGGTATGGATTTTTTTCCATCGTTTGATCCCAAATTTAATACCACTGAATATTTTATCTGTGTGAACTACTTGTTTGAAATGCTGATTTTTTTGCAGGTCTTGTTTGGGTGTGCTACTGTAGAATTTCAGGTTACAGAAGGCATAAAATTTATCATTGCTAAAAATGTACTGATAAATGGCTCCTTTATCAACATTGAAAAAGTGATAAAAAATAACCCTGTATCAGCGCTATTAAAGCCCATTTTCATTGCTGATAAAGCCCATTTTTGTAGTAGTGTAAATACCATTTAAATCATTTCTTATAAAAACAAGTCCTTTCCAATTATAAAAACACTTTTTAAAACATATATTTTTTTTAAATCCATTTTTTTTAAATAACCTTGAAAAATAATTAAATAATATTCAAATAAGATAATGGTCTTAATGTTGTGAAATTCCATTCATACCTTACACGTTAAAACAAATATTCCTTTCACATTTTTCATAAAATCCAAATAGACATTGTTTGGAAAATGATATGAAGATTCCTTTAAAAGAATTTTGTAAAAAGGTCAAACATGGGTAAAATTTTCATTTATAAATAATAGGATAATATAAATTCAGTTTTTGAAAATATTTTTAGAAAACATGGGTTGTAAAGAAAACATATTTCTGATCGAAGGTAGAAATACAAGTTGATTTTATTAAAAATATTTTCTTGATTATTTTAAGTACCAAGGAGTGAAAAAATGGTACTATTATTTGGGAATATCACAAAAAACCATATTAGAATACAATTAATGAGGTAATTGATATACCTATCATTAGAGTTCATTATCATAAACATAATTATAATCAATCCTGATAACATATGTCTCAAAGAAGGAAAATTGAGACAAAAATACCTTACTGATTTGTTAAATTTTGAACCATAAAACTCATGAATAATATTTATGAAAATGGATATTAAAATCCCCTAAATTTTAAGGATAAGAATCATAAAATACATTTATGGAAAGTATATACACTACATATAAGAAATATGTGGTGAACATGACATGTGTCTCACATAAGTAAAATGTTAGATGAGAAATCCCTTACCTTACGTCTCAAATTCCATCATACACATACAAACTTCCAATATAATAAATATAAGTTTATTATAAATATATTAATGAAAAATACATACATATATCATATAATAAATTATTTACTTATGAAATTTTATTATACATTTATTAAAAATTACATGTAAAAGTCAAGTTTTGGGTAATAACTCCTTAGTTTTTCGTGTATGACTTGAATAGTTATTTTTTGTACTCTTAATTTGATCATGGTTTCATCATATCCAAAATTTTAATAATTATATAAATATCATATATAGTAAATATATATTTATTTATAGTTATCCATATAATTCAGTAGTAGAAAATAAAACACACTGTTCATGGAGACGGTAGGCTATATACGTATGGACGATGTTTCCATTTCCTAGTCAGATTGAAATAAAAAATTTAAATGATATATCATCATTACAGAATAATTTTTATGTCATATATATCCCATATATTCATTAAAATAATCCTTATTACCTTCAACATAAATCATGAATGAATCATATTGCTTCGCGAGTGGGTAGTCCACCATACACAAAGATTATGATATCATATTCCCATTGAATGGAAAGAGAAAAGAAACATGTGTGATATAATAATACCATAAGAATAATAAAATCATAAATATAGTATATAAATAAGAAATAAAACATTATTTCAGACTTAAGAGATGTTAATGGAAAAATGAATGACATCGGTTTGTGAGGCGGTAGTCCATAGTACACACATTTAATGATTTTGTAACCCATTTGATCAATGTGGAGATGGTTGTAGGTTATTCATTTTACATAAAAACATCTAAGTATATGGAAGATAATATTGTTATTATATTATCATGGTATAATAAAAACTGATTGAGGTGGAGGAATAAATAAATAAATAATGCTAGCTGATGAACGTTACATATTCTTTGGGTATCCTCTTTAGGTCTATACCAAAAGCCTTCCTAGGTTGTATTTTTATCTAAAACAAGGATTCTAGGATTATAGGAGGGAAGTTGGAGAGTTATTTGGTATGTATTGGATGAACCAACATGGTCTTAAGGTGTGAAGTGGAGTGGAGAATTGATGGACTTTTATAAGTGAGGTGAGTGGTACCCTTGTAATTTTTCAAAAGAATAAGTGATACCCATGTTTTTCACATGCTACATGTAACACCTAGAAATTTTAAAATAATAAAATTTTATTCAAGAGAGTGTATAAAACGCAACAACAAGTGTAGAAGTGAATATAATATATTGAGGCTTTAGAAAATATTTACTATTCTAAATATATGATATAATTTTCAACGCACGCAACACTAAATTAGCTTGTGTTACATGAAACAATAACTTTCTTCGATAACTTCTGTTACATGAATGACCACGTTTTAACAAATACTATTAATATTTTTTTTAAAATGACAACTATATACTAGTAGTTAAATTGGTGGTTATAAATAGGATTAAATAACTTATGAAAAATATATGGTTTAAATATATATAAAATTAATAATTAATAAAAAATAAAATAGAAATTTATATAAAAACCAATTAAATGTAAAGGAAATGTTTTTATAAAAAATGATTTTTATGCTCCCAAATGAGTTTTGTCTAAATAAATTGAATTTATTACTTTTAGTGAATGATATTAATGATATATATAAATATATATGTATATATATTCAATATATATTTTTGACATTCATCCAATATATTTGATAGGTATAAAATATGGACAAATCCAATTTTATGCCAAAAAAGCTGAATTTTTCTAAAGGAAGTTTTTAGCCTTTTAATGGCACACTTATTTTAAATCTAGATTCTGACAATTTTTTGAATTTTATATGAAAAATTTATCTTTTTCTTTAAATAGTAATATAAAAATTATATTAGGTTTATTTTTTTGTATTTTTCTAAGAAGTTTCATTTTTTTGTTGAATAATGGAGAAAAATGAATTTTAATAGAAAAATGACTTTTCATCCAAATAATTTAAAATGTTAAATTATATTTTTAATTATTTTAAAATTAAAAATTGATAAATTATTAATCCATTAATACAATTTTGTTAACTGGAATTTTTTATATATTTATTTTAGATATAAAAAATTAGTAATCTTTTGAACATTTTCACTTTGAAAACCAACTTTCTCATCTCATCTATGAGATTAAATTTAAATTAATTTTAGCCAATTTTGTGAATTTAATTTAAAAAATTAATTAAATATTTGAAATAATAATAATTTTTAATTTACATTAAGTTTAAATTAGTTTATTACCCAAAATATCTATGAAATAAATTAAAATTAATTACTGTGATTAAAGAAAAAAACGAGTTTACTTAGTGGTTAAACATTAATCTTAAGGAACCAAATGACCCATAAAATTCTCCAAAACTCATATTCTAGGAATATTTCATCCATATAACCTCTTTTATAGAAAATGTTTAATTATTTTAGGAACATTATGTAATGGAGGACTCCCGATAGTGTTTACCTTTTGATATTTACATGTTTATCATTGCTCCTCCACTATAAAAAGGTACTCACTCCCCCCACTTATGAAAACCTCTAAATAATTTTTTATAATCCAAACCACTCAAAAATAAATAACCAAAATCTATAAAATCATCCAATAATATTTGGTTTGTACATAAATCAAACAAGGGAACTCTTTTTGTATAAACAAAAAGGAGTTACCCGAAGAAAAGGCAACATTCATCAATGTGCACTTTTATTTTATTTCATTATACACCCCTTGAATTATTGTTATATATTTATGATATAATAACCTAAATATATTAAATATACTGATATTTTTTTATGCTAGTGATAATACCTATAACCATACACACTTCATTCAAATGAGATATGCAATCATCGTTTGTGGGTATGGCGGACTACCGCCACACGAACCAATGTCATTCATTCTTCCATTAACACCTTTCAAGGTTTTTAATAATGATATATTAATTATATATATCTGATATATATGGTATGTATAATGCCTTTATTATTATTTAATTATTAAATAACACAAAACTTCATGCTTTCCATTTTGTGGGAATACAATAACATTGTTAGTGTGTACGATGGACTATCGCCTCACAGAGCGATGCGATTCACTCACGATTTTTATAGAATTTATCAATTATTATTTTAAAAAAAATATGGGATATATGAGAAATAAATATGACACTATAATTATAATATATATATAAACAAATAATTTACTTTTCTTTCTTTAAATACGTCAAGAAGATTGAAATAATGTTCATGCGCACGTACGACCTACCGTCTCTATAGACAGTGCATTTAATTCCTATAATTAAATTTTAAGGATTACTATAATTACATATATAATAAATATATATTATATTTTTATAATTATTTAGATTCTAGATATAATAAAATCAAGATCTATGTAATAGGAACAAAAAAATAACAAGTCATAACATACTCGAAAAACAATACATTAACACCAGAAATGATGAAAATAATGAAATATTATTAATGAACAGGTAATAATATATTATAAAAGAATCATATATGATATAATACATATTAATATGGTTCTGTTATAAGTTAATAGCATGTTCAAAACCACTATAAAGGAGGTTAAATCATGTATGACCAAAAGTAAAGTACGGTGTAAGGGATTCTGTCTCAATTTCATTTTATTGAGGTATATTGTAATGTTATGCACCTAGTTTATTTCCTACAGTGTATACACCACACATTTTACATTTTATATAATGAATAATGAATTCTTAATTACATTTCAATTTTCAATTTGAAGTGTTTCAATTAAGTGGATTTGAACTTAAAGTTACCAAGTGGTAAAGAAATTTTATAACTCAATTCCTATTCATTAGGTTATATTATTTCCTTGTTTCCTTTAATATTATATGATTATGTGTATAATGAATTTTAATATATATTGATTTATTTACACTTGTTTTATTTGTTTTTATATACGATACACATAATTTATTAATTGATTAATTCTCAATTCAATATTATAATCATTTTAATGTCTTATTTTTTAATATCATTATAATAAATATTGTTTATTCTTGAAATTAAATTAAAAAAATTATATGATAATTATTTAAAAAACCATTTAATATTACTTTCCTATGATTATTGATGATATTTTTCAAGTGATAGTACTATTTTTCACTCTTTGGTACTTAAAATGTTTTAGAAAATATTTTTATAAAATCCCAACCACATTTCCCCTTTTGGTAAAAAATCTATTTTATCTCAAAACCATGTTATCAAAAACAATTATAAAAAACTGTTTTATCCTTTTTAAAATGATTTATTAAAGATATTTTTACCCATTTTTTCTTTTAATTTTTTTAATGTAATATTCTTGTCCCTTTTCAAATGGGGCACTTTACTAAACTTTTATACATTGTGAAAGGAAGGTTCTATTTACCATTAATTCCATGTATAAAATTACCCAACATCATTTTTTGAATCTTACTTTTTTTTTAATTTTTTTAATTAATTTTTTAGAAGTTATTTTAAAGAAAAAGGATTTTCAAATTTTTTTCCAAAATGAAAAGGATATTTTCCTCAAGAACATTTTGAAAGATCTCTTTATGGTATTTTTATTTAATCAATGAAAAAAACCATTATTCTTACTACAATGGGTATATATAGTATTGATTCCATTATTATTTTTCCACAGGATGGTTCATGATCATTTTGAAAAAGTAATGTATTGAAATTGACTCCCTTTATTCATTCTTTTATTTAATAAATTCCCTGTTAATTGATCACTTTTATGTGATTATTGGTAATTAAATTTCCCCTAAATATCAATATTATTTATCATGAAGAAGAATATTGAATAAACTATATACATTTTTTATATATGGTGTTTACTTTGATATTTATTTTATTATCAAGGGAAATATTGAAAAATCTGTATCATTTACTCTATATTAATATTTAATAATGCACATTTTTCATGAATTAAATTGATTATTCAATATATGAGGAATTATTTGGACACATATGACATGAGTGGGTCCTAGTTATAGATATCCCAGCAATGCATCCGTAGTCTCATGGGATGATTTAGTTGGCTATCCTTAGTAGGTTTTTCCCCAATACGTTTTAAAATATCTTATGAATGTTCTTAACGATAAAGGTATCATGTACCTAAGAAACATGGTGTCCAATAATTAAGAATTTACCTAATTCAGATTTAGTTATTATTGTCCCAAATATTTTCATTATAAAAAAAATATATCGATTCATTCCATTTTCAGTTTATTTTTTAAATGGAATTCAATTTCTATTATTTACCATTCTATATGGGTTATTTCATATCCAGTAATTTGAATTGAATGTGTTTCTACTTAATTACCTTTATATAAAATATATGATCTTTAATCTTAGAGTATTGATTACATGGTATGTTTTTCTAGTTATTTACCTTTGTAGATTAACTATTCTCATTGATTTATTAATAATCCCATTGTATTGAACACTTACAGAGCATTTGAGGTCACCCTCACTTTGTTTTCTTTCCCTATGATTCTATAAGGAATACTATGCATAATATGTAGGGATATGATAGATGGAATAAATTTATTCTGGAATAAGAAAATAATAATGAAATTATGTTTTAATTTGTGTATTCTAAATGTAATGTAAGACTTGTGTGTGTGTATAGTTTACTAAGGATTATAAATTGGTCAGTAATTTAGGATGAATTTACTTGTATTTTATGCCTGTATAATGGTAGTAGACACTTAATTCATGATACTAGGGTCAGGTCACTACATTTGGAATCAAATAAATTTTAGTAGAAATCTTGAAAAATAGATTTTTGAAAACATAGATCATGGAACATTACCCTATGATAGAATTTTTCGATATGTATATAAGAACATCCTAATTATTTGGTAAGGTATATATTATATGGGTATTACCTACAATATATCCCCATATATATATTAAAAGTGGATGTGGTTCTAACACTGAGGTACCAAGGGGTAACAAGTCTAAAAAGGGTATGTTGGGCTTGATTTGAGCATAACATTGTACATGACAATGAGCATTACTGTGTATCTGGTTTGACACTCTTCGAGGATATTTTTAAGAATAATTAAAATTACCTTTACAAACCACTATGAATGATTTTAATATATAATTATAATGAATGTACTAGGTTAAACTACTATACCATTTAAGTCCCAATGTTAAAATAAAATAAATGAAGAATTTCTGTAGAAGTATTTTAATCGACGGAATTTTGGTGTACAAATCATGAAACATCTAAGGATTGTGTTATAATTTAGATTCTCATGTGTCTTAATTAATTTAATAGTTATTGATACAATCATGGGTTATGATTTTAATATTTATCTTATGTTAAAATCCTTAAACACTATATTTTAGGTTTTATGTGATGGGAGTATAACATGATTAAGGATATTTTGGGGGAAATTTATTTCAATTTTATATATTTTAAGTGGAAAAATTATTTTAGGAATAATGAATTTAAATTTTATAGAAATAAGTTTAAAGTTTTTGATAATAATTAGTGTTGATATGGACATTATTTTCATTTTAATAATAGTAAAATAGGATTATTAGACTTTTTTTAAAAATAGGTTTTATAGAAAACCCTAGAAAAAGGTTATTTAATGTTTAATTACATTTTAAGGATGTACATAATGATATTTTTGAACATTTTATGAATTATATTAATTTAGTTTAGAAAAATTATAACCCATATGCAGGGTGACAAACCATCACATCTGGCGAGGCGGTGGGACCTGAACCCATGATCGAAGGATGATAAGTGTTTTGTGCCTACCATTGGCCTAATTGACGTCATGGTTAATGTCTCATTATTTTTAGTTAAAAAATTTAACAAAGGAATATTAATAATGAACCAATAATATTAATTTTTAGGTTTAGAGATCAATGTATTAAACACATTGGTTTTGGAAAATATTTATAGAAAGATGGAAACACTTATCTCTCTTTTATGGAACTTATAAATGTAAATTTTAGCACTTTAGGCATTAATGTTAATTTTTGATTAATCATATCATGGAGTACGAGATGATCTAGGAATTATTAGAAGAACATCCAAATGAATAAATTGTGTATATTTCCATATATTAATATTTAGTAAAATAATTACTCAACATTAGAGAAATGATATTAAAAAATGTTATCAAAATACATTAATTTTTGGTGAATCAATGGTCTTTTAAGTCATCACATATTTTTGAATTTAAGGCCCTCAAATTTCCATTTATAATTCATTTATTTTTTATCAATTACAAAAATTACTCCTTATAAATCTTTTTTCTTTTCACTAATGTATATATCTTCACTTTCCTCAAACTTTATCCTACTTATAAACCTGGTTATTTTTTATTCTAGATTAATTTCAAACTTACTTTTCTCTCTTATTAATAGGATATTTAATTAACCCATTTATAATGTGGGTTTTTTAAAACAATTAGTTTTCCAATATCGAACCCTTTATTACTGATAACATGTCTAAATTGCGAGGAAACAATTTATTAATTAGGGGAGAATATAACACCCTGAAATTACAAAAGAATAGAATTTTATTTAATAGAGCCTATGACACACAAAAAAAATTGTAGAAGGGAATATAAAACCTCTATAACTTAAAAATATTTACAATTTTAAATCTATGATATATATTCAAATGCACAAAACACTAAGATAGCTTGTGTTACAAGCAACAACAAATTTCTTTGATAGCCTGTCTTAAATGTAAGACCGAATTCTACCAAATACAATGAAAATGATTATTTAAAATGAAAACTATATACTAGACATTAAATTGAAGGTTATGAGTAGGATTAAATAACTTATGAAAATATATGGTTTAAATAAATACAAAATTAATTCATTGGTTACCAATTAATTTGAAATGAAAGTAAAAACTAATTGAATATAAAGAAAATGTTTTTATAGAAAACTATTTCTATGCCCTTAAAGAGATTTTGTATTAATAAAATAAATCAATCATATTAGTTAATGATATTAATAATATATATATATATAATATTAAATCAAATATCCTTTTACATTCAACCAATCTATTTGATAGGAATAGGATAAGAAAAACAATCCAATTTATGCATAACAAGAAATATTTTTGTAAAGGAAAATTTTACCCCTTTTAATCGAGAAATTTTTTTAAATATAAAATTTGACAATTTTATATATTTTATATAAAAAAATAAAATTCATTTTTGAGAGATTAATTTCAAAATTATCTTAGTGTGAATTTATTGTATTTTTATGACATGTTTCATTTTTTATGAATAGTGGAAAATAATAATTTTTTTATTGAAAATTGAATGTTAATCTAAATAATTGATAATGATAAATTATATTTCGGATTAGTTTAAAAGTAAAGAGAGATAAATAATATTTATAATATTATAATTAGGTAATTATAATATTTTTTATATTAAATTTAGATATAAAATCTTTGAAATTTTTTGAACATTTTCACTTTAAAAACCCGTTTCTCGTCCAGTCTGCAAGATAAATTTTAAATTAATTTATTCCCCTTATGTGATTTGACTTTGGAAAACTAGATAAAATATTTATAATCATCATAGTTTATAATATCAATTATGGTAAAATTGGGTTTTCACCCAAAATATTAGTGACATAAATTAAAATTAATTACAACGATTAAGGTAAAAACAAGATTACTTAGTGGTTAATCATTAATCTTAAGGGTATAAATGAATAAGTAACCTATACAAAACCCATTTTATGTAAATATTTAGACCATATATCCTATTGGATCTAAAATTGATAATTATTGGAGGAAATTTATGAAATGGATACCTTCCAATATTTTTTACCATTAATATTTACAAGAATGACACCCCTCCTCTTGTATAAAATGGCACTCACTCCTTCCACTTATTCACACCTATAAAGACTTTTGGATCATCCAAACCCTCCAAAAATAATCTCCCAAAATACCTCCCCAAATATTGGAATATTTTTTTTATATAAATAAAACAAGGATATTTTTTGGTATAAACCAAAAGGAGTAATCTAAAGAAGAGGTAACATTCATCAATAGGCACTTTTGTTTTATTTATTTCTCCACCGATTAAATTATTATATATATATATATATTTATTATATAATAAAATATGTATCTTAAATATAATTATATGTTTTTATGATAAATATATGACCTAAAACCATGCACACATCCATCAATGGGATATGCAATCATCATTCGTGAGTACAATAGACTACCGCCTCATGAACTGATGTCGTTCGTTCTTCCATTACCACCTTTCAAGGTTGGAAATAATGATAAATTTATAGTTTATATATGATATATATGATATTTATAATTTATTTATGCTTCATTAAGTATTATGTAACACATACCTTTATTATTTCCATTTTTTGGGAAAATGATAACATCATTTGTGTGTACGGCATATTACCACCTTGCGTAATGATATGATTCATTTAAACTTTATATGTAATGTATTAACTATGTTTTAAATAAAAATATGTGATATATATGACATAAATATAATATTAAAATGACAATATATATACATATAATTTAATTATCTATCTTTCAATATGATAAGAAAATGGAAACAATATTCATGCGTACGTTCGACTTACTGTCTCCATGAACGATGTTTTTCATTTAATGTAATTAAATTTTATGGATTAATATAAATAAATATATGATAAATATATATGATATAAAAATAATTATTTACATTATATAGATTATAAAATCATGATATATGTAATAGGAACAAAAAAATGACAAGTCAAGATATAATAAAAAACAATACATTTACACCAGAAACGATGAAAATAATGAAATATTATTAAATAACATGTAATAATATGGTATAAAAGAATAATATATGATATCATAAATATTAATATGGTTTTTTATAATTTAACAATATTTTAAAAACCATAATATATAAGGTTAAATAATGTACGACCAAAAATAAATTTTGAGGAAATGAATTCCGTCTCAATTTTATTTCATTGAGGAAAATTGTAATGTTATGAATATAGTTTATTTTATATAGTGTATATACTTACCCTTTTACATTTAATATCATTAACAATTTATTATTCATGTTATTGGTAGTTTCAATTTTAATTATTTCATCGAATGAGATTTGATCTTAAACATACAAAGTGGTAAATAAATTTCATAACTCAATTCCTCTTCATTGGGTTATATTATTTCCTCACAGTTGTCAATGTACTATAATTATATATATAATTACTATAAATATATATTTATTTATTTCCACTTGTTTTAAATGGATTTATAATTTATATACATAATCCATTCATTGATTAATTCAAACTTCAATGTTGTAATCATTTTAAGTGTTTATTTCACAGCCTCATTCTAATTGAGATTGTTTATTACTGAAATTATATTAAAGGAAATAATATGATAGTTGTTTAATAAAACCTATAATTTTATTATACTCTATTTATTTATGATATTTTTCTTATGATATTACAATTTCCCCACTCTTAGGTACTTAAAATATTTTAGAAAACGTTTGTATGAAAATCTTACTTCATTTCTCTCTTTGTTTTGAAATCTATTTTCTCTAAAAACAATTTTTTATAAAAATATTTTCAAAAAAAGTTTTATCCTTTTTTTAAAAAAATTAAAGGAATTTTAAAAAAAATTTCCTCTCATTTTTTTTGAAAGGAATCTTCCTATCACTTTTCGAATAAGGAACTTTTCTAACCTTTTTACCGTGTCAAGGAAATATTATTTTTACCATGCATGACATGTATAAAATTACCCACCATTATTTATTTGATGCTTTCATATAATTATTTAAAAAATATTTTTAAATAGGTTTTTTAAAAGTGATTTTATAGAAAAATTACTTTCAAAATGAAAATGATATTTTCTTTAAGAACATTTTTAAAGATCATTTTATGATATTTTTATTTCATTAATTTCAACAACCCTTTTTATTACTCCAAAGTTTATAAATCTTATTGGTACCATCCTTATTTTTTCTTAGGATGGTTTATGATAATTTTGACCAAGGAATATATTTACCTTTACTCCCTTGATTCATTCTTGTATTCATTAACTTTCTTTTATTTATTCACTTTCCTATAATCATTAGTAATTAAATTTCACTTCAATATCCATATTATTTATCATGGATATAATTATTTACTAAAACATATTCCATTTTTACATAAAATGTTTACTTTTATTGTTATTTGATTATTTATGGAAATTTTGAGAAATCCGTATCCTTTACCCAATATAGATATTTAATAGAGCACATTATTCATGAATTAAATCGATTATTCAATATATGAGTAATGCCTTCGATAGGAATGAAACAAGTGAGACCTAGTTATAAATATTACATTGATTCATCATTAATCTCTTGGGAAAAGTCAGTTAGATAGAATTAGTGTTTTTTCACCCAATATGCTTTAAATTGTCTTGTGAAAGGTCTTGACTGTAAAGGTATCATATGCATAAGAAATATGATGTCTAATAATTATGAATTTCATTTATTCAGATTTATCTATTATTATAAATGATATTTTCAATATGAAAAAAATATATGGATTCATTTCATTCTCAGTTTATTGATTAAATGGAATTCATTTTCAGTTATTTACCTTTCCATATTGACTATTCCTTATCCAGTTATTTGAAAAGAACCTGTTTCCAGTTATTTACCTTTTTATGTTGTTTATGAACTTCCTTCTTAGTATATTGATTACATGGAATGTTTATTCAGTTATTTATATTTACATATTAATTATTATCATTGATTCATTATCAATTAAATTCTATTTAAGACTTACTAATCATTTGACATCACACATATTTTTTCCCTTCCTAAGGATTCCATTAATCTTACTATGGCTGATAAGCAGGGACATGATAGATGGCATAAAGTTGTACTAGAAGGAAAGAATAATTATCTTATAGTTTTTTATTTAGAATATAATGTAATATTAATTTATGTATCTGGTTTACGAAGACAACTAAACAGATTAGTCCTTTGGGATGGGTTTCTTTGTATCTTATGCCAATTTAAAGGTAGTAAACAGCAGCTCCTCGCTACTAGGGTTGGGTCATTACTCCAAAATGGTAAAAATGTATCATTCTTGATCATATATGAGATAAGTTATAAATATGGCCATCCAATCTGTTTTGGAAATGTTTTGGGCCATATTTAACCCTTATCCAATTAGTTTAACCCATAGTAAACCCATTTTTACCTTAGCCATGATAAATTGTTTTTACAGTTTTTACTATTCATTTTGGTAAAAAATTATGTTGACATTGCTAGATAATATAGGTTATTCCAATTAAAAATATGGAACCCAATTTTTCAAATTCCATTTATATAAGTGTAAAATTTTAATTTTAATTTATTCTCATAGATGCGATGAGAAAACGAGTTTTCAAAGAGAAAATCCTCAAAAGTTTACAAAATTTTTATATCAAAATTCAATATGAAAATGATTACAATGAATTAAATGGGATTAATATATATATATATATATATATATATATAATTTATCTAATTTTACTTTAAAACTAATTTAAAATATAATTTAACTTTATAAATAATTTAAACGGAAAGATAATTATTAATTAAAATTCCGTATTTTTCACTATTCATAAAAAAATGAAACTTTTCTGAAAAATACCAAAAATTAAACTTAATATAATTTTTAAATGATTATTTAAAAAATGAATTTTATTTTTAAAAATAATATCTAAAAGTTACAAAAATTAATTTTAATATAAGTGCACTAAAGGCAATAAAACATATTTTTAGAAAAATATAGTTTCATGAATGAAATAAGATTTATTCTTATATCTTGTACATAAAAAAATATGAATATTAAAGATTAATTTTAATATTCAATATATAAATTTAATTAATATAATTCACCAAAATTGATATTTTTAATTTTATGATGTAAAACACACTTGTGTGCATAAATATTGATTTTAGGAAACAATTTCCTTTTATTTTAAAAAGGGGTTTATTTTAATTTCTAATTAATTAGTCACTGAATAATTAATTATATATACATGTTTCAATCATATTATCATAATATAGTTAATCCTATTCATACCCGCCATTCCAAGGACTAGGTGATAATTATAATAGTGAATAAAAACAATATTTTATTAGATGCCACGTTTTTTTAAACTTAACATCTCAATTTAAACTCATTTTTTATAACACCAGAGAGACATTGAGTTTCATGTAACAATAGATAAATGAAGTTTTGTGTGTAACATAACATGTGAACAGACTAATCTTATTTGAAAAAAACATTTCACCATATCTTAGGGTGTCACATGACCCAAGAATTTTTAGATAAAAATTACATATTATAGTGGTGTGGATGCATTAGATTCTAGTTTCATTTGTTTTCTTGGTGTCATAAAAAGTCAATATAAATGAATAGTTATAAAAATATCATTATTAATATTTTATGAAAATAATATTGTATTAAATGATATAAAGTTCTAAATCAATCCAATATTTGGGTATGAGATTAGAATATGGTTAAAAAATAAAACATGGTTCATTTATTATTATTTTTTTCCATTTATAATGACTATATTGACCCTTAAAAAGTAAAAAACATTTTTGTCATGGAAAGTGAGAAAAGTGTTAATGGGTGTTTAAAAAAATATAAGGGAAAAATGTGATCTAAAATTTTCTCGAAATTATTGGATGTGATTATTTTTACTTATAAACATATTATATTTTAATATTAAAAATTTGGATTCATTTTTAAATAAAAATTATTTTATATTAAAATAATTGTTTAATAAATTACAAGAGTACCACTCACCTCTCTTATAATAGGGAACCATTTTTTTCTATTTTATTCACATTTAAAAACCAGTCTTGTTCATCAAATAGAAACCCAATTACCTTCCTAATATCCCTCAACATGTTATAGAGGCCTTAGTTTGGGAATAATACCAAAATTAGAAGTCTTATTGCGTTTAGAAAAAGATATTTTCCAAATAAAAGGTATAATTTTAACCGCATATTTTAGTTTTATTTATTCTTCCACATACTCTAAATATTATTAAAATATGATAGAATAATAAAACCAATATTTCATATATAATGGTAAGTAATAACCTTTATAGAATAACCTATATCCATCGCCTCTTCTATCGAATGGGTAATTAAACCGTCGTTCAGGTGTATGATTGACTGTCGCCTTGAAAACCGATATAATTCATTCTCCATATCCATCTCTCATGAATGGTTATAATGATGGAATTAATTTGAATACATGATTTTAAATATATATTTATAATTATGAAAATACAATTTACTATTTACCTTATCATCTTTCCATTTATTGATAAATTGTAATATCTTTCATGCATACGTGTGGACTACAAACTCTATCAAGAAATGTGATTCATTTTTCCTCACAATAACTAATAGATTAATTATATGTAAGTATATTAAAATAAGTGACATGATATTTATGATTTTATTATCATAATTTAAGGATAAAATAATTCTTACATTCTTTCTATAATGATTGTTGAATAATGGAAATGTTACTCATGCGTACGTATGACCTACCGTCACCTTGATTGTAATGTAGTTAAATTATAAAAACCATATTTCATGATTGGTTTTAAAAGTATAATTGATTTATAAAAATTATAATTATTCCATTATTATTATTCTAAATTTGATTGAATTAGTACGTTTTTTACCATAGTCAACCAACCAAATCCATTTCAGACTTATGAAATGAATATAGTCAAAATATCTCCTATAAATTTAATTAATTAAATAATTAAATATAACATGGAAAGAGATAAAATAAAAGGAATAATAAAATGGATTTTTTTTAAGAAAGTAAATAATTAACATATGTTTATTATTCATAATGATAAATAATGAATTTGATGAGGCATAGTGAAGGTAAGGTACTTTATTTTTAATAACCATCTTTTAAAGTTTCCCTTAAAAATATCATTTTATTCTATAACCATATTTTAAAAATTATTTTATAGATGTAATTATATGGACATAATAGAATTATAAATGATAAATTATGTTTCCTTTTACTTTCATTGAATGTTTTTCAATAGTAATTGTTTATCGATTCTTTTTATATTAATTATAAAAATAAAAAATAAATTTTATATTTTATCATGTACGTTAAAAAAGACCTTTCCACCGCTGTAATTCTTATTTGATATTTGGATTATTTTATAGGATTTCATGATTTAAAAAAAGAAAAACCTTCTTCCCTAAGTTATGGTTTTTTTAAAAAGGTTATTAAAATGGAATGGATATATCATTATCAAAAAAATGTTTACTTATGGGTATAAAGAATATTTTTATGATTAAATATTTTATTTATTCTATTATGGTTCATGGGAATTTTTTATGAGGATGGGTGCTTAAATTATAAACTGATGGAAAGTGAGCTCATTATAGATCACTAATTAATTGGTTAAAGGTAAAGAGTAAATGGATTAGGTTTAACTGAAGATGTTATAGGAATATTATGTGATGGTTATTCTAAGTATAACTATGATGGTTATTTCATGTGTAACTATGATTGTTACTCCAAGTATAATCATTATGGTTATTCTATGTGTAACCATGAGAGTTACTCTATATGCAAGAGTAATATAAAAATGATTCCCCAAGTTTCCTATAAGTTTTATCTATGTTTTTTATGGGTTTTAAAAGTTTCCTTTGAGAAAACAAATGTGTGTTTATCATGTGGAAATGATTTATTTTATAATATCAAATAATAATGTGATAAGGGTAACTATTTCTTGGGTTTTCATTTTTTTCATTGGACTAAGATATTTATTACATTTTATGTACCTAAATGATATTTTTGTTCATTCCCATGTTTTAAAATTATTTTCAATGGATTTTAAGGGATAAGGATGAAGTGAATATGAAAATGGTTAACAAGTATCATGAAAATAAAAAATGTTTATTTTTTAAAAGTGTTTGTTTAATGGGAAAAAAGTCTACTGAATATAATTGTACACTTTGAAAATTATGTGTTTTTATATAAGAGTTATTACCTAACTCTCTAAATCCCTAAATCTAAAAGATCTTTTGGAATGTAAGAAAGCGAATTATAGCTAAATTCACTATAATATGTAATGTTTAAGGATGGGTCTTTACAGGACACATGGTGACATAGAAGAAATTACATGTAGATGTAGTGAGTTAAAAAACCCCTTAAAGTATATCAAACATGAGGATGATATGTAAGGTTATCATGTATGAGATGTTAGATAGGTTCTTATGTATAGTTTGGTCAAGTATTCATAAAGGATTTTAAGAATTAAAAACATGACATGTTATATAAAAGTCAATCTCCACTTTATCATTATTTCACATTAGTTATATATATATATTGATATATATATATCATAGAGTGAAATGATAATGAATCTGAAAAGTATGACTTTGAGTTATCCCTCACTGATGTTCCTCCTTGAGTCAGTACACAATATTTTTCTTTTTCTAATGTGGTAATATCTGTTGGTAAAAGTATATTTTATGTTGGTAAAAGGTTTTACCAATATATATGTCACTATCACTAAATTTTCAGTAAAAACTCTGTCACTATATGTTTTTGTGATAGAGAAAGTAGTTCTGTTATAATTATAGTAATACTAACATACAATATAAATGTTGGTTAAAATGTTTAGAAAAAGGTTTTAATGGAAAATTTATCTGTTGGTAATAATATTACCAACATAAAAATTATAATTTTTTATTTCTTGTAAAATTTCATATTATATTTATTAATTTATCATATATAATATATAATTATTAATCATAGTATAGTTTTAACACATGTTTAAGATTATTAAAAAAATAAATTATATTTATAATGAAATTTAATAAAAATATAGTTGATTTATCACCCCCCTTAAGAAAGAACACACAACGGGATAGATCCATCTAGTGAGAGACCCATAAAAAACACATAATACATCCATCCATACATGCTAGTGGGTGAACCTTCTAGTGAGCTAGCTCTATCTATGCCAGCTCCAACACCAGCCCATCCATGCCAATGAGCTAGTTCCCACACCTGAACCCGAGACCAACGCGCAATGGGGACCCATTCCAATGAGCTAGCTCCAGTACTATCCCATCCATGCTAGCAAGCCAACTCCAGCACTAGCCTAGACCAGTGAGAAAGAACAAGTTACTGCTATTCCAGACCCTTTATCTCCAATATATACATGAAAAATAACGAATGAACATACTAAAAAATTAGTGTAAAAAATATTCATGAATTTATATTTTATTTGATAAGTTCAAAATCATGAAAAAATATAAAATCCAAGAAATATATTAAAAACATGTTCAAAATTTAAGAGAAAATACATAAAACTCCATTAAAAATCATCTAATATTTGTTTTTGTGAGATATAAACTATCAGTGTAGTGATTAACATAGAAAATATATTTCTCTCAGGCTTCCAGCAAAATTAACTTCACACTTGACAACTGCATACATCAATATAGAAATAGGAAATCAACATTCAATCAAAATACAATTTCATTTACTTTAAATTGTAAGTGCTTGTGTGAAGAAATTTTAGTATTTTTGAATGTTTTGAAATACCTAAATGTGCATCTAACTCTGCCAAGAGAGACACAATATTTAAGATGTCATTTATTCTTGACCAGGAAAAATTTGTTAAAACCAGGTGACAAATAATAAAAATAGGCTACACTTTAATAATGAAATGCTAACCAAGTTGAGTGCAGTGAACTGGTTCTTGAAACTTTCCAAATCTTGGATATCATGACACTCATAGAATCACCAAAAATCCCCAAAAAGAACAAAATATTTGACCACTAGTATGTTCCTTCCATCATCATCACCACAAGGCTATCAAACACTCCTCCTGCAATAATCTTTATATCTTTATATCAGAAATAAATTACAAAAAACCTCAATGAAACACTTAAAAAAATATAATCACCATTCTACCACACCCACCTCAATAAAATATTACATTCCCTAGAAGCTGAAAGATAACATATTCCATTCCATATAAGTTTGGAAGATAACATATTCCAAAATCTAAACCAGAGGCACATATTTCAATAACATATTCCCTTCCATAGGCACACAGTTATAATTAATTGTATCACACAGTTCTAAACTAGAGGCATACAGTTCCATTCTATAGGCAAAAAAGACTAAACTAGAGACACATAGTTCTAAACCAGAGGCACTCATTTCGATAACATATTCCATTTCAATATATTCTATTCCATAAAATCTGAAAGGTAACATATTCCAACATTTATCTGCATATATTTATATATCCCATTACCTAAATTTTATAACATATTCAATTCCATAAAAGATGAAAGATAACCAATTAATAATAAACTAAAATTATAATTTACTTATAATATCAAATAAAAAAACATAAAAGATAGATTCAATTTTCAAAACCAAAATTAAACAATTAATTTTTAATTCATTATAATATTGAAAAAAATATCACAATAGTTATGACTCAATAGAAAAAATAAAATGATTTAAAAAATGTTTCAATGTAAAAAAATAGTGTGTAGAATAAAACCAAAAAAAAATTATAACAATTGAAATTTTAAAACATGAACTGAGGCATAACCAGTTCAAGGAAAATGAAACAAAAGAGATGATAATAATTGACTAACCTAGATAACATTCAAATATAATTTTTTTGATGAATTAGAGACACAATGTTAACACAATATTAAAATATCAACATATAGACCCACCTTATATTGACTCACTCACACAAATATCAACATATACAACCACATATGATTTTTTATATTGAATGATATAGTATTAATATTATAATAATAGCCTATTAAAAATGGGAATTAAATTGGAAAATATTACAATATTGATAGAGAACTTAACTAGTTAGTATTAAATACAACTAAATTCTAAGCAAGGAAGAAAATGGATATAGTGATACTCTCAAGATACTTGAGTTTAGCACACATACAAGATTTGAGGCCCAATTTTTATTGATCTTGAGCTTGAGATACTCAGGAAATTCATCATGTAGAATTGAAACAATTGAGAAATTCAAGAACATAACAGATGAGTTGACATATTAAGATATAAATTAACATTAATATATATTGATTTCTTTGAAATACATTCAATTTCACTATTTAATTATTTCTATATAATTCCAATTTTGTATATGTGATTATATAAAATTTACAAAATCAAAATTAATCAATGTAATTATTCAATATAGTTTTAGATGAGCATCAAGCTCAAGATGAATTAGTATCATCTATTTACATGACTCAAGTCAATTTTACTATAACCCCTAATAGGGAACTTGAACTCAATTTGAGATATCAACATAAATGCGCACCCTCTACTAATTAACTATATATAAATTGACATGTTTATATATTCTTTATTTATGATTAAACTAATAAATTCATTGCCTTTGGAAGAGGAAATCCTCCAAGTGGAGCCATCTAAGAGATAAGTTAGAAGTCTAAAGAGAGATACATATGAATCATTTATGCATTTTTGTAACCATAAATGCAGAATAAAGTTACATAGGGTTACCTTTTGATGAGATAAATTTTATAACTTGATCTTTGTGAAGTGATTTCATGAACCAAAATCTGCCACATATGATGTTAGGGTAATAGAAGCACCCACGAAACTTAAAACCACTAACAAAATACCATGTAGAACAAATATTTTCTGAGGTATTTTTTAAAAAGATTCCAAATGACCAAAAAAGTAAAATAAATTACCATGAAATGAGGATTACAAGTATACTCCAAGATAAAAATTCAAACTAACTATTTTTAACAATTAATAAGTACCCCCATATACTATTAATTATTTAAGATGATTTCTTCCTATAATATAACATTTCAAAAAAATCTATTTATTTGTTGGTTAATTTTTTTAAAATATCAATGAATGATAAAATTTAATATAATCAAAACTATATATTATAAAAATATATGTGGTGATATATTATAAATACATTAAATAAGTGGTCACAAATTCAACCACAGAAACACTTCATTGAAGCTCTGAAGATACCAATGAAATTTTAAGTGGCGCGCTGGGGTGGGATCAGGAATATTTGTTTCTAGAATTTCATTTCTCAAGAGTTAATTGATAGAATAAAAATTTCTTTCATCCTAGAGAATAGTGAAAATGAGATCCATGTTTTCAATATCTCCATTATTAATTGGCACCACAAATATCACATTCATCCACATGACAAGTTCCACAACATCTTCCGGACCATAAACCAGACTAAATAAAACAATATATATTTTATAACTAGAATTATACATGGTGACAATCATGGTACAAAGATAACCTACTTTGCAGAGACATGACGAGGTAACCATTCTCAGGAAGATTATAAGGAGGGATAATAATGAGCTGAGCAGTAGCCTACACTTTGAATTTGGAACCATTACTTGATTCAGCCTTGAAAATTTGACCTAGATATAGATACATGGAATTGATTGAAAGAAGAGACATCTTTGATTTAGTATTATGAGGAGTTATGTACATTTCTGAACATTCTAGAGAGAACCTAATTATTCAAATTATAGTGGAACAAGGTTTTAAGTAATGTGAAACAAGTAAATGTTATAAAGTTTACTCAGTTAAAAAACCTTCAAAACATTTCTGGACCCATAAAAAATCTAGAGATAGTCAAAGTATAAGATTCCCAACAAGACTAGATTAACCATAAATTTCAATCCACCTATATTCAACAACAACCTATTACCCTCCAGGTAAGTTGTCTTGAACACATATCTTGTGAATGAAGTCGATCATGGCATTTTATCTTCATAAATATTCTTAGAAAAAACCATATAAAATCTAAAAATTGAGTAAAAAATGTTGTTTTTTATGAGAGAGAATGAGTGTTACCCTCCAACTAAGTCATCTAGAACACATATCTAGTGGAAAAAATCGATCCAATCATTTTCTCTTCATAAATTTCACATCAATGAACCCAGAAAATATGGAATTTTAGTATAAATATATGAGTAATAATGAATGTAACATTTCTTAATTTAATAAAAAGTCATAGGTGAAAATTAACAAAAAAAAAAACAAATGAAAATTGAGTTTAAACTAGTGTATTTTCTGAGTGAGAATAAGTTTAATGTTTCTCAATAATTAATAAAATTCATAATTTCATATTAACAATGAATATAACATTCAAATAAAATATTTTATATTTCATTTTAATTACTAAAATAAAGTATGATTCATTAATATGAAACAACAGTGGTTTATAATCACATAAAAATATCATTGTGATGTTCATAATAATCATTAAATTCAGTATATATATATATCAAATATTATGAATATTTCAACTAATTAAATCCATGAACATATGGAAAAAATTATAAATACTCAAAGAATTATAAACTCTAAATATAAAATTCAATAGTACACCAAATTATTAATGTAATAAAATGAATATAATGAATTTACTCATTATACTGAATGAGAATAATAAATTAATCAATAAAAAACACAACATTGAGGCATTACACACACAAAATTAAAAAAATTAATTCTATCCAAATACAAAATAGTCAAACCTTTTTCAAAAAAGTAATAATGGATCAAAATTTAATAAGATGATTGGGGGTGAATTTATATGTAAAGCATTCAATCTCTTCCAATTAATGGTGTAACATTTCTATGTGGATTGTATATTTTACTATGACGTATAGAATGAAAATATTTTAGGTCAATTAAAATAAAATTCAATCCTAGAATGAGACTTACAATGAAGTCTGGTAAAATATATAATTCAATAAAGTACGCATTCATCATCATGGGACCCTGATGCCTATTCAAAATCGAAGATTGTGTGAAATAAGTAATTTTACAGAGTAAAAAGGTGAAGTTATCTTCAAGGTGACCATTGTATTTGAATTAACTAGATCAAATTCACTCTTTAATAGATAATACCTAGAAGGGATTCATCTATTTTATAATGAAAATCATGTTTTTTTCTCTATGAGCGATGAAAAGTAAAATAGAATCATTCATGAAACATTTACAGCCCAAAATTTAGAAATCACGATAGAAATTTCACAAATTGATCACAGAAATAAAGAATTAATTCCCATTTTCAAGGAAATTTGAGATAATGGTGGAAGAGGAGGTGAGCAGAAGAAGTAATGGACTATCATGATCAAACGATGAAGAAGGAGAGATATCAATGAACAAAAGGGGCATTTTATGAAACAAAACTGGAGAAAATAGTATGGCAACAAACAGAAGGGGGTTGAATGGTTACCCAATTTGGGGGGAGGAAAAAAGGGTGAATGGATGGAAAATTTGGAAAACTAAAGAAGAAAAACATCACTAGTATCTTATTTATTATATTGAACCACCCTTCTATGTTAGATCCAACACCTAACATGACTTCATCAACTTTAGACATCTACCATCACAAGTAGTGTGTTGTTCACCCAAACCAGCTCCATATCTGTTATCATATACCACAATATAGGGACCATGTTATCCTAAACAAGAAACAAAATACCTATAAATACACAAACTAGATTTTTTTTGCAATATACACATTATCCAGAGTTTCTACAGAATGACCGAAACATGTATTAAGCTCCTTCAAAAAGTGGACTGACAGTAGCCAGAACCCCATTTCTCCCAAAAATCAATCTTAAGTAGAGAAAAATAAGGTCTAGAGTAGCATCTATCCAATATGAATTCCCCCACAATTTCAACCTTCATCTTCTAATAAACACATTATATTTATTTCATTTGAACAGTGGGTAAATCAAATTGAGAAAACTCATTACATTGGGATTCCACAATAGGTTTATTAGAAGTATGACCCATAAAAACATGTACAAAAAAATAAATGTGAATCCCCATGAACATATCTCTAGTCCATGGATCATCACACCTCATAAAAACACCTATAGATTAATTAAACTAAATAAATATAGTACCATTAAATTATTCATATAGAGAAAATATTTTTAATTAGAAGAGATAATTTGAAGGCCATGAAAATTGAGTATAATATAATTAGAGGATAAAAATTATATAAAATGTTAAATACCCCATTGAGTGTAAGAAAGATGTATTCTTTTGAAGATAACATAAATCTATTCCAAAAGAACTAGAAAACCTGTTACCACCTCCTTCAAGTGTCAATTCTCAAGTCCTCACCTAGAACCAAAGGGAAGTTTGTACATTATCCATTCAAAAGATTCTATCCAGTCTTCCAGCTCCTATATTTTTGACACAAAAAACCTTATGAGCTAAAATATTTGAGAGTATCCCTCATCCACAAACATAATATCCTAGACTAATAGGATGTAAACTTCAATCACTACAATGACCTCCCTCATTTCAAACACCTACCCTCTAGAATGGTCTATTTACTCTATTCTCTCTGTGAATTTATGATTCATATTTCTTTGAAAGGGCAGAATGAGTGTCGGTTTGAGGGGAAGGCGAGAGAGTGAAGGAAAAAAGGGATTAGGGTTTCTCTGGAATGGATTACACTCAATCATGAATAGAATAAATGAGTAAGGCAAGGGATTTATGGTTGAGGCAGCGCTATGGAAAGGTGGGAGGCAGTGTTGTGGAAAGGGCCAAGGCATTGTTGTGGCGATGGATGGGGAGTGGGGTGAGTGTGTTGAGTATTATAGGTTATGATTAAATGTCAATATTATCATGTGTATTATTATTTTATCTGAATATATAATATTATAATGAAGCATAAAATGGGTTTTTTATGCTAGATGAACCAATATTTATACCACATGGAGTGCCATACACTCTGTCTTTGGTATACTAGAGGTGAATGGATCATTTTTAGAGTCTCCATTACTTGAGGTTGTTAATATACCTAGCATGATAACCTTTGTACATTAATAACATTCATATGTAAGCCTCAAATCTTAGATAACCATGGGGCGGTTGGGTATGTTTCTAATCATGTTGTTGGTTGGAGCTCAAATACGATGATATTTTCCCCCTCATATAATAAGTATGACATTTAGGATCCCATTTGAGATATACTTTGGAGTGTGTGAATACACCTAGAGAGTACATATGAAGTGGTTATCTATTCAGTTAAGGTACATGTGATGCAATCATATATAAAGGTGAATGACAATTGATTTATTTATCAATATGGTATGTCTATACTTAGAGAATAATGAATATGTGAGTAAGTTATATGGTATCGATGTTATCTATGTCCCATGTTCACTCAATTTCTTGGACTAAGGGACCATATGAGAAAGTGAAAGTTCTAATAATTTCATATCTTTCATTGAGTATTTCAATAATTTTAATCCCACTAATTTATTATTTAATATATAGTTATGAAACATTTACTATATAAGAATATTTTGGATTAAGTTATGAAAATAGATCTAAACATGGTTATTAATTATTTTATCTATCTCTAGAATTAATATAATAAAGCCTTAATTTAATCTTGGATGTTTTTATGACCCTTGAAAGTTGTGGGAGTCTATTATGAAGAAATAAAGAAGTTATATTCTTAAATAATGAATATCTAGGAAGTGTGGAATTATTTTAGGTGATTGACCATGCTAAGAAATTCCCTAAAGTCATGAAGTGACTACACATGAAATCCAATTATTTGTGTCACAGATAGTCTGCAATAAGAAGAGACATAGAATTAAATATGCATGTCACCCATCGACCACATGACCTTTACCATAAAACAAAAGTATAATATGACACAATAGTTGAATCCGTATCAATAATAAATACATTGACCACAATTTAAGAGCCTAAAAACCATGCATTACCTAGATTTACCACACAACCAACTAATTGGACTCAAACTGAAGCTAGTTTATGGACACTTTTTTATGGTCAATCCATTACCTTACAAAATTTGACTTATAGAGTATTAATAGAAAACTTCTTGAAACTGACCTATACTCCAAAATGAACATTTTTAGGTTTCCACCTCAACACCCATACCACTAATAATTGGTTTCCACATGGATTTATCTTGTATAATATTTTGATCAACACCAATGAAGGAAATTTTTAACAAAAAATATCTTAGTGATTTGAAACCTGAGGAAAAAGGAAATCATAAAGAAAATAATAGAGAAGGATCTTGGAATATTTTACCAACTGAATAATAATAGAAGTTCTAATAATAGAAGAAGGAACCTAAAACCTATAAATAAAAGAGGTTTTTTATTGGGGAGAGCGACTTGGATCATGAAATAGTGATGGAGAATTGTTGTCACTATCTCTACCTTGTTTTATTTTATATTTTATTTAGTTTTGTAACAACTTATCCTTAATCTTTCTTCTCTATTATCCTTTGAATAAATGGTGAATTTTTGAATTATTCTAGAAGGAAAATATCTCCCTTGTAATGAATAATTCTAAATGCTTTAATGATTAAAAACTCTTTTTTGTTGTCAAATTTTAGTTCTTAGTGAATATTTAATTCTTTGAATACTATCATGTTTAAGGATTCAATTTTTTTTACTATTACTTCTTAGGCTTATAATAAATAATATACCTCCACCTGGTTCTATTTTTCTTTAATGAGAAGGCTATATTAAGGGGTGACTGTCTTAAAATTTATGGCGTGTGTATGGGGGAAGTGTGTGAAGTTTGGATTTCTAGGAAACTCCAACACCCAATTGGTTTTTTCTTAGATAATTTAAGAGTTTAATACTATCTTTTCATACACACAAGAATAGAGGATAACTAGTAAGTAATCACTATTAAGTAAATATCCATAATATCCTTCATCATGTGGTGTTTAGATAAATTAATAGAGGAATATTTCAATAATATTCATCAAGGAATTATTATATAATTTTTAATACTATGATTACATTGAAAGTATAAATTTGAACCTAACCCAGTCACATTTCAAATAATTTTTTCCCAAACACTAGTTTCTATTTCATTATTTCTTTTAAAAAAATTCAAATTGAATTTAACAAACCCCCTTTTCAAATAATAAAAATGTGAAAACTCATTTTTTATACACAATTATCTAGTATATAACTCTAACTAACCATTAATACCGCATTTATATGATGTAATAAATTTATTTTTAAACACCCCATGATAGGTGTATGACCAAAACAAGGCACCGTGGGCAGGTAGTCACTTTTATAAAAAATAATTTTAGAATTTCATAAAAGGAACCTCTAAAAAACCATTGATTGAGTTTGATTCTAAAATAGAAATAACTAAAAATAAGTTAATAAACATAAATTTTAAATCACATTTTGAGAAATTTTATCTTACAAAATTGAGTGAAACCACATGTTTTCACTCCAAGTCTAAAAACATGGATGGAAATTCAAACAAGAACTTGATTGAATTGTATTCACCATTGTTTTTTAATCAAAATAATTACATTTCATTGAATTAATTACAAAATTTATTTAAATTTAAAATTGGTTAAATCTTTGTTTTTTCTATGTTTCATGGTAATTTAGGTGAAGATCACAATAGAAACATACAATAATTCACACATTTCTTCTCTTATCTGAAACCCCAAGGAGTAGCTAAGAAATAAGTGAAGTGGAGGGTATTTTACTTCACCCTTAAAAGATTTTCCAAGGACAGGTTGTGTAGCCTAAGACTAGGTGAGTGGATGAATTAGATGACTTATATAGACTCATAATACAATTATTTTTTCCCACCTCCAGGAGAACAATAATAATGAATGATATTTTTCCCTTAGAAAATAATTTAGAGAGACTCTCTATGAGTACTGGTAGAGGTTTAAGAATATTTATACCATCTGCCCACATCAATATTTAGAAGATAACCGCTTCCTTATTTTCTTCCATAAAGGCCTATTGGACAATGAATTTTTTTTCTAAATTCCTTAACTGGAGGGTCCCTAATAATCAAATTTCCAACAAAATCATAAGGACTAATAGAGAGTATTGATCATAACTCAAAACAATTTTGAACTATAGGTACTAGAAAAAGAAGCATGCATTATAAAATAACAACTAATTCATAAAATTTTGTAGAAACCAATAATTAATATATAATTAGGTTGGTAAGATAAATGGATCTAAAAAAGTAAATGAACAACAAAAAACAACTAAGGTATGTGATTTTTTCTCATCACTTACCCAATTTACTAAAAATTATGCCGAAGTTTAGGGCAGGTAAAGTTTTTCAGAATCTTTTTAGTAAAGTAATTTTTTTTTCAAAATAAAGGATAGATGGATTATAACCAATTATACTATAGATTTTTAAATTAGTCAAACTAGGCTAGACCCTTACCAAAATTAATACCCAAACCAACCCACTTTCCAACAATGAAACCAAGAATACGAACACCCACCAACCTTTTAAAAACGTAAAAATAGTCCTATAAAAAACTCATATACCAAGAAACCCCTTTTTAAAAAATAGACCCTATGAGAATCCATATACCAGTTCAAAACCCCCAGCATATTAGCTTCAAGAACATGGAGCTGAAAATATATGTAATAAAATAAAAGAGTTTAAGAATCTTTTAAGTAGTTTGATGTAATCTGTATCCAATTAAATGAGTAAAATACTAGATCAAATAGTCCCTAAAATGAAGGAGAATTTAAATATAAAAAATATGAGATGTTTTAGGGAGATTAATCTCATGAATACAGTAGAGTAAGAGAAATGAAAACCAAATAATGAATAATAAAAAGTTGAATGTCCTGAACCTAAAGAATCGCAACCCTACCTTGAAGAGAATGGTGTAGAGGAAGCTAAAAAAACCAAGAGGAACCAGTTACCAAAGAAACTAACCAAAAGTCAAAAGAGAGTTAAAGAAATAAGGTTTTTAGTGGAATAATTGTCCATATAAATAATAAAATAGAGACACCGCATAAAATATAGCAATGGGGGAAGAAGGAAGTCCCACTTCAATTCCGATATATATTAATTCAATATAATAATTTATAGGAAAAAGAACACCCAAAATTAATTCATGAAAATTCCAAAATGTTAATATTAATATTCCCCTTCTGGAATAAAATAGACATATCCAAGAATATTATATATTTATGAAAGAACTTTACACAAAAAAGGGGTTTTATGGTAATGAAAAATTAATTTAGGATGAAGTGTATCAACCCCAATCAAACCAAAATTACCCAAAAAATGTAAATATCCAGTGATTTTTATCCATTTTACAATTGTATATATTAATATTTAAGAATATTTGTTTGATTTATGTTCTTAAATAAATGTAATACATCACTATATTTTATTATCATTGTATTTAGGAGAATTGAAGCCCATTTTTGTGGTGTTACAACCTAAAAACTATTCCATTGTATTTGAAAAGGGGGGTTTTTAGGATGACCTTATGAAAATAGAATATTTTATTTTCTCAAAAGGATTTTTTTCAATGAACATAGAGGATTATTGGATCCCATCACAGTCACCCATTATTTTAGGGAGGCCATTATTGAAGATAACTTAGAAAATATTCAATGTTCATAAAGGAAAACTCATAATGGTGTTTGAAGTCAACAAAGTCCATTTTAATATCCTTGAAACCCAGAATCACCCATAAACTAACCACTATATTATTAAACTATATCAAATTGAAGATTTTTAAAATTTTATAGATACATGTATGTTTCATGATAACATTACCTTAGAAGAATACTTAATGGTTGAAAATTCAATAGATGATGTAGTTGTCTATAATTTTGAAAAATATGTTCTCAGAATGGAGGATGAGGCATCTTCTCAATAACTTAGGGGATTTAATTGTTCATTTAATAATGAGGTATATTATATTACATATTATGTGTAAAAAATAAATTCAATATAAACGATAAACCCAAATTTTATTTCATCCCTCGAATAACCACCAAATATGAAATTAAAACCATTACACACTGATATCATATATGCATCCCTATTAAAGAAAGATACAATACTAGTTAAAATTTATAATAACTTGTCTATGAACCAATAAAATAAATTTATTGATATTATAAACAAAAAATTTCGAACAATAGTGTGTAATTTATGTGATATTAAAGGCATTTGTCCAAAAATTATATCACACAAAATTATAATTCAATAACACTCGAAACCTATTAGGCATCCTTAAAGAAGGATAAATCCTTCCATAATAAAAGTAGTAAATACATATATATATAATTCCTTAAAATAATATATAATCTATCCTATTAATTAATTACAATGGGTCAACCTAATCCATGAAGTTACCAAGAAAATTGGTTTGACCACTATAAAAAACAACCAAAAATGAATTGAACATGGTGATAATTTAGAATAGCTGGAGGGAATTTAGAGATTATAGAAATAATATACCACTTAATAGAAAAGATAACTTCGCCATCCAATTAATTGATAAAGTTATATTGATGCTGGTAGAGAAAATACATTATTGCTTTATATATAGTTTTTAGGATATTTTCAGGTATCCATGGCCCCATATGACTGAGAGAAAAAAACCTTCATGTGAACATTTGGAATTTTTACTTCAAAAGGAGTCCATTTGGGTTATATAATTCCCCACGAACATATAAAATGTGCGTGGTATATTTTAAAAGAATATTGAGGACCAATAGAGGAATTCATGGATGATTTCATATTTTTGGTAATTATTCTGATCAATGTTTAAGAAATATGGAAAATGTTTTGAAAACTCACATTGAAAAAGATCATGTTTTGAATTTTTATGGTCACTTAATGGTTTAAATAGTAGTAATAATTTGTCATGTGATCTCAAATAAAGTAATTGAGGCAGATAATTCAAAAATTGAAGTGATAAATTATTGAATTTACCTAACTTGTGTAAAAAATATATGTTCTTTTCTAGGATATGAATGTTTTCATTGGAGAATTATGAAGGATTTTAGTAATATTTCTCTCTGCTTATGTTTTTTAATTTTAAAATTAGATGATTTAAATTTTAATATTGAATTTAGGGAATAATTTTATGGACATAAGAGAAGATTAATTACCCTAATATTCATATATCCAATGAACCGGGAGAATCCTTTTAAGCATTTTTATAATTATTTTAAACCTTTTGGTTGGGGATATTCATTTTAAAATAATTGAAGGAAGATCACAAGTCATTGAACGTTCCTTGAGAAAACTAGATTTCAACCAAATAAACTATACAACAATTTAAAAATATATTCTTTGATTTTTTTCTTTTGGTATATTCAAATCATATTTTCTTGGAACTAACGTCACTTTATTTTCGGATCATGTATCCCTAGGTACTTGATGAAGAAGGAAGATGTTAATTTAAGGATGGTAAGATTGGTGTTTCTACTCTAATACTTCATAATAGAGATTAATAATAAGCATGGAAGTGAAAATTAGGTAGCTAATCACGTGACCAGATTACCCAAAGCTATTGAATCATAAATTATAGACCATGAACCACTGAATGACCACCTTCCATGATAGAAGTTGTATTTGATTGAAGGATAAATACCCTAGTATGCATACATGGTAAATTATTTATTAAATTTATACACCCCAAAATTCTAAAATAATAACATTGTATTCTATAGAGTATGTGACACACAACACTGATCTTAAACAACCCACTAAATATATTTCAATAGATTTAATATCTTTGATAGCTTGCAGGACATGAAACCCCAAGTATAAATGAATACTAATATAGTATACCAATATAACCTAGAAATTAAATTGGAGAGTTTAAATAAAACATAATGAATTATAAAAATTATGTTTATATATTTGTTAAAAACAAAATAATAATCATTTAAAAGATAAAGAAATGTATTCTGAAAAATGATATTTCTTCTAAAAGATGGTTTACTGATGCTTTGCACACATTATTTAAAATTATTAGAAAATTAATTTGAAAAAATAATCTTCTTTTTTGAAATTATTATATAAATATTTTCTTAAGATAATATTTTGGTATTTTTATGAAAAATTTCATTTTTTGATGAATAGTGAAAAATACTGAATTTTATTTGAATACTGCATTTTCATTTAATTTATTTATAATGAAAATTTAAATTTTGAATTGTTTGTAAAGTTAAATTAGTTAAATTATATATCTATTAATCAAATTTTTTTTATTGAAATTAATTTTCATATTGAATTTTGTTATAAAAACTTGTTAAAATTTGAACATTTTATCTTTAAAAAACCACTTTCTCAGTGTATCTACATGATTAATTTTAAATTATCATTTTCTTATTATTTGAATATAATTTGAAAAAATGGTTTACATATTTGGAATAATAATAAATTAGATTATCAGATAATTCCAACATAATTTTTTACCATAATGAATAGTTAAAACAGTAAAAATTATTTTCTATAGTTAAGGTAAAAATGGGATTATTTGTGGGTTAAACTAAAATAATAAGGGTTAAAAAGACAAAAACACTTGTCTAAAAACCATTTTATGGCCATATCTAGGCATTTTGTATTATATTTTATATAATATTCCATTATAAAACCTTTTGGAATGTGTAAAATGTGGGTAAATCTTTTACTTTTCAAAACGTACGAGTGTTCCACTAATCTCACTTATAAAAGGACACCCCCTCTCCTCTCCTATTCATAATTCCAAAACCCATTAGTTAGTCCAATAACTAACAAAATAAAATTATAAATTACAAACCATTATAAAATAATCCTTTTCTTGGTAACAAATCTATTTTATTATTACTTTAGGTATAATCCTAAAGAGGTGGTCCAAGAAGAGGTAAAATGGAAAACTATGCGTTTTTGTTTTATTTCTACTTACACCACATTAAATTTTCTTATACCATGATTATATAATATAAATATTATCTATAATACAATTATATTTTATTATGTTAAGGTAATGACTTATATACATCTCTTTTCCATCAAATGGGTTACGAAATCATCATTCAAGTGTACGGGGAACTATCACCTCACGAACTTATGTCATATGTTTTCCATCACCAACATTCAAGGATGGTGGTAATGATGGATTTTAAATATTAGTATTATATTTTTTATATTATTTTAATTTTTAAATTTAATATAACATATTTATTTTTTACATTGAAATCTGTTTAAAAAATAATAACATCGCACTTGTGTAAGGCGGACTACTACCTCACAGAGCGATGTGAATCATTTTTCACATAAAATTTATATAGAATGTAATAAAGAAAAATTTAATGAATATATGTAGTATATATGATAAGATACTTATTATTTAATATTAATATACCACCCAAATCCTTACCCTTTTAGTCATTAAGGGATTGAATCATTGCTCGTGCGTACATGCAACATATTGTCTCCGCGAAGCGATGCAGTTCATTTTCGAGATACAACATTCAAGAATTATTACTAAAATGTATATAATGAGTAAATATGATATTTATAACATTAATATATATATTTTTTTATATTATGAATCTATACCCTATACCCAAAAAATCAAAACATTCATGACAAAACACACAAGAGAAAACCTAGCAATTAACATCCGAAACAGTGAAAATAATGAAATATTATTGAAAAATAGGCGGTACAATGTTATAAGGGATCATATATTATATTATAAATATTAATATGGTTCTTTTATAAATTAATAACAAGCTAAAAACCATATTATATGAGGTTAAATGACATTCAACCAAAATGATGTATAAGGTATGTGATTTCATCTCAATTTCATTTCATTGAGGAATATTGTAAAGTTTTGCACCAAATTTAATTTATATAGTATATATACTTTCCATTTTTAATGTAATATAATTAATACTTCATGTTTAATTGTTAATTATGTTTTAATTTGAATTATTTCATCTAAGTGGATTTTAATTAAAAATTACTAAGTTGTAAATAATTTAGTAAATCAATTTCTTTTCATTGAGTTATATTACTTCTTCATTGTCTTTGACATTAAAAGATTAAGCGTGTAATTTTTTTACTAATTTATGTTATATTTAAAAAATTTTAGGTGTATTTACATTTGATTCAAATATTTTATTCATTTTTTAATCATCATTTCAATGTTATGATCATTATAAGGGTCTATTTTACAATCTCATTTTAAATCATTTATACTTGAATTTCAATTGAAGGAATTGTTTTAATAATTGTCCAAAAAAACCTTCCATTTTCTTATAGTTTTGTTATTCATGATGTTTTCAAGGAATAAAATCATTTTCACAATCTTTAGTACATAAAATTTATTAGAAAATGTTTTTAATAAAATTTGACTTCATTTCTCTCTTCAGTCGGATATCCATTTTCGTGAAAAACTACATTTTCTAAAAATGTTTTAAAAACATGTTTAACATTTTCCAAATTATTTGTTAAAGAAAATTTTACCCATTTTTTCATTTTAAATAATATTTTCAAAGTAATAGTTATTGTGCTTTCAAAACAAGTCTCGTTTGGCATTTACCAAAAATATGAAAGGAATCTTTGTTTTAATGTGTACAACATGAACATAATTTTTTGCCGTTGAGACCAATTAATATTTTAAATCATATTTTACAAGTTTGAAAAGGTTATTTTTGAAGAAAAGTATTTTCAAAATGTTTTTTGAAATTTTTTTAGGGTAATTTTAAAAATAAAAAGGATATATTTCTCGGGAATGTTTTTAAAGATCTTTTTATGCTATTTCTATTCATCAAAGACAACAATCCTATATTTTAAATATACTCCACTAGTTATATATTGTATTGATACCATTATTATTCCTCTACTGTATGTTTTATGATTATTTTGAAGAAAGATAGTATTTAAATTCACATCCCTGATTTATTTTTATAGTCATTAACTTTCAATTGAATTATTAACATTCCTATAATCATTATATATTAAATTTACCAAAAATATCAATATTATTTATCATGGATATTATTATTTATTTAATAATATATAATTTATACATATTGTTTTTTAAGTTATTTATTTTACTAGGGAAATATTATTAAATATGTATTATTTACTCAATATAGATATTTGATGATAAATAACATTGTTCATGAATTAAATCAATCATTTAATATATGGGAAATTATTTGGAAATGTAGATTTGGGTGTGGGAAATTTATAGATATGCCCTCAATTCATTCATAGTACCATGAGTAAAATTAGTAAGATATCACTATACATGTTTCTACCTGTAGTTTTAAACTGTATTTTTAAAGCTATTTACTGTAGAGGTATCATATTCCTAAGAACATGGAATCCAATAATTAATAATTTCTCTAATCAATAATTCATTTTTTATTATCCATGGGATTTTCACAAAGACATTATCTCTGGATGTATTTATTTTTTAGGATATTGATTAAATGGTAGGTGTTTTCAGTTATTTACCTTCTCACATTGATTATTACTTAACTTATTATCCATGATATTCTCACAATTATGTCATATATGGATTCATTTTATTATCAATTTATTGATTTAATGGAATTTTATTTCAGTTATTTACCTAGAAATATTTATTATGTCTTACTATCTAGTAGTTTTATTGCAATTATATTATCTATGGATTCATTTTATTCTTAGTTTATTTATCAAATAACACATTTTTTAGTCATTTACATTTATATATAGATTATGAATTATATTATTATCCATAATATTATCATAATGATATTATCTAAAGATGTATTTCATTCTCAATTTATATATTATATATCATGTGTGTTCATTTGTTTAGATTTCTGTGTTGATCATGATTATTGACACATGATAACTTCCACTATACTTGACCATTATTGAGAATTTGAGCTCACCTTATTTTATTTCATTTTAAAGGAATATGTGATGTTTAATATGATTAATATGCAAGGATATTCTAGATGGAATAATGTTATTCTTGAAAAAAAATATGGAATTTTTTTTAATTATAATGTAATATTGGAATGATGTATGTATCTATTTTACCAATACTAATAAACTATTCGGTCATTAAGGATATGGTTCCTTGTATATTATGAAAATTTAATAAAAAATACACTAGCTCTGGGTTACTGGGGTCTGGTATGCTACAGTTGGTATTGGAGGAATTTTAGTAGAAAACATGGGAACTAGATTTATGAAAACATTTATTAGAGAACATAACCCTATGATATAACATGGGAATAAGTATATAGAACATCCTAATATTCTGGTAAGTAAGAGAATTTGTGGTTTTTTCTAGAAGTAATTCCTCTTTGGTATACTACAAGTGGATGTGGTTCTAGAAATGTTGTATCTAGGGGTAATAACTCTAAAAAGGGTGCATTGGGATTGACCCAATCATCACCCGGTGCACAATAATGATCCATACTATCCACCTAGTCTGAAACACCTAGGGGATATTGTTTGGATAATTCACATTTTTTATAAACAATTATAAGGATTTGAATCGATAATGATAATTAATAACCTAGGTTAAACTTAAGGTGTATTATATTATAAATAAGTAATAATGATTTTGACATCCTATAAAGGATTATTTATGATTATATAGTTTACCACTATGATTATTTCTTCTAAAACTATGCTTTTTAGATTTACTCAAGGCTAAAACCAAAAGTAATCCTATTAAAATTGAACATAAAGGACCTATGTTGAAATAAAATAGATTAATTATTTATGTATTGGGATTAAAGAATTATATTTTATAAGTGTTTTTAATAATGTAATTTTGGTGATAATAATTATGAAACATCTATGGATTTTGTTAAATTTTATAAGTATTTATGTCTTCATCAAATTATGTGTTATGGATACCATTATGGGTTTATGAGTTTAACATAGATTATAAGTTAAAATTCTTCTATGCCATTTTTAGAATTTTTTTCATGGAAATATATCATGATTAAGGATACTTCCGTATAAAATTTTTGGGAATTGAAATCATTTTCTTAGTATATAAAAAATTTATTTGAAGAGGAGTTAATTTAATTTTATTGGAGTTAGGATTAAATGTATTGGTAACCTTTAATTTTTATCTAATATTTTATCGTTTAATAGTTATGGGTCATCAAAATTTGGGACCATTAGAATAATAACATTAATATAGTTTTAGAAACATGACAACCCTCAAACTGATTGACAACCAATCATGTTTGGTAAGGATGCGAGAATATAACCCACAAATAAAGGATGGTAATGGTTTAGCACCTACCACTGGCCCATGTGATGTCCTGGTTAATATTTCATTATTTTCATTAAATGATTTGATGAATAAATATTAATGATGGACCAGTGTTGTTCTATTTGTGGTTTACAAATTAATGTGTTATACTGGATAACTTAATCTAACCATATTGCTTTGGGAAAGTAGTTATAGATGGAAGGAAATAATTATCACTATTTTATAGAACTTACAATCCAATAAAATTTAATTTTATTGCATGAATTACAAAAACTATTTTTTAATATTGATTTCTTAGATTATGTAATGAATTGGAAATTTATAAAAATAGAACCGAATAAATAAATTATGGTTATGAATTAGAAATGTATCAAGTAATAATATTTTCATATATTATTAGACAACAAAATAATTTCTCAACATTAAGAAAAGGATCCTAAAAAAAATTTATCCTATTACCATTATATACAATGAATCAAATTGAATTTTAACTCATCATAGATTTATGGTTTTGATGTCCTTAAATTTCCATTGATCTTTCACTTTATTATGATCGATGACCCCTATCATAATCTATAATTATTTACACTTTTCTTCCATGTTCATATCTTAACATTCCACAAATGTTCTCATACATAGAAACCTATTTATGTGTTTTTTCATATGACTTTTTACATTACTTTATCTCTTATTATGAGGATGTTTTATTAAATCTTATTACGATGTGGGTTTTCAATAAAGGGGTTTTCAAATATCAAACCCTTAGTTTCTGAGCGTAAGATCAAATTTCAAAGAAAAAATTTATTTAATGTGGGGAGAATTTAACCCTCCAAAAATTATAAAAGAATAAAACTGTATCTGATAGAGTGTGTAACACACAACACCAATCTTAAACAACCTAGAAAATATATTTCTTTAAATTTAATATCTTTGATAGCTTCCAGAACATGAAACCCCGAGTTTAAATGAACGGTAACATAGAATACCATTATAAAATATACATTAAATTGGTAGTTATTAATAGTAGTAAATAAATTATGAAAACTAAGTTTAGATATTGATTATAAATAAAATAATAAGCATTTAAAAGAAAAATACATGTCTTTTGAAAACTGTATTTTATCTAAAAGAAGGTTTTTTTGTGATTTTCACCCATAATTTAAAATTAAAATTTAATAATTTAGTAAAATGTATTTCAAAAATAAAAAATAATTTTCAACTCATAATATCAAATTATATTAGGTTTAACTTTTGGTATGTTTCTAAATGGTATCATTTTTTGATGAATATTTAATAATACTAAAATTTAATTGAAAATTGCTTTCTCATTGAAATTATTTGTAAAGGAAAATTATATTTTGAATTTTTTTTAAGGTGATATTATTTAAATTATATATATATATATATATTAATCTAATTCTGGTTATTGGAATAAGTTTCATGTTGAATTTTTTTATAAAAACTTTCTATACTTTTTAACAATTTGATTTTGAAAACCCGCTTTCTCGACATGTCTGTGGGGTTAATTTTAAATTAAAATTTTCCAATTATGTGAATAAATTTTTGAAATATTTATTCCATATTTGGAATCAGAATAATTTATAATATATAATAACATAAAATAATTTTTTATCATAATGAATAGTGAAAATAGTAAAATTATTTACTACGGTTAATGTAAAAATGGGTTTACTAGTGGTTAAAATAAAATTTTAAGGGTTAAAATGAATTAAAACTTGCGAAAAACACATTTTTATTGCCTTATTTAGACCTTATATCTTCTATTTTATATAATAGAACATTTTATGAGCCTTGTGGTATGGAAAAAATGTGCTTACACCTGTTTCTTTTCAAAAATTAAAAGTGTGCCACTCACCTCACTTATAATAGGTCACCCTCTCTCATATCCTCTTCACAATGATAAAAACCCATTAATTCATCAAATACATGAATAAATAAATTCCCAAATTCGATCACCTAATCCAAAAATTATTAGTTTTTTGTAAATCCATTCAAGGAATACTTTAGGTATAATCCTAAAGAGGTGGTCCGAGAAGAGGTAAAATTCATATCTATGCGTGTTTATTTTATTTATTCTTCCACCTCCTTAAATTATTATTAAAAAAATATGACATAATAACTTAAATATATAAAATATAATTATATTTAATCATTTTAAGATAATTACTTATGCTCATACCATCTTCTATTAAATGGGATACAAAATCATCATTTGTGTATACGATGGACTACCGGCTGGCAAACCGATGCCATTAATTTTACTTCACCACATTTCAAGGATATAGGTAATAATTGATATAAAATATATATATTATATTATATTATATTATATTATAATATTTCTATAATTTTAATATCACATATTCCGCTTTTTACATTCCATTCCATTTAAAATAAGCTAACATCGCTCGTGTGTATGACAGACTACCACCTCATGAAGCGATGTGATTCATTTTTTCACTTACGCATTGAATAGAATTTAATAAGGGTAAAATTGATTAATATTTGTGATATATATGAGATTATATTTACTCTATAATATTAATATATCATCTATTTTTTGACCTTTTTAATCATTAAAGGAATGATATCATCACATGTGCGTACGTATGACCTACCATCTCCATGAAGCGATGTGATTCATTTTCCATGTAAAAACTTAAAAAATGATTATAACATGTATATCATGATTAAATATTATATTTTTAACACTAATAACATTATTTATATGATGGATCTATATACTATACCCAAGAACCACAAATTTCATGAAAAAAACGTAAGAGAAAATAAGGAAATTAACACCCAAAATAATGAAAATAATGAAATATTATTAACAAATTGTTGGTAAAATGTTATATGAGGATACTATATGATATTATAAATAATAATATAGCTCTATTATAAATTTAAAACATGACTAAAACCATTATAAATGAGGTTAAATCATTTTAATTTTTTTTTCCTGATGTAAGAGATTTCATATCAATTTTATTTCATTGAGGCATATTGTAATGCTACATACCTAATTTATTTTATATGGTGTATATACTATCCCATGTTCATTAATATAATGTATAATTTATACTTAAAATTATTTTATGTTTTAACTTTAATTATTTTTCTAAGTGGATTTTACATGAAAATTAACAAGTGGTAAATAATTTATTAACTTAACTTCTTTTCATTGGGCTATATTACCTATTTGTTTTCTTTTAAGCTAGAAGATTATGCGTGTAAATACTTTTTACTATTTTATGTTTTATTTCCAATATCTTTATTTGGATTTACATTTCATACACTTAATAAATTCATTGATAAATCCTAACATCAATATTATGATAATTTTAAGGGTTTATTCGAAAATCTCATTATAATCAATATTTTATATATTTGAATTTAAATTGAAATAAATTATTGGAGAATCATATAATAAAACCCTTTTATTTTATTATCCTATGGGTTTTCATGATTTTTCATGTAATATTACCATTTTCCACCCTTTGTTACTTAAAATTATTGAAAAAATATTTTCAAGAAAACCTGAATTCATTTATCTCTTTGGTCAGAAATCTATTTTCTTCAAAAACCATTTTTTCTAGAAATATCATCCAAAATGTTTTTAAAATTTTGAAAATGATTTATTAAATAAATTTTTACCCAATTTTAATTTTTTAAAAATGTTTTCAAAGGAATATTTATTTTATTTTAAAAAGAAGTCATGTTTATATTTTATTGAAAATGTGAAAGGAATATTTTTTTTAACATGTGTGACCTAAAAAGTAACTTTTTTCTATTATGACCACTCAATGTTTTAAAGTTTATATTATATTTTTAAAAAGGTTATTTTATAATAAAATTAATTTATAAATATTTTTTGAATTTTTTTAAAAGTTTATTTTCAAAATGAAAATGATATTTTTCTCAAGAATGTTTTGGAAGATATTGTTATGGAATTTCTATTCATCAAAGACAACAAACCTTTATTTTACATACACTACACTAGGGATATGTTTTATTGATACCATATTTATTCATTCTATGGATTATTTATGATTATTTTGGCCAAGTATAGTATTGAAATTGACATACTTGATTTATTTTTTAATTCCATTAACTTCTCCTTAAAATTTCCACTTTCTAGTGATCATTGGATATTAAATTTCACCTAAATATCCATATTATTTATCATAGATATTATTATTACATTATATCATTTATACATATAGTGCTTTAATTTTAAATTTATTTGATTGACTAGGGAAATAGTGATAAATCTATATTATTTACTTAATATAGACATTTGAGGATAATGCACATTGTTCATGAATTGAATCGATTTTTTGATATAAGACGAATTATTTAGACAAGAAAATATGGATTGTTTTCGGTTATAGATATCACTTTAATGAATCAGTACTCTCATGAGGAGAATTAGTAATCTAGTAATAAATTGGGTTTCTACCTATACTTTTAAATATTCATGTGAAAGAACTTGAAAATAGAGGTATCATTTCCCCGAGAATATGAAATCCAATAATGAAGTATTTAATTTATTAATAATATATTTATTATTATACATGATATTTTTTAATGATATTATCTATGTATGAATTCCATTATCTATTTATTGATTAAATGAAATGTGTTTTCAATTATTTATCTTTAAATATTGATTATGCCTTATCTTATTATCCAAGATATTTTCGAAATGATATTATCAATGGATTCATTTAATTAACAGTTTATTGATTAAATGAATGTGTTTCTAGTTATTTTCTTTGGTAAATTGATTATGTATTATCTTATTATCCATGATATTTTTTCAATGATATTATCTATAGATGCATTTCATTATCATTTTAAGGATTAAAATGAATGTGTTTCCAATGGTTTACCTTTACATATTGGTTATTAATTATATTACTATCTATGATATTTTCACAATGATATTATACCAGGATGCATTTAATTATTGGTTTATTGATTATATGGAATGCGTGTTTAGTTATTTACAATGAAATTTTTATTTTTATTATTTATTCATGATAACTTCTATTGTAGTTAACCCATAAAAAATATTTTGTCACTCCTTTATTTTATTTCCTTCCCCAAGAATACATTAAGTGTACTATGATTTATATGAAAGGATATAATAGAGGGAATAATGCAATCTCTTGGGAAAGGTCATGTCAAGAAGATATGGAGGGGATGTGGATATTATGAATGTGTACTTTTATAGATTTTGGACTGGTATTTCTACCCACATAATGATATTGAAACCTATTACCCATTGGATTGTGGGGAAAGTTGATATCCTCTTATGGAACCACAATTGGGTAGGATTTCCCATTTGCTTTGTAGGCTGTCTGACTACTAACATATCATCCAGAGAGGCTAATAACTACTCATCTTTCAAAAAGTATGCAATGGAGAGGGAGAATTAGGGAACTTTTTATCTCTTATAAATCAATAAAGAACCTAAATTTTTTTACAAGCTCAACCTCAGGTGATTTCTCTATATGAGACTATCAAAGAGAGACTATCAGTCGAGATCAAGCAGATAGGTGGAATGAAATTCTACGGTGAAAACTTCTACCCACAAAGATTTTTTTTAAAATATAGAATAAGAAACAATGTGATGTCTACAGATGATAATATAAAAAATATGGGAATCTACTTAGTCTCTAGGTGATCATGTTACAAGGATAATGGGGAATAAAACCTAAATCACTTATTCATTCAAAAATAGATTGGGTGTGTGCTATATGAAACTATTTAAGGTAATTTATGGCCTTATATTCTCATTATTTTTTAGGTGATAACTTCTTGAAGTGGTGGTTCCATGGTGCAGATGATACGGGTCTACAAAGAGTGTCTTGGTAAATTGTGTTGAACGTTGAATGCTGGAGTATCTGGAAGGCAATAAACAAAGATCATTATGAGGAGGCTCCTACCGCGGGGAAGAATATTATTATTAGAATGAAGAGAATGATCATAGACATGGTAATATTTTTCTATAAATGGAGATATTCACTAACCCTTAGACCATTTAAAATGAACTATCCTCCCACCCAATCCATGCTCATAGGTTCCCAAGGCCACTGGGTCTGTGGGTTTCCACCCCTCATGGGACACAAGTTAAATATGGATGGCTTATGTAACATAGGTGGTATTTGGGGAGGGATGTAGTGAGTGACCACATAAGTGATGTTATGTTGGCTTTCACTGCTCACTTTGTGGGAAATCTCTCTAGTAAGAGGCTATATCTATGATAATAGGATTAAATATTTGTATTTAAAGGAAAATTGTTCTTTCATAAGTAGTTTCAAATTCCATCAACTTTAATAATTTCTTACATTAAATAATTAAAATACAATGGTTTACTTATTATATTATAATAAAATGTAAAATCCTCCTCAATAACAACATCTATGTTCTCCACACCTAGTGGGAAGGCAAAAAGGTTGCAGACCATCTTACATCCATTATAGTCCAAGGAAATGGATCCCATTGTTTCCCAAACATGAACTTCTTGTGTCCCAATATGGAAAACTTCATAATAGGGGATTCCCTCGGGCTTCACTACTCTTGGACCCCTTAATTTTTCTCCCTGGTTACATTTTTTTATCTCTTTCCTTGACCATTTTATATGAATAAAATAAAAAAATATTGAGGATCCTTTTAGGAAAAATTAATTTTCCTACTAGTAAAATTGAGTCTATTTTTGATTTTATAAATAATAAACCATGTGGATAAAAATTTGGACCTAAAGGAACTATATGGAAAGTATTAGAATCTAGAATTTATTGGACTATATTGTTTAAATATGCCAAATGTTTTTGTAAAAAATGTGGAAAATGGAAATTTTCTAGAAATATGTCACAGAGACAAGAAATAAACCAAAAACCGTTTATCCTTTATGAATTTTTTGATGTTTGGAGAATATAATTTAAGGATATATTTCACATTCCTTATAGTAACTATTATATTATAAATTCGGTACATTAGGTTTCTAAATTGGGGGAATCTAATCCCACAAAACTCATGATTCTAATATTCTATGTTCATTTTTTATGTCTAGAATATGTTGTAGGTTTCAAGTGCCAATTGTTATCCTCATCGGCCAAGGGAAAAAATTAGTAATAGGAATTTGGATTCTTTGCTGAGAAATTATGTTTTACATAAAAAAATGAACCCCTTACTATCTATATAAAAATGGGAATACTAGAGAGTATAAATGAGAAATTAAATAAATTTTGGAGAAGACTGTCAAAAAAATAGAGAGGACTCATGTCATAGGATAGAAGACACCATATAAGATTATAAGAAATATTACAATTCATCCATAGGAATGATCCCATATTAACTATTTTATAATAAATAATTCATATACTTATAAAACATGAATACACAACATATCATGCTATCTAAGAGGTGAACCTTGACTTGGATAAACTATTAAAGATAGGAAATTTCATTTATAGAAGATAAAAAAAATTATAATATAATATTTTGATAATTATAATATTTATAAAGAAATAAATTGATTTTCACATAATGAGACTATCCAACACAAATAATTCTATCCTTGAAATCAAGTGTTTTTATTCAACTTAATGATGAAAATGATGTTTGGTAAGATTTTTTCTAGATTTGAAGACCCTTTTATAGTTACTTTATATCCTCTTTTGGTGTTTTTTAGGTTATAAAATAAGATATAAAAAACCCATTCATTATTAATGGACATATACATACAAATTACTATGAGATTCTACCCCAAGAAATAGTAGAGTAGATCACACTCCTCCATCCTATATGTTAATGAAGGCCCATTATGTTTTACCTCTACTCCACACTTGATTGTTGTTTTGATTCCATTTTATATCTTATTTAATTCTAAATTATATTTAATTCATTGATTAAATGTCATCATTTTAGTATGTAGTAGGGAAAAGTATAGTTTAGGTCTTTTCAAAATTTTTATTTTTTAAATTTTTTGGGTTTTTTTCTAACTTTCGATAACTTTTCTTTTTCATTTGTATTGTGCTATTAAAACTTATGATATTAGTAGCAATACACTTAAAAAATTTTAATCCATGAAAATATTTAGAGAATTATTTAACCCATCAACTGACCATAGAATAATGATGAGATTTAATTATTTTCAAAATATAATGAAATAATTTTATGAAAATCTCACTAAATATTGAATCTCATAAAATGAAATATTTTTATAAAATGTTAATCACATTCCTACAAGGATAATAAAAAAACATTGATAACTTATTTAAAATTAATTTTTATTAAGAGAACCAAGATATTGATGAATAACCAAAACTTTATGAGTAATTTACTCAAAACCTTAATTAATTCAAGGACATTGTGCTAAATTTATTGGCGAATTCTTTTGATTTAATATACCCTTTTTAATTATCTCTAGTTTTTAATACAAACATGACATTAATCATTGTATAACTTAGAATCCATTAATGAATTTGTTAGGTTTCCATGTTACACCTCAAATATACCCATCTACATTTTTCTATAATCATTTTCATGATCTAAGTTGAATTAAATTTTTTGCGAAGGGTGAAAAGTAGATGGAATTATATATTTAGAGGAATATATGTGAATCTTAAAAAAAAAATTTCTATAACAATTTTGTTTCTATTTAGGGAGAAAAATAATTATGGGAATAATGATAAAATAGTCTTGGTGTCATCTAAGGTCGAACAAGAATGTCTCTAATTGTTTCAAAGAGAAAAGTCCATCACTTTCCCTTAAAAACATGATTATGAAGATAAATTCAATATTATTAAAATTTGAAAAAATGATTCTGAAAAAGAGGGAAGGATGTAAAAAATTGATGATTTTGATGAAGTTCTAAAGGTATGGAATGAACAAGAATTCAAAGAGAAGTTTGTAGGACAAATGAAGCTGTAACATTCTTGAAAATTATTGATGTCTATGGATTATATTATGGAGAATCTTTTAAGAGGATGTGATGATGTTTCTATATGAAAAATAAATCCCTAGAAGAAATTATAAGGAAGAAAAAAATACTTCTTATATTAGAGAAATAAAAATTGGATATATACTATATAAATTCTTAAGTCCTTCCCTACCATCAAGAAGAAAACCAAAGTAAAAAAAGGTTTTATTAACCTACTATATGGAATAGGAAGAGGAATGTTTCTTATTGATAAATTGATAAACGACATTACTTTCCATGTAAAATCTCAAGAAGTCAGAGATAAATCTTTAAAAGAGGATGTTTTTATGGAGAATCCAATATTTTAAGAATCTTAAAATCATGCATTGAGTTACATATTTGACCCAAACATCCATATTCAGACTGAATAAATTTACATTCAAATCCTACTAACCCTTAATATAGAAAAACAAACTTGATTATGCCTTCATGATTGGAAAAAATGATTGAATAATTATGAGTAGAAAATGAAATTCATCAAGCCTATGGTGAAACTTATATGAATATATAATGATAAAAACCTATGTTAAAAGTCATACTTGAGTGGTGAATGAAATATTCCTGGAAGATAGGTATAAGTGTATATTAAGGGATCAACGAAGTGGGAATTAAGTGAATGAATATAATAAAGAAAATGAAATTAGGAACATTTTGGGGGAATGATAACTTGAGAATAATGGTGTTAAAAATGGAATTCTAATTGGCTAGGTATTTTAATTTTTCTTTTGTAGTCTTTTTAAAATTCACTTATTCAAATTCCATCGCTTAAGTGTGGGGAAATTGAAATAGAAAATACATTCTAATATTTCCATGAGTATTTCCACAATTTTAATCCCACAAATTTATCATTTAATGAGTAATTACAAAATATTTTTTATATTAGAATATATTGGATTCAATTATGAAAATGGATTAAAATATTGTTTTTAATTATTTATCTATATTTTGAATTATTATCTTAAACCCTAAATTAGATTTTGAATGTTTTAATGAATATTATAGGTATATGGACTCTATTATGATATAATCAAGTGTTTTTGTGATTAAATAAATAATATCTTTGAATTATATAATTGTAACGGATGATCAATTATTCTTGGAAATTACATAAACACATTAAGTGACTTCACATGAAATCTAATTGACCATGCAATAAAAAATATACCATTATAATAACTTGAAATTCGATCATTCCTTTCATCCATTGACCACACACCATACCAGTAATTATAGGTCTATATTTCTACAATAGTTGATGCTTCCACATAAAGATATCAATTAACCATATGTGAAGAGCTGATCAACCATGCCCTATCGAGATTGAATATATGAACAACAAATCGATTGTATTCATAACCTTCTATACTATCACATCTATACCATAAATTCAATCTATAAATTTTCAAAATTTGACATTTGTGTATTAGGAGTAAACGTAATGGAAATTATTTTTTCATTAAATACAACATTTAGGGATACAACCTCTATACCTGTACTACCAATAGTAGGGTACCACTTATATTGAAACATGTATAATATTTTGATCAACCCCAAATAAAGGAATTTAGAGGAATATATCTCATAGATATTTGAAAAATGAGGAAAAATGAAATTGACCAAAAATTCAAAATGGATTTTCTTGAAAGGTTTGACTAACAGAAGAAAAAGGGAAGATAAAATATTAGAAGAATGAACCCAATGTATATAAATAAATGGGGTAATGTTTGAGGGATAGGGACATGGATCATGTGATTTTTCTAGATATTTTTTTATTTATATTCCTATCTTGTTGTATTTTTTTTGTTTTCTATAATTTCAAAATTCCTTCTCCTTCCCCATTATTTTTTGTTGCCCTACGAATAAGAGGGTAATTACTGAGTGATTGGGGAAGGGAAGGATCTCCATTGTAATGTTTGGTTCCTCAAATTTTAATGATTAGAAACTCTTTTCTTATATATTGTTTTTTGTTCTCAATGAGTGTTTAATTTTTTGAAATAAATTGTTTTTAAGGTTTTAAACTTTTTTAATATTACATATTAGGTTTATAATAAGTAATATATATTATCATGGTGTAGTTTTACTTGATTGATAATGTTTCATTAGTTAGTGAGTGTATACCTATTGTTGGTATGTGTATGATGGTGGTGAGTGTCTTTTGGATTTTTTAGGAACACCAACACCAAATTGGGTTTTCCCTAGGAAATTTAGGAGTATCCCAATATGTTTTCATACCCCCAAGAAGGGAGGTTAACCAAGAACAAATCACTATTGCATTAATCTCCACATTACCCTTTTTCGTGAGGTGTTTTGATATAACAATGGAGTAATATTTCACAAATAAATCATCAAGGAAAGAAGTAAAACCATTTCTATAACCATGATAACATTTCAAGTAGAAATATGACCCTGAACCAATAACATTTCTCATTATATGGTTTTATAACTCTAGTTTCAAATTCCTTTACTTTTTTTATAAAACCATAATGGAAATTCAAAAAACCCTTATTTTCAACTAATAACAAATTCGAAACTCATTTTAGGGCACTCATCTCAAAGAGAAACCCTTGGTTGAAAATAAAAAAACATTTATTATAGGTAATAAATTTTAATTTTTACACCCCATGATAGGTGAGCAGTAAAAATAAACTTTTTCATGCGATGAATCTGGTGGTAAAATTATAAAAGATACATGTATTTGATGGAAATAATTCTAGATTCCATAATACATTGAGTATAAATTATTATTTTATAGAGGAAATTATTTTTTATATTTTATGGATATGGTGATTTATATTTTTCTTCAATTAAACAAAATCATATTGGGACTCAATTTTTTGGTTTATTGAATGAGGATTGAGTTACACTTAGATATATTATCTAAAATTGTTTTAGTATTAATCCAAAAGAGTTTTTGAAGGGTATTTTGTAGGTATTTTATATTATGTAACACATAATAACGTTGATGAAATCATTACAATTTTTTTAGATGATTTCCAAAAGGAGTTATGGATATGTATTCAAACGTTATTTTATATGATATAATATAATTGAGATGGTACAAAGTCAATGAGGAATTAGTGAAAGTGAGATATACAAGGAGATATTCCCTAAATCCTTTACACATATTATGCATTTTGGCCTATACATAGGGTATTATATAATCATTTTATATGGAATGACATGTAGAAATTGAAGGTATGTTATATTTCATGGTTTTTGGTATATTTTCTCATAATTTATAGAGATATCATATTGTCTTCCTTATCCATTCACTTAATATAACATAAAGGAATATTAGTTACATGAATCATAAGGTATGATTCATTTAGCATTGCTACTATTCACCAATGTTTGTAGAGTGTTAAAGATTTAACACCCAAAACATCTACACATAAGATATAATTTATTATGAATTTTTTATTATGAAATGACCCAGAGTTTGATGAATTCATACAATGGTTTCATGAACTAGTTAAGTGGAATTTACTCATTTTTTATTATGAATTAGTAATTTCATGTTCATTCGAGGAGCATCCTCAAGGGACCTATATAAAGATATAGTTCCCATTCAATGATTGATGTGAGACTCTTGTCCATGGATAGAAAAAACTCTCCCATCCTATATATCTCTTCTTATTTACCCATAGACATCATGAGCCACTAGTATTCCATGTGTATCATGAGGATCACACTCAGGGATCGATTAATTCATCACAAACCATGTATACAACTATAGGATGGATATCTTTTGTCTTCCACTACTATGATCTTCATCAAGAATGGATGATGATTGTTTCATCGACAATCAATGGTGTAAGGTACATGTCATAGTTTCATCATTTTATAGTTGTATGATTTCATTGATCTAGGATGTTCAATATTAGATTTGGGTTTCTATATTGCTTACAATATATTCAACAAGGTCTATTATATCCTTTAAAACCCAATATTTATTTTTTCTTTGATCATGTGAAACTGTATTAACACTTCTTGGGCCTCTTTAAACTCACTCAAGTACTTCCGGATCTGGGAAATTTTAAAATTATAGATTTTACACATATTATATATGTTTTAATTAATACTAAAATTTCATTATCAAATTATTTTTTTACTCCTAAAGTTATTTAATAATATCTCATTTATACTAAATACAAGTATTAAGTGTATTTATTAACTTATATTACACTTCTATCTTTGGATTAGGATACTTAAGATTCTTCTGAATTTCCTCATGTTACCTCTTGATCTTCGATAAGATTCTATAATCGTATAACTAAACTTTGATTTATTAAAAAAAAAATCTAATGAATCTTTCAAAAATCCACCAAATTTATTATTTTTATTTATTTGGATGTCCACATCCTTAAGTAAACCCATGAGTTCAACATTTTTTTGAACAAATCCTTCTGGATGATTTTACTCTTCAATTTAAAATTTCTATTTTAAACCATTACCATATTAGAATATTTTAAATATAATTATGTCTCTATTTCAAAAACATTAATACAAAAATTACCATCATCATATTCTTTACAATATAATCTTATATGTTGGATGTTTCTCCCAGATATATTTCTAGATTTTGTACTCCTAAGTGAAAATTTACATTCCTAGTTTTTTGAGTAGACAAACTTATTTTCATAATATTAATGTATTCTTAGAAATGTTGAAAATAATTTCCCAAACTTCCCACACCTAAAGTAAGAAGACTATATTTTATCCCCAAATGTTCCTTTACTATTTCTAAATTTTCCACCATCGAGTTATAAGAATTCATCACTAACATATTCTTCTCTATTATCACCTTGATTGATATCATGTTTTTACATAGAATTGAATGTCATATCCTAATATGGATGACGTTTTATTCCTTTCAAAATCAAATGCATATGATAGGTGATCAATCCATATATTTTCCTATTTTTATTATATATTTATTATAATAAATATGAATAAAATTATAGAATATTGTAAATAAATGTAATTATATTTTATTAAGAATGCAATTTTTTTATGTGTAAACTCTTAATTTTTTGATTTTATAGATTTTATTAATTTTATGAATTTAAATGAACATAGAAATAATTTAAAATTTTATTTTTGTTGGAATTTAAGGTCTTAAAAAAGATTCATTGTGGGTTTTTAAGTAGTTCCATAAGGAAATTTGGGTATGGGAGGTAAATGGGATTCAAAGTAGAGAATAATTTTCCATGTAAGGTGAAAATTGCAGGTATGTAATATTAAGAGGAAAATTAGGATGTATTTGTCAGATAAAATATTTGGTGATATATTTATATTGCTCATCCAGGATCAATGCATCACTAAGTGGGGGAGGGTGTGAATTGGTGATATATTTTTCTATTAAGTTTCCTTTCTTTAGAAACAACCTTATCGTCCTATAAAATATTTATCACTTTTCTGAAAACAGTAAAATCAAATATCCTAATAAATACAAGAATTTAAAAGATTCACTATTCAATAAGAGTAGCTACATCCTTGGTATGGTTTTGATACAATCCAATACCACACAATCCACTAGAAAAAAATCATTTGGATAAAAAAGTAGGATATAACCGTAAAATTATTTAGCACTATGATTAATACAATAATGCATGCAATTCAGGTTGAAAAAATGATGTAATACAAGTTATGAAACTTTCACTAGTTGCTTTAAAACATGTGTACTCTTCTTCCTGATCAAATTTAACTTATATAACCTTAAAAACAATTCTTCACTTTTCTACATAATATTAGGTAATAACTTTTATGTAATTCATAATGATACTTAGTTTGAAGTACTAGTATAATTCCTTAGTCTGATTGCTCAGTCTATAAATATAACTGTAATGAAAAACCACTAAAACAATTCTGAACGTCTTCATCCCCACTCTAGAAATCTTAGTCCTATTTTTAGGTGCAGTGACCCATTCTAATCAGATAACCACTGAATAAAATATTTCTTCCTTCTTCTTCTTCATCCCGAAAAAACTCTTCAGTAATTCTTTTTATAGAAGCACCTTCTCACAAAAACATTAAAATATTTCTCTCTTCCTCTACACATGAATAGTGTTCTGATCTTTCAGAAAGTAGAATATAATCTCCTCCTTTTATAGGTGCGCCAAAAGTGTTTTAAGTGGGAATATGAAAATTTTTCCCACTTGAACAAATTTTCTATAACTTTAATTTATCTTTCATATCAAATAAATATTTAACTTATTTAGTGCTTCTTAACTGTTCTTAATTCTTGTCCATACTTCTCGAATCCTCTTACAACTTCCAAACACTTAAAAATTTCAAATCCATTCTTCAGTCTGATTTAAATTTTCATTTGGAATTCTATAATATTATTAAAAAATATTTATGATAGAGGATTATTCATTACGTTGTTCCATACCAATTGAAAATATGAAAAAATAAACGAATTATCATTACGAAGCTCAGTACCAAATTTTTGTCAAACAACTTTGAAATCATTATTCTATAAACATAGTCAGGGATTATAAATATTCATTCACTTCATTAGTAACACATCGACGCCAATTTCAAAAATCTCTTGAAAAAAACTTTTTGAATTGATTAAAAACATTTCATAGTTTCTTATTTTATTCAGGATGATGATCCTATATCTAATGAAACTATCATTGTCTGGATGTGTCTGATTAATAGGTGTCTATATCACTACAATAGTTCTATGTCACATCTAGTATGATATTCCAAATCACCTATTTTCTAATGAATCTTGGCCCATTTGATGAAAAAAACAACAACAATTATTCTTTCTCTCTTGACCAAATTGAATCAAAAAAACATGATGAAAATGGTTTAATAGATTTCTGATCTCTATCCATTTGATCAGTCTCTGAATCTCTTACACACATTGGTCCCCTAAAAATTTACTTATTTTCTTTTTTCACTGGTTCTAATAAATCCATGTAAAAAAAATATTTCCTCCAATAAATCGATGGAACCCCACGTTTGATTAAATAGTATCAATAGTTTCTTCTTTCCTTTTCTTATTTTGGTATACTCAAAATTCCATCATTTAACAAATTCATTATCCAAATATTTGTATCATGTTACCTGTTGGACTGACTAAAAACTCGAATCATTATCTTCTCATGTTTCAAATAATACTTCTCATTCTTAAAAAAAATTCATTCAGTGATCTCACATCAATAGAGTGAGAGAAAAATACTTTTGACTTTAGAAACATTCTTCTTCCACAAACTTATTTGTATAAGCATGAATGGATCATGAAATAGAGACTATTTATAAACTAAAAAACATAATTTTAATTTCATTAGAAATTATTGTAACTTACTAACCCTCAAACACTTCTTTCCAAATAGACCTCAACCCACTTGGTGGAACATGTTCTCCCTATTTACTTCATAAGGCTTCCATTACAAGTCTTTGCAATAACTTATGATATTTTAGAACATAACGAACAAAAAATCATCGCCATATTTACATCAGATCTATTTATACTCTGATACACTTCCTTAATACGATCAAAACTCCATTTCAAACCCATAGTGAGTTTGATAAAACTTTTCTCTAAGAAAAATTCTTCCAAAGACAATATAATTTATTAATATTTTTGTGTCTGATCATCTGATTATGATGGTGAGTCCGATCACAAATGCATATAAAGTGAATTGATTTCATTTGTTTGACAAAAAAATAAAACACTTTCAGCAAAAAATTCAAGTTTCCAAAAGAAAACTTCCTACCAACTTGGTCCCAACAATCCCCCCATTTGAAATTTTTTGACAACTGAGGTTCATAAATCACTGAACTTTTTAACCACAACCAATGGGATACTTATCAACAATTATAAGCCTATGTGAGATAACTCATTGTAGGAAATTAGAATCATTGACAGAAAATCCTTGCTAAAAAGGTAGTGACTAATGAAATTTCTTCTAATTTTCTTCACATAGTTATTCACTTATTCCACTTACCTATAATCAAAAGTTTCTAACAACCATTACATCAAACTATTAATTTTTTTTACAAACATTCATTCTAAGTTCATATCAGACCCACAACTATTCCTATATGTATGCTACCTTAAAAGGTTTAGCATATATCAATGGATAAATTTATGAAACATTTCTCCTCCATGAAAATACTATCCAAATACAAGATGATAGAGGGGAAAAAATACATAACTCAACCTTGAATATAATGAGGTTGGATTCCCATTCTCATCCTCAGTTTGTAAAAATATTCATTCGGTAAATGTTTTTTGAAAATGTTTGCAACTTGTTTCACTGTAGGAACATACTCCAGCTTTAACTCATTCTTCTCCACAATATTTTTGATGAAGTGGTATTGGATATCAATATGTTTTGAACAAGAATTTTGTATTGGGTTTATTTTGTGGTTTATTTCACATTGATTATAACACCCCAATAGAAAGGGTAACTTACTTTTACAAGTATGTCTTCTAACTGAGTCTTCATCCACATAAGTTGGGTAGTAGCTTGAGCAGCAGTAACATATTCATCTTTAGCTGTGATAAGAGTTAATATTTTTTTTCATATTATACCAACATATTTAAATTTTTCACATAAGGAAAACTACACTTGATTTGTATCTTCTATGATCATCATTTTTTGACCAATCTGCTTCTAAATACCCAAACAAGTCAATAATTTCGGATCTATCATACCTGATTCTAAAATCTGTTGTCCCTTTTATATATTTGAGAATCATTTTTCTATCGAATAGATGTTATTATTTTGGAACATTATGAAATTTTGAACATAAGGTAACAATATAAACAATGTATCGTCTTGAGGTAGTCAAATACAACAAACATCATGCCAGCTTCCAAAACTCTTTAGAGTGAAGTACCTTACATTCTTCATCTTTTGTCAAATTCATTCCCACTGAAATTGTTTTGGAAACCAGTTTTTAATTTTCCATGATGAACTTATTAAGAAGTTCCTTATCATACTTTTCTTGAGAATACAAAATGGGTTTATTCTTTTCTGATATTTTTAACCAAATAAAGTATCTCTTTTCACCCAACATGGATATATCGAAAAACTTTTTCATATCTTCATTAAATATTTTACACATTCTTTCATCATTCCCAACAAAGATAATTTCATCACCAAAAAATTCCAATGGGGGAAGATTTATAACTTTCATTGATGTATAGATTATTATCAACCCTTCATATCATAAAACTAAAGTTTCTTAAATAGGTATCCAATTTTGGATAACATTCCCCTATATATTGCTTTATCCCATAAAAGGATTTCTTTAACTCACACACATAAATTTTATCCTTCCCAACAACAAATCCACGTGGTTATTCAATATAAAATTCCTCATCAAGATCAATATTTAAAAATGATGATTTGAAATCCATATGAAAAAATTTGTAACTTCGGTGTGTAGTGATAGAAAGAATGATTCTAATTGTTTTTAACCTTGACACCAGAGAAAAAGTCTCATAAAAATAAATGCCTTCAATATATGAGTAAATTTTACACTAACCGTTCTTTGTTTCTTATTACTTAACTATCATCATTCACCTTTTCTATAATACCCACTTTGTACCAATTATATATATTTTTATTTGGTTCAGGTACGAGTTATCATGTATCGGTTTTTCAATCTGATCTCATTATTCATTCATAGCCTAAAACCATTCTGGATAGTCAAAATACTTATTCACAAATTTTGTAATTAATTTTTAATACAAAGAAGTATGTATAATAACTCTTTGAAGTTCTTATTATTTGAACCTTTTTATAGTGATCACCAATTATTATTTGAGATTAAACTTGCATCATCATCCAAGGATAATATTTTTGATATTATTCCTCATCAATAGAAACAACTAAGTCTGATTATTCTTCTTGAGTAGGATTATAATATTTTACATCCTTATTAGAATTGTTAACAAAAATTATTTCAATATATTCATCTTTATTATCTGTATACATTTGTTTATAATATTATTCATCTTTTTCAATAACTTTCACATCAACATAGTAAATTAGTCTTCCAGTATCTTTGTTGAAACATCAATATCCTCTTATATCTGGATCATATCCATGAAAAATTCCATCTTCAATATTCCGATCAAACTTTCCAAGGTTTAATCCTTTCTTAATTATGATGAAAGGACACTCAAAAAATCTTAATTGTTTCAAACTTGAAGTTTTTTCATAAAAAATTTCATATGGAGTCAAATATGTTATTGGACTATGGAAACATTAGTTTTGAATATAAATAGTAGTGCTCATGGCTTGTCTCCAAAAGTAATGAGAGAGACAATGTTCAAATAAAAGAGTTCACCACATTTAAACCAAACTTCAATTTTTTCCTTTCTGAAACACCATTTTCTTTAGGTGTGTATGGTGTACCAACCCATTATAAATTCCATGATTTTAAATATAACATTCAGAATCTTCATTTTGGTATTAACCACCATTGTATTTTCTCAACTTCTTCACTGAATACTCATATTATGTCATAACTTTTATCCTGAAACTTTTAAACATTTTCAGAGCATATAACTTATGTTTCATACACAATATACATGTAATGTGAGTAAATTAATCAATGAAAGTAATGAAGTACTTGTCTCTATGAGTTGATTGTTTTTTCATTGGCCCATATATATCAGAATGAGTAAATTACAGGGGTTATTTTAAACAAATGTTAAATTTATTATGCAAAATTCTTTAATCATTACTTTCTAAAAAATTGTGCAACACTAGTATATTATTCTTAACATATAAATAATTACCTGGACACTATCTCTATTTGATTACTTGCTTTTGTTCCTTTGAAACATGTTTCCCAACCTTTTATCCTACAACTGATTCTCTTCCACCGTGCCTATGTAACAAAATTTTTCAACTTCACCAACATGGAAAAATTTCTTTTTGTACATTGGACTCTTATAAAAACTTTTTCATATTTAAATATTTTCAAAACAAACCCCTATTTTATGAAATAAAATTTGTTTCCTTCATCAAAATGTTTTTAAACACTTAACTGGTTGTTATTGAACCCATCAAAAAAAATGTTTTCTTGGATTTTAATTTGTCTTCCCCAATGATGGCTAATCGAACATCATTTATTATAAGAGATTAATCATTTCCAAATTTCATTATTCCTTGTTTGATGTAATTAATATTATTCATAATATTTAAGTACCCTATCATAGGAGAAGAAAAACCACTGTCCAAGATCATTGGTTGTTCTCCTTTTATAGCTTTGAGAGAGATTTCTAAAACACTATTATTTTCTTTACATTTATCTTTATTTATATCTATATAATGAGAATTTTTATAAACCTTTTGTTGTTCCGGTAATAAAACAATAAATCCTTTTTTAATATATATATATATAGGTTTTTAAAAATATTTCATAAATAGTTTACAATGGTTGGAATATATTTTAAACTTTCATACCAATATTCTTAGGTTTATTTAAAATATCCTTCTCATAATTCATACTTTGAGTGGATTGAATACCCCTAAAACTATGTGTTATGTAATTTCTGTAATAGTTGGAATGATCTTGATTAAATCAAAGAATATTTTTTGTATGATCGAATCCACCACAATACCAACAATATATTTAGAAAGAATATTTACCTTAGTAACATTCATAATTTATAGAGTTATGAACATGTTTCTCAACAACCTTATTTTAATTGACACCGAAACTTGTTTAGTCTCCAGATTTTTGTTTTTTATTGGGACATTGTTATTTAGCTAAAATTTCTTTTCTACCTTATCAAAACAAGAATTTGTAGGAATTTTTTCAGACACATAATTTTTAGAAACTTTTGGCTTCTCCAGTCTATTGATTTTGGCCACATACATAAATTTCCCATCTTTAATCCTTTCAAAAACAATTTCAAATTTATTTTCATCCTTTGAATTTAATTTTTTATATTTATTAGGTTTACACTTTCCATATTTTTCCCAAACATTAAAGATAGAAATATTGAAACTTGTAACCCTCAATTTAGCTTGAGAACATTTTTTTGACAAGTTCCAACTCCTATTATTTTAATTTTAACTTTACTTCCATATATTCATTCAAATTATTTTATTTATCAATAGATTTATTCAAATAATCAATATATTACAAGAAATTAACATTCTATTGAGGAAAAAATTCATTATTATTTTTTGAGTAACTTTTAATTTACAATTTTTAGATTTCAACCTCATGACTTACAATATTTCTCAGTTATTACTTCAATTATTATTTCAGATGAAATTATAACTGAGTTTATTCTTCTTTAGAACCAATTATTTTGAATTATTAATTTTTAAATGTTATAATGAAGGTATTATCTCTAGAATTATCAATAGAATTTTCAAATTCTGCTTCATTGTCTTCTTCTTAATCTTCTTCAAAGAAAAAGCATCTCCTTTAGGATTTGAATAACTTTATATCTTTCCCTTTTGAATAAGATTTAGTCTTATCTCCCTGTTTATTACACAATTGTGCATGTGATTCAACTAACATGAAATAATGTAATATAATTTTGTATAACAAGATAATTAAATTTTAGCAGTATCTTCAAAAAATGTTATTATACTACCTGACCAACAATTACTTATATAAATTTCAAAAAAATTCCTTACTTTCCTACACATAATTAGGTTTTAACTTCTCTAGAATTCATAATGATAGTCAGTCTGATGTATCCATCTGATTCCTCAGTATTATTTCTCAGTCTAAAAATATAACTTTGAAAAAATACCACTAATTTTTTTTGAACTACTTCTGCCTCATTATAAAAATTCCTATATGTTTTCAGGTCTGATGGCCTAGTCTAATCAGATAATTGCTGAATATGATCTTCCTTATTCTTTTTCTTTTATCCTAAAAACCTCTTCAAGAAAACTTTTTTTGAAAAAAACTTTTCACAAAAACTTCATAATTTCACTATCTTCATCCGTATGTGAATTATAAGTCACCAAACCTAACATTACATAATCTTGAGTTTTAGTCAAGAAATCACTTTCTTTCACATTGAGGATATTTTCAAGATTAGAGTTTTAAAGAATCAGGCCATAAATCATACATAACAAAACCATAAAATACAAAGGGGACACTTTTGATCATTATACATTTTTTCCACTATATAAAACATTTAAAAATAATGTATGATCTATTTTATAAAAACACTACAAGACATTCAACTTAACCGCTTCTAATTGGTTACCCATCATTAAATCCTATTAAAAACAATTAAAAAAATAGGATGAGCATAAAAAATTAATTAAGGGATATAAAAATAGGGATACTATTAGTCCATTGATAAACATTATAACTCATGAAAAACCTTACTTGAAAACATAACCTTTTATCGAAAAAGGGAAATATCATTATTTAATATATATAGTTTATTTTAACATTTAAAAACAAATTATTTCCATGAAAGCTCATTAGAAAACATAGAAAATTCATATAGGTACATTGGTACATCATCACATTAAACTATTACCTAACCCTTACAAAACCCTTATAGATTAGAATAACCCTATGTCCAACTTAAAATATAATTATCCATAGAATATAATCATTACCCAATGCATTAGAGCATTATATAGGCACATCCAATATTTAATATATAATGGGATCACTAGATTCAGTCGGGGTACACCCATCATTTATAATTTCAAGGAACCAAAACATGAAGTAAAACATTTCATTATTTGAAAAACTATTTTAAACTTGTATGAAAATAATTTTCAGCAATTAAAATTAAAATTTTTCCTAAAAAATTAAATTTCCATAAAAAATACCTAAAAAAGGAAATATGGTTTTTAAATTAAGAAAACATGAATCCTTGTAAAGGAATCCAAAAATAAAATAATTTCCCTCATGGTGGAAAATTCATTATTATTGTTCACATTAAAAATAAAACATTCATTTTTTTCATTTGTTAAAGCATTCCATATAAAACATATGGAAAGATTCCTATTTGAAATTTTTACTGAAAATAAAATTAAAAATAAAATTTCCTATATAATCCCTCAATCCAAAAATCATATAAAATAATATCAAGAATATTGACCTGGAGAAAATGATTTGAAAATTAAATCTTTAAAAATTCAAAGTGTCCCATACCACTTTGAAAATTTAAATCATGCCATGAACGAAAAAAATTTACCAAAATATTAAATAATACGAGAATATATAAAATAAGGATATAAAAAATGAAGGGTCTATATATATGAACCTTAAAAATAATAAAGGTTTATCTCATAAAAAAATTCCTTAATGAAAGGAGATTGATATAAAATCTTTTACCTTGAATCTGAGATGTCATGTGTGCCTTTATATTCTTGAATAATAAACATATGCTAATTATTTACTTTATTTATAAACTTTTACATTTTTATCATTAATTTTATTTCACTTATTACAGTGTTTTAAAAAAATACTTAAACAATTGAGTTCACATCAGGTTTTTTTACCCTAATCGGTATATGTATCAAATATGAATTTGGTATGTCAATTGTGGTAAAAGGGGTCATTATTAAAACATAAAATAATAAAATTCGTTAATTAATTTTAATATTTATACATAAATTATACTTTTAAAAACAAATATTAAATATGGTTATGAAAAGTTATCCAATTTTACAATCATGGATACGATAGGCCATACATATGCATGGGTAACATTCCCATTTTTCAATGATAATTCTGAAAAGAAGATAAGTAACACATATCTTTTTAGAAAAAAAATATTTTTCTATAAATACCATATTATTTAATCATATAAACTAATATATATAATCCTTATGATGTAAATGGAAACACACCGTGTTGAAGATGAGGTAGTCCACATATCCACGAACGTCATTATCACTTTTCTAGTGTGTGAAAGGGTGATTATGAAACTAATATATTATATTTAAAGAAAGATAAATATATCATGAATATTATATAGATATTATTTAGGTCACATATTTTTTATTAAATCAATCCTTAATATATTCCATGTAATGTGCGAACGTATCACATCGCTTTGAGGAGATGGTAGTCCACACATCCACAAACAAAGTTATCATATTTACAAAAAATGGAATGCATGAAGGGTTGTTTATATAAAAATTCAATAAGTATGAATACATAATAAATATCATATATATATAATATAAAAACATTTTTTAACCATAATTCCCAACCATGATTGGCAGTAAAAAAATGAATGACATTGTAAGGTAAGGTGGTAGTTCACCGTACAAGAATGGTAATTTCATTACACATTTGATGGAAGTGTGTGTAGGTGAAGGTGTAACCTTTAAAATAAAAAAATATAAATATATTTATTATATAGTCATGTAATAAAAATATATAAATGGATTGGAGAAGGAAACAAAGTAAAAAATGCATTTTGATGAAAGTTACCTCTTCTTCAGGTAACTCCTTTTGGTTTGCACCAAAGGAATTATTGGTTGGATTTTTGATCGAGGTGAGGCCTATAGAGTGAAGGGATGGATTTTTTGATATTATTTGGGCTATTTTTTGATTAAGAAATGGGGATTTATATGTGTGAATAAATGGTAAGGGTGAGTGACTTTTTATAGTGGAGGGAAGTGATATTTTTGTAAATTTTTTAAAAGGGAACCCCCACAATGTTTTTATGATTTCAAGTAGCTAAAATAATGGTAAAAGGTATATAAATTTGATTATAGGGTCTAAATAGTAACATATAATGGATTCTGGATAATTTTTTAGGTCATTTTGGATCTTTAGTTTATGGTTTAGTCCATTGTTAAGTTAATTTTCCACTTAATCACAATAATTAATTTTAATTAAATTCAATAATATTTTTGGTATGAAAATTAGTTGAACCTAATATAAATTATAAATTATGATGATTACAAACATTTAATACATTTATCTAAATTCCAATCATATAAGTGGTGTAAATTTATTTAAAATTAATCCTGTGGAAGGGACGATGAAACATGGTTTTAAAGTAAAAATGTTCAAAAGTTTGTTGAGTTTTTATATTGAAATTAAATGTGAAACTGTTTCAAATGACCTAAATTAGTTTAATAATTTTAAATTTACCTAATTATACTTTAAAAATTATTAGAAATATTATTTATCTATATAAATAAATTATAAAAAAATACATTTTGAACTAAAATTCAGTATTATTCACAATTCAACAAATTATGAATTTACTGAGAAAAATAACAAAAATTCCCCAAAAGTAAATTTTGATATTTATATTTATAAAGTTATGTTTATTTTTTCATATTAAAATTATATACGTTTCAAAAATTATATTTAAAATGGGTTCACTATTAAAGGGTGATAAAACTACCTTTTAATAATATAGAGATTTTTAGGATGAAAATTGGATTTATTCTAATTTTATTCTGATCATAATTATTGGATGAATGAAAAAAATCAATAAACATGGGTTAAAATAATATAGTTATTATTAATCATTACCACTGATATAGTGTATGGGCGATAACTACCACATAAAATAATAATATTAATAATATTTTTTTTTCATATAGAATGGGTTTTCATGCAACAAAAGATTTCTGAGAAACTCACTGTTGTGTGTCATGTACGCTATTAGAAATTAAATCAATATTAAGGTAAAATTACTATCTAATTAATTAGTATTAATAAATATAAAAATGTTTTATTCTGTCATTAGATTGGATGTTACTTCCTTCCCCCCTTTTGGAAATTTCATTCTCATAATTTTATTCACTTATCAAATAAGAGGGGATATTTTTACCTCATATCATTTTCATATTGCAATATTTCTTTTTCAATCATATGGTTTTTCATAAAACCATAAATTCATGAATTACCTTATTACAAAAAACATTCTCTATGTGTTCAGGAAATAAAACCGGATGTTCCTCAAAAGAAAGATTCTCTTCCAGCTGAACTACATTAGGGATCAAAACATGAGATAAATTCGGTACATACCTCGTTAACATTGAAAAATGAAATATGTTGTGTACATGGGATAAAATAAGTGGTATATATCCTCGATAGCACCCTGATCCAACTTTCTCTAGGATTTCATATGGTCCAATGAACCATGGAATTAACATCCCCTTATTATTAAAACACATCAAACTTTTCCATGGATAAAATTTTATAATGACATGACCACCTAACTGAAAAGAAAGATCATTCCTCAAGTTATTAATATAAATTTTCTACTTTCTATGAGCTTATGTCATGTGTCGCTCAATAAACTTAACATTATATGCCTTTTCCTCTACCAAATCTGGTCTCATCAACTTCATTTCGCCTACCTCATCTAAAAAATCTAGTGTCCTATATCGCATTCCATTTAATTCCTAAAATAGTGCCATTTCTATAGTAATCTATTTTTTTTATTATAATAAAACTCAACCAAAGAAATATGTTGATCCCAACTTCCCTGGTAATCCATTGACCAAGAATGAATCATATCTTCCAATGTATGAATTGTCCTCTTAGACATTCCATTGGATTAAGAATGAAAATCTGTACTAAAATTAGATTATGTACCCAATGGATTGTAAAGCACTTTCCAGAACTCTTATGTGAACCTGAGATCATGCTATGATATAATGGAGAGTGGTACTCCATTTAATATGGTAATCTATTTTAGATATAGTGTAGAAATCTTCTATAAAGACATAATATCACGAATGAGAAGAAAATATGCAGATTTAGTTAATCGATAAACAATAACCCAAATCAAATTATTACCATGATAAGTCTTTGTAAATAGTACCAAAATATCCATTGATATATAATCCCATTTCCACTCCGGAATTGGAAAAGTTAGAAACATCCCCATTGGTAACTTTAAATATTATTTAACCTACTGAAAGGTCAAACAATTTATAGTAAAGTCATCAATGTCCTTATTCATTTTATCCCACTAGTAATACTCTTGAAGGTCTCTTGTACATCTTAGTTATTCCCTAATGAATGGAAAATAAGGGAATATGAGGTTTAGTAAAAAAATGCATTCCTAAATTGTGAATCACAAGGAAGACACATTTTTTTTCCAAATTATAAAATACTTTCTTCATTAATATTAAAATGAATAAACATACCATTTCTAACATATTGTACATTTTGATACAAATATTCATCCACATTATGAGTCTTCTTAATTCTTTATGACAAAGATGATATCACGGAAACCTAAAATGAAATAGAGGATGACCTTGTATCCACAACTTCTAGTATAAATTAATCAAACAATAAACCAAATTGTGACATTCAAAATGTATCATGGTTAATGTTTCATAACTTTTTGGATTTAAATCATTATCCACCTTGTTTGATTTTGAAGGATGATAATGAATCATGAAATCATGATCCTCGATTAGTTCCATATATTATTTCTATCTCATTTTTATTTCCATCTGAGTGAATATATAATTCAAAATTTTGTGATCAATATATATATTTCACACTTTTATCCATACAATTTATTCCACCAAATTTTTAATTCAAAAAACAACAAAATATAGTTACAAATCATGTGTAGGGTAATTTAACTCATGAGGTTTCCACTAATGTGAAGAATAAGAAATTTACAAATCATTCTGAATTATGACAAAACCAAATCCGTTCAATGAATCATCACTGTAGATTATGAATTCACCATTTCTAGAAAGCAATGCTAAAATAGGAGAATTCACCAATACTCTTTATATTTCCTAAAAAAATCATCACATTCATTTTAACGGATGAACTTAACTTCATTTTGAGTTAACTTAGTGAGTTTACAAGAAAAATTAAATTTTTTTTCAACAAATCATTAGTAGTAACCCACTAATCAAAGTAAAACACGATTCTGGGTGATATTTTCTGGTCGTGGCCATTCTTAAAAAACTTTTATTTTAGCAAGATCAATAATTATTCCATCTTTAGAAGCAATGTGACCAGTGAATGAAATTTTTTACAATCAAAATTCACAATTGACAAATTTACCATAAATTTTATTTTATTTTAATATTTTCAAAAAAAAAATAAATGATTTTCATGTTTCTCCTTACATTTAGAAAATAATAAAATGTCACATATAAAAAAAACCACAAAAATATCAAAGAACTCATAAAAAATTATAAAAATAAGATCCATGGATATATTAGGTGCATTAGATGAATCAAAAATTATAACTACAAATTTATAGTGGCCATATATTGTTGAAAACACAATTTTAGAAATGTCAGCTTCCATTAATTTCAACCGATGGTACATCGACCTCAGGTTATCCTTTGAGAAATTATATATTCTCTAGATTTGATAAAAAATAATCAATATGATGAAAAAGATACTTATTCTTAATAGTGATGTTATTCAAGGCATTATAATCAATGAAAATTATCATTGATCTATCTTTATATTTACAAGAAAGAAAGGATCACCCCATGGTGAAGTGATAGGTCAGATGAATCCTTTATCTAATAAATCCTACAATTTCTTTTTTAAATCTAAAATTTCCACCAGAACCATTTGATAAGGGGGTTAAAAAATATTCACAACATCAGGTACAAATTTTATGGTAAACTCAACCTCATGATCAATATTTACACTAGGAAAATCATTTGAAAAAACATCCATGTATTCATTTAATACAACAACATCACTAATTTGGATAGTTTATTTATTTTTAACAATAAGAGTTAGGTAAGTTTAATTTCCACATCTAATCAATATATCAATTTCGTGATAAGTTATTATAGGAATGAAATCATTGAACATAACTTTCTTAGAAGAAAAATATATCTTAGCATGATAAACTGAAATTCACTCCATACCATGAATGATATGAAACTCTACTATGGAATGTTCAATAGGATTTATAGGAAATACCTTCCCAATGATGAAAACAGGAAGATTCCTATAAATCATGGTTACTCTAATGCTTCCACTCATATTTTTTACCAAAAGTTCAATCTTACATTAATGAGGTGATATTCCCAATTTTCTAAAACATTTCTTTGAAATGAAAGAATATGAAGATTGAGAGTCAAACATGGTATTTTTATAAATCGAATACACAAGTAATATACCTTTCACCACTTAATTTTATGGACCAACATCTACTGTAGTAGTAGAAAATGACCCACTATACCTTTCTATTTCCAATCAGGAATATTTTCATCATGTACAAGTAACTTTGGACAGGAATAAGCTTAATGGTCTATCTCATTGCAGCTAAAACATCTTACCATTGGTGGGATATCAGTTACCACATTATTTGATTACTAATGATTCTTTTCCTTGCATTCACAGACCATGTGGCCAAACATTCTTCGTCAACAACACTTCTGTGTATTAATAAGACATTCTCTAGGGTACTTTTTACCACACTTACTAAAATATTGGAACTTCATTTTACTACCTCTAGATTTAATTGTTGCATGTTTCCCCATTGAATTTCATCCTGATCGCTTCCCAATTTCATCAGCATGAGGAACATAAGAGTTAGAAAAATCTATCTCAACCTCTTCAGAACAACAAAAAACTATCTCATATCTATTAAATAATCATAGGGACAAATCTCTTCATATAATTTTTTTCAATCATGGGTACAACCGATTATATGTTTTATCAGTTTCCTAAATAATATCTGGCACATCTCAGACCAATGTTGTGATGTTTTCCCCATATGTAGCTACAAAATATTTATCCTTGCCTAAGTTCTAGAAATTTTTTTCTTCCATTTTAAGTTGGAAAAACTTAAGGAAATATTTCTTATGGGAATTTTCCTTGAATTTTTCCCATTCCATGGCATCAAGATCATCTTTCTCTCTAGTATTGCTAACCAAAGAGCACCATCGATCAGCTTCTCCTTCAAAATGATAAATGAAAAGGGTAACCTTTTGATGTTCCAAACATCCCATGACATCTAATATATTTTACATAACACTGATCAATCTTTCAACTACCACAAAGTTAGCTGATCCACTGAATGATGGGGGATGTTATCTCATGAAATGCTCCAAAAATGACATATTCCATCAGGGTAGATCAGGTTACTCTCTATCATGGATACAACTAACATTTATCATCTGATTCAAATCATACATTTATACAAAAAACTATTCAATTAAGATTCTAACAACCTCGGGATGCTGATTTGGATGGATATCTTCTTCTCACATACTTCATATTATTGCTTCCCAGTTTCCTATATTTAAAACCATCCTGAACATACATGTTTTAGATGATGAAAAATGGAAATATTCAAATTCTATAACATTTCAACTTGACTATAAGGTGAAATAATCAAGGTAAAGTTACTAATATTACCTTAAACACTAAGGTTATCTAAACTGACCTTTGATACCAACTATAAGGCCCTGATATTAAACATTACATAATCTTGTGTTTTAATCAAGAAATTAATTTCTTTTACAATTAGGTTTTTTGGGTTTATAGTTTGAGATAATTATCCCATAACTCATACATAACAAACCATAAAATAAAAAGTGGAAAATTCCGATCAGTCTCAATTTTTTACACCTTATAAAACTTTTAAAAATAAAGCATGATCTCTTTTATTAAAAAAAGGTCAAAAATTTAAACTTAAACTCTTCCGATCCATTAACCATCATTAAATACTATTAAAAAGAATTAAACTTGTGGTATGAGAATTAAAATCATAGTAAGGGATAAAAAATTAGTAAATTTTTTGTTTATTAATAAACATTAAAAATCATGAAATGCTTTTCTTAAAAACATATCCTTTACCCAAAAAGGAAAACATCATTATTTAATAAATATAAATAAATTTTCCTTTTTTAAACAATTTATTTACATGAAAAATTATTATAAAACATTGAAAATTCATGTAGGTAATAAGGGACATCATCACATTGAATCCTTATAGCCCTTACATATTGGAAAAAACATATAACAAAATCTCTTACCTTCAATCCAACTTATCACATGTCTATTTATCTTCCATAATAGTAAAATTAAGTTAATTATTTACTTGATTCATAACCATTTTTAGGTTTATAATTACTTTTATTTCACTTGTTAAAATGTTGTAAACAACTACTTAAATAATTAAGTTTATGTTGGGTGTTTTGACCTTATTCATTTTATGTGTCAAAAAAAATTAGTAGGTTGACTATGCTAAAAGGGGTCATTATATAAACTTATATAGAATAATTATCATGAAATAATTATCATATTTATACATAAATTAGACTTCTAAAACCAATCATGAAATATTGATATGAAAAATGAACCAATATCACAATGATATAGATGGCAGGTCGTACGTACGCATAAGTAATGTTACCATTTTTCAATGATAGTTATGGAAAGAAGGTAGGTAACAATTATATTTATAGAATTACCAATATATATTAAACACCTTATTATATAATCATATAAACTTATATATAGAATTCCTGTTATGTAAAAGTAATCACATCACATCAAGGAGGTGATTGTCTAAATGTCCACAAATGACGAAATCATTTTTCTAGTGTGTAAAAGGGTAATAATGAAAATAATATATTATATTTACAGAAAAGTAACTATATCATGAATATAATATAGAATTTATTTATTTCACATATTTTTTAATAAATCCATAATTAATACAATCCATGTCATGTGTGAACGTATCACAACGCTTTGAGGGGGCGGTAGTCCACACGTCCACTCACGATGTTATCATATTTACACAAAATGAAAAGCATGAAGATGTGTGTGTATAAAAATTACTTAATTAATAATACATAATAAATATAATTTATATATATATATATAATAATTTTTTCTCATCATCATTCCCAACTATGAGAGGTGGTAAAGGAAAAACAAATGATATCATTACATGAGGCGGTAGTTCATCATACAAGAACAGTAATTTTGTTAACCATTTAATGGAAGTGTGTGTTGGTGTAGGTAAAAATATTTGCATAAAAAAATATAAGAATATTTAGTATACTGATGTTATTATTTAATCATTTAATAATAAGAAATTAAGTGAGTGGAGAAGGAAACAAAGTAAAAAATTTAGGTTGATGAAAGTTTCCTCTTCTTCAGGTAAATCCTTTTGGTTTTCCTCAAAGGATTTATTAGCTATATTTCTTCCATGGAGAGGCCTATAGGGTAAAGGGATGAATTTTTTGAGATTATTTTTTAGGGTTTTAATAATCCAAATGGGATTTAATATGTGAAGAAATGGTATGGGTGAGTGCCTTTTTATAGTAGAGGGGGAGTGACATTCCTGTAATTTTTTGAAAAGGGAAACCACCCAAATTTTCCCTTGTAAAGTGGATCCAATAATGGTTAAAATTCAATACAAGGGAGTATATGGTATAAATATGAATATAAAATGTATTTTGGAAAAAACATTAGGTTATCTGGTGCTTACGTTTAAGACATGGTCCCTTATTAAGCTAATTTTCTTCTTAATCACTTTTATTAATTTAAATTACATTAAACAATATTTTTTGGAAAAAAACTAAGTTAAAATTTTTAAACATTATAAATTATGATTATTATAAATATGGAATCCATTTTAACAAATTCTAATCACATAATCAGTAGAAATTAATTTTAAATTAATCTCGTGGATGAGACAATAAAGTGAGGTTTTAAAATAATGATGTTCAAAAGTTTGATATGTTTTTATATCAAAATTTATTTTGAATTTTCTAAAATTAACTAAATTGGTTTCAATGATATAATATTGATCTAATTATACATTAAAAAAAATTAATAACATTATTTAACTATAAAAATAAATAAAAAAATCATTTTTGAACTAAAATTTCGTATTATTCATTGTTCATCAAAATATGAAAGTACCCAGAGAAATAAAAAAATATCCCAAATTAAGTTTTCGTATTTCTATTTCAAAAATTATGTTTTATTTTTCATATAAAAATTATAAATGTGTCACAAATTATATTTAAAATGGGTTCCCATTTAAAGTTGGTAAAATTACCTTTTATAATGTAGAGATTTTTATTTGTAAAATTGGATTTATTCTTGTTTTAAACCTATAAAATTTAATGTATGAATTTAAAAACATTTAAAAAACATGTGTAAACATAATATAGTTATTAATATCCACGCACACTGATACAAAAATAAGGTGATAAGTACCACTTAAAATAATAATCTAAATATTATATTATTTCTCAGAAAAACTCATTCTCGCATGCAATGAAGTATTTATAAGAAACTCATTAGTACGTGTCATATATGATATTAGAAATAGAATCAATTTTAAGGTAAAATTACTATCTAATTCAGAAATATTAATCGATATAAAGAAAAATTATTCTATCATTACCTGGGATGTTACATGATTAGTGCTATGATCTGTCAGAAAGTGAAATGTACTCACATCCCGTTATAGGTGTTCCAAAAGTGGTTTAGGGAATTTTTTTAAGAGTTTTTCCACATAAAAAAACTTCCTGAAACATTAATTTCTCCTTCATTTCAATACATATTTGACTTCTTGAGTGTATCTAAACTCTTATCAATTCTTCTCAAAACTTCTCAAATATTCTCATAACTTTAGATTGATTCAAACTTTTAAATTAAATATTTAGTTCTATTCCTATTGTCATTATGATTTCTTCAATATAATGAAAACATATGTATGGAAACAGATTCTTCATTATGTTTCACTCTACCAATTAAAAATATGAAAAATAAATAAATGACTTCTCATTACAATGCTCATTACCAATTATTAGTCATAAAACATTGAAATTATTCTTCCATAAACATAGTCATAACTTCTAAATATTCCTTAACTCCCTTGGAAAACATTTGCACCAGCTTCAAACCCTCTTGATAAGAAATTTTCAAACTACTTAAAAAAATTTAATCCTTTCTTCTTTTCCTCAAACTGATGATCCTATTTCAGATGAAATTATTGGTGTCATGATGCATATGATGAATCAGTATTTGCTTCACTATGATGGATCAGTGTCACCTTCAGTTCGATAGTCAACATCACATATATTCCAATGACTCTTGACCCATTTTATGAAAAAAACAATAATTCTTTATTCTCTCTTGACTCAATTAAAAAAAACCAGATAAAAATGGTTAAATACATTGTTGATATTTATCTAGTTTATTTTCCTCTTAATTTAATACACACATTGGTCCCAAAAATATACACTTATTTTATTTTTCATTACTTAGAACAACTCCTAATAAAAGAAATTTTGTCTTTGATAAAACAGTGGCACAATATATCTGATCAAATAATATCAATAAAAAAATCTTTCCTTTTCTAATTATGGTACACACAAACTTATAGCATTCACCAACTTCATTTTCTAAATACATGTATCTCATTTCTTATTGTCCTATCTAAAAACAAGAATCTTCATTTTCTCATGTTTCAAACAAAACATTCCAGAATTCAAAAAATTCTATATCTGGTGATCTCACACTGATAGTTTGAGTTCAAAAAACTCTTGACTTAGGTAACATCCTTATTCCACAAAAATATTATTAAAATCATGAATTCCACATGAATTTTAGAATATTTAGGATTGGAATAGAATTTTCTTACTTTCATTGTAAAATATTGTAACTTCCAAACCTTCGAGAATATCCTTCTTTCCAAATAGAACACAAATCAATTGGTAGCACTAGTTCTCAACCATTCCTTTATAAGGCTAGCATCAATTTTTTTTGACAACTTATGATATTTGAGAACATACCAAACAACAATGAATCATCATATTTACATCAGATCCATTTACACTTGGATACACTTCCTCATTATGATCAAAACTCCATTCCAGACCCAAATTTATTTTGAGAAACCTTTTATCCCAAAAAACTTCTTCTCAAGCTAATAAAATTTCTTAATATTTTTTAGTTCAATCGTCACATTATAATGGTTATTACGATCTCTAACTCGTACAAAGTGACTTGATTTTTTATATGACAACAAAAGACAACACTTTTAGTACAGACTTCTTCCAGATTCCAAAAAAAACTTTCTTCCAATATGATCCCAACATATGTCATGCACAATTAACCAAGAATTTGTGTGTTATTAACTTCATTGGGATTCAATAAACATGAATAAAAAAATCATATCACATATTGTGTTAGAATAAATTAATTTAGAGAAATACTTACTATGAATCAATCCTCGTGTGTTAGTGCTGCATTAGTTCAGCCTCAACATTTCAAGCATTGTGTTGGAATAAATCACTAGATGCATGGGTTTCATGTTATTAAATAATGGTCCTGACAACCACACATCATAATTAGATAGTTTCCCTCACACACACGTAATATAAGGCCCCGACCTTAAACCTTACATAATATTGAATTAAATGAATAATTCACATTGTGGATCTTTTCAGGTTTAGAGTTTTAGAGAATTAGGACATAACTATTACATCTCAAAAGATTATAAAGTAGAATCTTCTACTAAGTTTCCATAAAATAAAAACTCTTAAAAAGAAACATGTCTAGTTCCATGTTTTAGGTAGCATGACTTTCCCTTGATCCCATCCTTGACCCTATTCCACGTTATGTCCTGTGAAAAACATTTCAAAAACATGGGATGAGCATAAAAAGCTCAGTAAGGGATACACAAAGAATGAAAACTGTTAGTTTTTTCAAAACAACAAGTAAACCATGTACACTTTAACAAAGTAATACTTTTCACCTTTTCGAAGTAGTAAAAACTCTTCACTGAATAAAAGATCATTACTTACCCTTTTGTAACCAAAAGATTACCATAAAACCCATATAAAGAACACATAACATATAAAGGTAACTTGGGACATAAACATACTTAAATGGAATAACCATACGGTCGACTTCCACACATACTTAATGTAATAGCCATACGGCCGACTTCCATACCCAATTCATTGGAGGTTATAACGTAACCACCCGTCCTGGTATTCACGGCACCACCCGCCAAATGGTTTATCACGTAACCACCCGTAAAATGTCCAAGTACCATCATTACACATAAAATATTGAAAATATAAACATTTCAATAACAACATTTCATTTGCAATCACAATAAGTAATTCCTAGATATTGAATTAATCAATCCATTTTCAAAAACCATTTAAAAGGGATTTTTGAATAAAAGTTTCCCATACCACTTTGAAGATTTTAATGGAATTATAATTTTAAAATAATAATGTCCATATAAATAAATACTTAAAATTATTTTGAAAACATGGATATTAAAGATAAAGATTTAGAATAATAAATCTTTAAAACATTTAAAACGATATTTTTTGTTAAATAGTTTTTAACAAAATGAGAGACTCTTGAATACAAAAAATAGTGGAATAACATTTAATCCGAACTTTATAATATCATGAGAATAAAGGGATTCATGATATAATATTTCAAAGGACAGTATACACACCATATAAGAGTGAATTGGTTCATAAAAACAATGAAGTCTCAAAGGAAATGTAAAATGAGATGAAATCCATTATAAATAAGGTATCCTTATATTAAGCATAAATCAATCTCATAATTATGTGTGACAAATATAAATACACCCAATATAAGTGGATATTATGTGTAAAACAATCAAAGGTTATTAAAACATATTCAAAGGATGACATATTCAATAACTACATGTTGAACCCAAAGAAAACGAAATTGGGTTAAAAAGTTCCCTTGGTAAAATTCAACAGCCTAACGACGTCACATAAAATTTTACAAAAAGGGTTGATGAGAGAGATAAAGGGTATCTCATCATTTGGACATAAAATTTACATAAATAAGGATATAGAAGAACATATCCCAACAAAATAGTATGTGAATTAAAAGACATAACAAAAGAAGTCTTTTAAAAAAAGGAGGGTGAAAAGTCCCCTTACCGAGTTGGGTAACTTTCGAAAAGTACAACCCCTGGAAGAAGGGTCATAAAATGAAGATGTAAATACCCATAAATGAAATTATACTACACAAAGTGTATAATAATGGGCAGTACATACACCACTCAAAGTAAATAGTGTCAAACGTAGCATAAATGTCACTGGAATAAAAGTGAGATGAAAAATCCCTTACGAAAACTCGGCAGCCTAACAGCACCACATAAAACTTCCAAAAATGGATTTATGAGATCAAATAGGGTATCTCATAATATTAACATAATGTTTATAGAAATAGGAATATAAAATAACATCCCCCAACATAACCAAGAGGAGCATAAAAGAAGTGACATAAAGGAGAGTACTTAAAAAGAAAGAGAGAGGTTAGATCTCTTACTAAAATTCGGCAGCCTAACGGTGCCACTCAAAACTTCCAAAATGGATTGATGAGAGATAATATGGTCTCTCATCACATGAACATAAAAATTACAGTAATATTAATACAAAATAACATCCCAATAACAAGAAAGATGAGCTTTAAAAGGAATGACATAAAAGAGTGTACTTAAAAAGAAAGAGTGGAGTAGGATCCCTTACCTCGGGTCCGACTTGACTCAATCGTTCATTAATATCCTGAATAATAAACATGAGTTAATTTATACTTCCTTAAGAACCTTTTTCAAGTTCATTATTACTTTTATATCACTTATTACCATTTCATATACATTATGTAATCATTTAAGTTAATAATGTTTGTTTTGTCGATACTTGGTTCTTAAGTCGAAAGTGAGCTTCTTACAATTACATGTTGTTCGTGTGGTCAAAGGTTCATTATATCCAGAATTGTATTCATCATGTATATATCATATATATCATATATATCCAGTATATTCATGCATTTATAAAATTACATAACATTTAGAGTTAAGAAATGAAATGCACTGTTCATGGAGACGGTAAGCCGTACGTACGCATGAATGCTACTTCCATTTCTATTTCATATTTAATGGAATTAAAACATAATGATACATAATAGTATTTTAATTACAGTATGGTATCATATATAATATTAAATATATCCTTTATATGTACCACATATGGTATTAATGAATCAAATCACTTTGAGGGGGCGGTAGTCCGCACTTCCTTAAATGAAGATATCGCGTTTACCCATAATGGAAACCATAAAGGTATGCCATAAATGAAAAATAAAAAAGCATAAGTAAAACATAAAAATATTATATATAATTTATGAATATAGTGTCATCTTAATGGCCACCTTTGAAGGTGTTAGAATAATGTTGAACAATCATCGTTTCGGGAGGCAGAAATTCACCATCCACGGAAACAGTATGTTCTTTAACCATTAGATGTAGGTGTCTGTAATTGTAGCTAGAAAAATTATTATAACAACATCCTATTATATTGAATATACTGTATTTGTTACAAAATAAATTAATAAAAAGAGTTTAGGGGGTTGGAGAAGAAAAATAAAACAAAAGGACTCAAGCGAAGACATTACCTTAAAATCGGGTAACTTCCTTTCATTTGAGCTCAAAGGATTCCTTGGAAATGATTATGCCCATAGTGAGGCTTCAACGAGTTATATAGGGATGTGGAGAGACAAAATGGGAAGGGGTTGGCTGAGCCAAAGGCTTTGTAAGTGTGGGTAAGGAGGTAGAGGTGGGGGCCTTTTATAAGAGGAGAGGAGGGGCACTCTTGGAAAGTAAGAAAATGTTACTTTATTTGAAAATGAGTTTCGGATTTAAAAGGTCCCAAATTGATATAATTCGTGGATAAGGTGATAAGGGTTCGAAATACACCCATCCAATAGGTTTTGGACATGTTTAGGTCTTATATATTACATTATCTTTCCATTTTATTTAGATCATTAAATAATGAGGTCATCACTGCATCATCATGATGTCAAAAATAATTTAATTTATTTAATGTCTAAAAATTAAAAAAAATACTATGATATAGGAAATATTCTTAGCTTTCCAATTACTATTTATAGTCAAAACTCTGACTTGTATAACCCCATGTAAAAATTGTTTTAGTAAAACATCTCATGTTTGTGTAATTTTTACTTTATCATTAAATAAAAAGGTATTTATGTCATTTTCCAACCAAAGTGGCTCCATGGGGTCCCCAATTTGACCCATGGATTTTCTTGGTCGTGCATGACACATCCAATGAGGTTATGACATGTGTCTAGGTCAATTCATTTTATTAAAACATTATTCTTACCTTAAACTACACTAATTACCTCTAATCGCGATTAAAAACATAATAAGTTACTATTCACCAAAAAATTATTTTAATCCCATTGAACCACATTTTGCTTCTTAATGACAACCATTTATGTCATATTTTTGAAATTAAAAACACAGAGGTGGCAAAATTTCATTTAAATGGAAAATCAGTTTTTATAAGTACCACTTAGTGGTTTCACTATTCATAAAAAATTGATGTTTTTCAGAAAATTACCAAAAATTCACCCTAAGATATATTTGATATTCCAAATTCAAAAATGATGTCTATTTTAAAAAATTAAAAACATATAATTTGCATTAATTAATTTAGTAATTAATTTCCGCTGTCAAAACAAATAGCGTTTTTATAAAACAAAATGTATCAAAAGATTGCCACTAATTTAAGTCCGATTTCAAAGTGAAATTAATTCCATCGACTACTATTGGATTAAATGGTAAAAATATATTATAATTTCACTTTAAAACCAATTCAAAAGATAATATAATCATATAAATAAATTATATTAAAAAGTGGTTTTGAATTAAAATAGAACATTTTTCACTATTTATTAAAAATTGGAACTTTTTCGGAAAAATACCAAAACTTTACACAAAGTAAAATTTTGATGTCCTGATTCTAAAGAAGAATTTTATGTTGTCAAATATAACACATAAAATTGTCAAAAAGTGGATTTAAAAGAGGTTCGCCATCAAAAGGCAGTTAATCGACCTTTTAAAGAATATTAGAATGTTCACGCTTAAAATTGGATTCATTCGCATTTTTAATCCTCTTACATTTATTGTAAAAAGTAAAAATATTTTACAAACATATATAATCATTTGGTAGTTAGTTCTGTTCATTCCCACCATTAAAACGGCTAGGTGTTAACTACCATTTAAAATAATATTATTTTATTATTAGAGTGCAACGTAAGATTCCCAAGAAACTCGTTGTTGCGTATTGGGTACGCCATCAAGCATAGCATCCCCTTTAAAGTAATATTAATATTTGATTCACAAATATGGATAAATATCAAGATGTCATATTCTTTATTTACCTGGGGTGTTACATCCTTCCCCCCTTTTGGGAATTTCTTCCTCGCAATTTTAAAATTGGGCTTGGAAACATCCTTGAAAGTCCCACATCAGAACAAGAGTCGGTAAAACAATCACTTTAAAATAAAGAAAGATAAGTACAAAGGTCACCCGATTTATCCCATACTAGGATTCCAAGTACGAAAATATGGACATGGAGGAATAAACAAAGGGTCATGTTCTGATGGAGAGTGATAAAAAACATGTTTAGGAGAAAGTTAACCACAAGAAAATCACAAACTTGTGATGGGTTAAACGGTATTCGATTCCCAAGTAGGAAAAGTTAATAGACAACATTTTTGTTTTAAGTTACTTTTTATTGAGCAATTTATTAATAAGGAAACATAATAACTTATCATGTTGACTTTCAACTTTTACACAGACTCATATTTTCTCCAAAAGACGAGTATTTAGGAAGACTTGTTCACATTAATAGTACTATAATCAACTTCTAGAGAATAAACTAATCCACAAAAGAGAACTATATACATCCCATGTCTTTAGACCAAAACCAAAACCAAAAAGGTTAGTACAAGATCAGATAATTCAGAAAAGGATAACCCCTTATAAAAAGAAAATCAATTCTTAATCCCCAAAATTTGTCCAAAAAAATACAAATTTCAACGAGGACCATTCGATAATCAATTTTTCCATAAAATTCTTCAAAGTAAACCAAACTAATATTGAAACCCAAATATTTGAGGGATTTATTCACATATTATTCCAAGTTAAATTGTATCATTTTTCTCCAAACAACATCAGTTGCTCTTAATGTCTCGTATTGAAAAGTAATTAACCTAATCACATATCCTCCATGATAGGTTAATAAATATCCATAGATAACCCAAAATAAACTTACTCTTAATTCATAAAATCATCTAACTAAAAAGAATCAGTTAAAATAACTAGGGACTTCACGTAGTCCAGTGGTAGGCGATAAATACTAGTTTCACTTTGGTTGTGGGTTTGATTCCCGCAGCTTTGTCCGACGCGACGGGTTGTCACACGGTCTGCGTGTTGTCCTTTTTATAAAACTCCAAAAATAACCCTAACATGTTTTAACCTCAATCGTTTCCTTATACCTTTAATTTTCATCTAAATTCATTACGATATCAACATCTTAATTCTTGAAGTCTTATTTCACCACCATAAGATAAAATAAAATGATTCCCAAAATGAATAACATCATACCCTGATCATGGCGTCCACTCGGTTTCATCGTCATCTTGCTCATGTAGGTAGAAGTCCCATGCATTACAATAATGATTTAGAGATCCTTAAAAATCATTTTCTTCCTCCATCCAAATACACCTCGTACAACATGGGTCATATGGGTGTTCACAGAAAAACAGTTTTGGAAAATAATCATGTATGGCATATAATTCCAAAACATCTGATAAAACATGATTTCTATAAAATAGGCGGACCAAAATTGAGTTGAAACTTTCTATTATTGGTCCTTTTAAAATACCATAAGTATGTGATGTGAGACTATATTTTAAAAGAAAATATAAATAGGTTGCGCAAGGGTCTCCTTCCTCAGCACCATTTTTAAAATAATAATATGCTTCAAATTCTTGTGATAAGGTAAAATATTTGAAAATACCTTGATAATATTTACCTTTCTTGAAAATATGAGAATATTGTGAAAATAGTATTTGTCTAAAAACAACCCATGATCCACGATGATAACGTGGTATAGTGGAGGTGTTTGATATCTCAAACAACTGCTTGCAAGTGAGTTGTTTGCTTGAAAAAGTTTCACAATCATTCGAAGATGACTTTGCAATAATTATTGCAAGCATGTCATCAGGAAGAGATAGGAATGTAGTTTGAGATCCTTCTCCTTCCATTCGTAACCAACTTTACTTGACCTGAAAAAATGTTATAAAACAATGATTTAACTGAAATAATAGATATAGGGACTAATCATGTGTCTCACAAGAACTCCTAATCCCTAAAGTTCTCTAAACCGACCTCTGATACCAACTATAAGGCCCCGGCCTTAAACCTTACTTAATATTGAATTAAATGAATAATTCACATTGAGGATCTTTTCAGGTTTAGAGTTTTAGAGAATTAGGACATAACTATTACATCTCAAAAGATTATAAAGTAGAATCTTCTACTAAGTTTCCATAAAATAAAAACTCTTAAAAAGAAACATGTATAGTTCCATGTTATAGGTAGCATGACTTTCCCTTGATCCCATCCTTGACCCTATTCCACATTAAGTCCTGTGAAAAACATTTCAAAAACTTGGGATGAGCATAAAAATCTCAGCAAGGGATACAAAAATAATGAAAACTGTTAGTTTTTTTCAAAACAACAAGTAAACCATGTATACTTTAACAAAGTAATACTTTTCACCTTTTCGAAGTAGTAAAAACTCTTCACTGAATAAAATATCATTACTTACCCTTTTGTAACCAAAATATTACCATAAAACCCATATAAAGAACACATAACATATAAAAGTAACTTGGGACATAAACATACTTAAATGGAATAACCATACGGTCGACTTCCACACATACTTAATGGAATATCCATACGGCTGACTTCCATACCCAATGCATTGGAGGTTATAACGTAACCACCCATCCTGGTATTCACGGCACCACCCGTCATATGGTTTATCACGTAACCACCCATAAAATGTCCAAGTACCATCATTACACATAAAATATTGAAAATATAATCATTTCAATAACAACATTTCATTTGCAATCACAATAAGTAATTCCTAGATATTTAATTAATCAATCCATTTTCAAAAACCATTTAAAAGAGATTTTTGAATCAAAGTTCCCCATACCACTTTGAAGCTTTTAATGGAATTATAATTTTAAAACATTAATGTCCATATAAATAAATATTTAAAACCATTTTGAAAACATGGATATTAAAGATAAAGATTTAGAATAATAAATCTTTAAAACATTTAAAACGATATTTTTGTTAAATAGTTTTTAACAAAATGAGAGACTCTTGAATACAAATAATAGCAGAATAACATTTAATCCGAACTTTATAATATCATGAGAATAAAGGGATTCATGATATAATATGTCAAAGGACAGTATACACACCATATAAGAGTGAATTGGAGCATAAAAACAGTGAAGTCTCAAAAGAAATTTAAAATGAGATGAAATCCAATATAAAGAAGGTATCCTTAAATTAAGGATAAATCAATCTCATAATTATGTGTGAAAAATATAAATAAACCAAATATAAGTGGATATTATGTGTAAAACAATAAAAGTTTATTCACACATATTCAAAGGATGACATATTCAATAACAACATGTCGAACCCAAGGAAATCGAAATTGGGTTAAGAAGTTCCCTTGGTAAAATTCGACAGCCTAACGGCGTCACATAAAATTCTAAAAAAAGGGTTGATGAGAGAGATAAAGGGGATATCATCATTTTGAAAATAAAATTTACATAAATAAGGATATATAAGAACATATCCCAACATAATAGTATGTGAATTAAAAGACATAACAAAAGAAGTCTTTTAAAAAAAGTAGGGTGAAAGGTCCCCTTACCGAGTTGGGTAACTTTCGAAAAGTACACCCCATGGAAGAAGGGTCATACAATGAAGATGTAAATACCCATAAATGAAATTATACTACACAAAGTGTATAATAATGGGAAGTACATACACCACTCAAAGGAAATAGTGGCAAACGTAGCATAAATGTCACGGGAATAAAAGTGATATGAAAAATCCCTTATGAAAACTCGGCAGCCTAACGACGCCACTTAAAACATCCCAAAATGGATTTATGAGATCAAATAGGGTATCTCATAATATTAACATAAAGTTTATAGAATGAGGAATATAAAATAACATCCCCCAACATAACAAAGATGAGCTTAAAAAAAGTGACATAAAGGAGAGTACTTAAAAAGAAAGAGAGAGGTTATATCTCTTACGAAAATTTGGCAGCCTAACAGCGCCACTCAAAACTTCCAAAATGGATTGATGAGAGAGAATATGGTCTCTAATAACATGAAAATAAAAATTACAGTAAGATTAATACAAAATAACATCCCAATAACAAGAAAGATGAGCTTTAAAAGGAATGACATAAAAGAGTGTACTTAAAAAGAAAGAGTGGAGTAGGATCCCTTACCTCGGGTCCGACTTGACTCAATCGTTCTTTAATATCCTGAATAATAAACTGGAGTTAATTTATACTTACTTAAGAACCTTTTTCAAGTTCATTATTACTTTTATATCACTTATTACCATGTCATAGACATTATGTAATCATTTAAGTAAATAATGTTTGTTTTGTCGATACTTGGTTCTTAAGTCAAAAGTGGACTGCTTACAATTACATTTTGTTCGTGTGGTAAAAGGTTCATTATATACAGAATTATATTCATCATGTATATATCATATATATCATATATATCCAGTATATTCATGCATTTATAATATTACATAACATTTAGAGTTAAGAAATGAAATGCACCGTTCATGGAGACGGTAAGCCGTATGTACGCATGAACGCTACTTCCATTTCTATTTCATATTTAATGGAATTAAAACATAATGATACATAATAGTATTTTAATTATAGTATGGTATCATATATAATATTAAATATATCCTTTATACGTACCACATATGGTATTCACGAATCAAATCACTTTGAGGGGGCGGTAGTCCGCACTTCCTTAAATGAAGATATCGCGTTTACCCATAATAGAAACCATAAAGGTATGCCATAAATAAAAAATACAGAAGATTAAGTAAAACATAAACATATTAGATATCATTTATAAATATAGTGTCATCTTAATGGCCACCTTTTATGGTGTCAGAAGAATGTTGAACATTCATCGTTTCAGGAGGCAGAAATTCGCCATCCACAGAAACAATATGTTCTTTAACCATTAGATGTAGGTGTGTGTAAGTGTAGCTCGAAACATTCTTATAACAACATCCTAGTATATTTAAGATACTGGATTTGTTACAAAATAAATTAATAAAAAGATTTTAGGGGGTTGGAGAAGCAAAATAAAACAGAAGGACTCAAGAGAAGACATTACCTTAAAATCAGGTAACTTCCTTTGATTTGAGCTCAAAGGCTTCCTTGGAAAGGATTATGCCCAAAGTGAGGCTTCAAGGGGTTAGAGAGGGATGTGGAGAGACAAAATGGGCAGGGGTTGGCCGAGCCAAAGTCTTTGTATGTGTGGGTAAGGAGGTAGAGGTGGGGCCCTTTTATAAGAGGAGAGGAGGGGCACTCTTGGAAAGTAAGAAAATATTACTTTATTTGAAAATGAGTTTCGGATTTAAAAGGTCCCACATTGATATAATTCGTGGATAAGGTGATAATGGTTCTAAATCCACCCATCCAATAGATTTTGACATGTTTAGGTCTTAGATATCACATTATCTTTCCATTTTATTTAGATCATTAAATAATGAGGTCATCGCTGCATCATCATGATATCATTAATAATTTAATTTATTTAATGTCTAAAAATTATAAAACAAATACTATGATGTATGAAATCTTCTTATATTTCCAATTACTATTTATAGTCAAAAATATGACTTGTATAACCCCATGTAAAAATTGTTTTAGTAAAACATCTCATGTCTGTGTCATTTTTACTTTATCATTAAATAAAAAGGTATTTATGTCATTTTCCAACCAAAGTGGCTCCATGGGGTCCCCAAGTTGACCCATGGATTGTCTTGGTCGGCCATGACTCATCCAATGAGGGTATGACATGTGTCTAGGTCATTTAAATTTATTAAAACATTATTCTTACCTTAAACTACACTAATTACCTCTAATCACGATTAAAAACTTAATAAGTTACTATTCACCAAAAAATTATTTTAATCCCATTGAACCACATTTTACTTCTTAATGACAACCATTTATGTCGGATTTTTGAAATTAAAAACACAAAGGTGGAAAAATTTCATTTAAACGGAAAATCAGTTTTTATAAGTACCACTTAGTGGTTTCACTATTCATCAAAAATTGAAGTTTTTCAGAAAATTATCTAAAATTCACCCTAAGCTATATTTGATATTCCGAATTCAAAAATTATGTCTATTTTAAAATTTTAAAACATATAAGTTGTATTGATTAATTTAATAATTAATTCCCACTGTCAAAACAAATAGCGTTTTTATGAAACAAAATGTATCAAAAGATTGACACTAGTTTAAGTCCGATTTCAAAGTGAAATTAATTCCATCGACCACTATTGGATTAAATGGTAAAAATATATTCTAATTTCAATTTAAAACCAATTAAAAAGATAATCTAATCATATAAATAAATTAGATTAAAAAGAGGTTTTGAATTAAAATACATCATTTTTCACTATTCATTAAAAATTGAACTTTTTCGGAAAAATACCAATAATTTACAAAAAGTAAAATTTTTATGTCCTGATTCTAAAGAAGAATTTTATTTTGTCAAATATAACACATAAAATTTTCAAAAAGTGGATTTAAAAGAGGTTTTCCATAAAAAGGCGGTTAATCGACCTTTTAAAGAATATTAGAATGTTTACGCTTAAAATTGGATTCATTCGCATTTTTAATCCTCTAACATTTATTGTAAAAAGTAAAAATATTTGACAAACATATATAATCATTTGGTAGTTAGTTCTATTCATTCCCACCATTACAACGGCTATGCGTTAACTACCATTTAAAATAATATTATTTTATTATTAGAGTGCAACGTAAGATTCCCAAGAAACTCGTTGTTGCGTATTGGGTACGCCATCGAGCATAGAATCCCCTTTAAAGTAATATTAATATTTGATTCAAAAATATGGATAAATATAAATATGTCATATTCTTTATTTATCTGGGGTGTTACACGTAATGTGAAACCAAGCCACCCTGTTCTCATGTAAGAATAATCAGACCATACCTGGACCTATGTAGGGTGAATCATATAATCCAACAAGCTATATAAGATATAATATGCCCCAAAACTAGGAACATAATATTGAATCATAATTTCTAAGAACTATATAAGTTAAACTCCAAGAGAAAACTATGTGTTACAAGGAATCAAATATACCCAATACACCTTCCTCATACTATATTAAAATCAACTAGTGATTTAAAAACATAATTATTTTGGATATTTTGTTCTTAATATCTTATTTTAATTCATGAAGCAATGAATCATTTTCACTTTTTATTTTTCTAGAAGTGGTAAATATATCATTCAATGAATGTTAATTTATAGGCTGATTCTATTCAAATCAAATGAAGAATTCATGAAGAAAAATATGTTGCAATAATTTGATAGAGATGAATATTATGATATAGGCACTAAAATTTATAGAGCTCATATATTTAGATAAGTAAGATGTGTTTTAAATTATAACTCCTCTAATGAAGTGACGATCAACCATTTTTACTAGTATTATTATTATAATTTTCTCTGAAGTGATGGAATTTTAAGTTTTCATGTTTGGTTTGAGGATAATCCCCACCCCTATCTTGAATTATAATGAAATGGTGTTACATACCATTTTCTATTATCTTTAGGTGTCATAAAAAAAGTTTGATGTGATGAAGGTTTTCATTATTCTTTTACATTTTATTTAGTTTCTTCTCTGACATCTAGTTTTTATACAGAGATCTCCCTTGATTCATCTCTTTGCTTATAGTGGAAGGTTATGAAAATGATTGATGATTTTTCTAGGGTTCTTGAACACTTTGGGAGGGTAAGGGAAATGAGGGCACTAATCACTAGATGTATCTATCCAAACATAAATTACCAGGGTAAAGAGTGATTGGTTTAGGGTAATAAGCCACATATTAGGTTGATTAGGAGAGTGACTTTTTTCATTCATGAGGGATTATAATAGACTGTCTTGGGAGGAACATTTGAAAACCATATATAATATCTTTCTTTTCATTTTTAAATTTTCTAAAATTTGTTCACATATTTAACAAATTATAACATTGGTAATTTCATTCTCTAAAAAATAAAATAAATAATAAAATTAGAATAAATGTGAATAACATGGTTGAGTAACCCTAACTCAATAGACCCACCCAAGGTTAGCTTCATTGGTCACATTATAGGAGTTATAAAAATGATTTATTGATTTTAGGGTCTATGGTAGCCTTGCATCTATGGATTAATTTTTGGGGAGTATTGGTGCCTCATTTAATTGTTTTCCAAATTCTATACATTCTCTCTCAATATTTTATTTTCATTAATTTTCATATTTGATTTCATACATGGTAGAGAAAAAAATAGTCTATTTATTTAATAATGGACTATCAATCATACTACACGTTAGAGAGGGTTAATGTGGTCATTTATATAGTACAAAAAATTCTAAAAACAATTTGATATATCAATATATCCACACTAAATAGTGGGCATATAATTTTCAATGATAAATCAGTTCAAATGAACTAAAAGAATTATTCGATCAATTTACATTAAATTGTGAAATGATAAAAATTCAACAAGAATATGAAGTTCCATTCTATGATAAACCAGAACTAGAACCTATCATCTTATAAACTATGAAGGTGGAAGAAGATATTGAAGTAGAAAACCCTTCATTGTTAATTCTTGTAGGTGTTTTACTAATGGACTTGAATTATGAATATGATGATTATTATAAGGTGATACTCTTTGTTTTGACTAAACCTATTTTTATTTCATTGAATTTCATTTCAATAATGATACACCCTAAGTTATAAGTGCATAATAAGTACTGATATTATATATTCTGGATTATAATGTGTCCAACACATTAGATATAAAAAGTTTTGATAAAAATCATAATGATCCTATACCCACATCATACTCAATTAACTAATAAGAGGCATTGAATTCAGAGAAAAAAATATTCTATGACATCCATGATAGAGATAATTCTAACACGAACATACTTTATTCACACATTATTCAAAATAAATTTGAAATTGTCTTCCTATATGTTGAAAATAATTATTTATCCCAAATATTGATTGTTTTAGATAACGAGGATGACGAAACATTATTGGATGGATTTTAAATTGATGAAAAAACTAAAGGAACACCACAACCAATCATCAAAAAATGTTTTAAAGTTTCTATCCATGAATAAAAACTGAAAAAAATACAAATATCCTTGAGGTACATAATCAAACACTTAATTAATTTAATTATAATTTTATTAAAACTGAAGTAAAAATATAATATCCTGCTATTTCTATTATAGGTTCATTATGAGTTTTAATTGTTGATGTTGAAGATACCACACTGGAAGTGGTTATTTTTTAAAGAAAATATAGATGAATAATTCCTTTATCACAAACTATTTTCTTTTCTATAGGCTTTGTAAGAGGAATTAGAGCTCCTGATCGATAATTTTAAGGGATATTACACACATTTTAATGAATTTTGGACAATTTTTTCACATGATAACATAGAAAATTCTTATCCCTGTGTTGAATTTATAGATTCAGTATCCTTATTGTTTTCCCCAGACAATGAATAAGTGAAATAGAACAAAAAATAAGTGGTGATACTTAAAGAACATGATGCACCTGTGGGTGAACTCGCATACCTAAAACCTATAGGATTCAAATAATATTGAATTAAGGTAAACCACAAGGGTAATTTTGATAATTATTTCATGATTCATTAACTTTATATGGAACAAAATTGAAAAAATAAACCAAAAACAATGTGTAAACTAAGACCTACATCATCAAAGTGGACCTTAGGAGGAAGAAATTTGAAGTAGAGAGAGTTTATATGAAGTGGTACTTAACCAAAATGAAAAAAATAACCACAAGTATGTGGTTGTTCTAATAAAAGAATATTAACCCTAATTTAGATTGGGGATAAATTCAAATATATACAACTATATATAGTAAAAATATATATCCCCTTTTGAGAGGTGTAACTAAATTTTATTCTCCCAATGCTCTTTCAAGTTACTTATTCTTTAGTGTTAATGAAATCCTAATTTTATTTTTGTTTTCATTATATGTTTAAAAGGATTAATTAAGTAATTGGACTTCATTAAAGATAATATTAAGAATATGAAAACCTATCCACCCTTACAATTTTGTTTTCTCTATCCTCACCGTTGTTTTATGACACTTATTATCATTTGTGTAACGACTTGATATTTCTATATGTATTTTCGTAAAATAAATATTATGTTAATATATTATTATACATGAATAAATGAACTAAAATGATCCAAGACATATTTGAAGAAAATTATTAATAAATAACAAGAAAAATATAACATTTATTAAATAATAATATTACAATCAATTAATAATTTTTACATTCATAGGATAAATAATTAATATAATTTAATATTAAAAGGTCTTTTCATTCTCAATTAACTATTTAAAGTGTTAATAAAAAAAATTATCTAATATTTTTAAATTTTAAAATTTAAAAAATATTATGGAATAATATGAAGAATACATAATGTTCAAAAGGTAGTTCATCAATAAAAACAGTTATTTATATTTTATAAAAAATACTAAATTTGTAAATTTAATAATTTTAATTTGATAAAAATAATATCATTTTATAATTTATAATTACAAAAATAATTTAGTATGATATTTTGTGATTTCTCTAATATAGTTGAATTTTAGGTGAATTGTAATTATACAGTTTTTCTAAAACAATATCTTTTATAAATATTTAATTATATAATAAATAACTATAAAACCATTTAATTGATCAAATATGTTTTTAAGGAGTAAAAATATTTTTACATACTATTATGAATTTATATAACTTATAAATAACATTTTATTAACATAAGTAATATTTTCAAATAAAAGAAACTATTTTGGTATTTTCTTTTAATTAAATAATATTTTCACAAAATAAGGTCTTGAATTTCGTTGAAACCCACATAAATTTTAATTTTTTATAATAAATTAAATTACATAATGAAAATAAGAACCATTGATAAATTTATCCAACACATAAATTTTAAGTTAAAAATGATTTTTTATAATAAATTTTTTTTATGCGTCACCTGCATTAACATTAAAATTAAATTTTATCACATAAATAAATTTAATTTGATAAATCTTATTTAATATTTGGAATCAATGGTTCCAAAAAATTTAATAATTCCTATTTTATTTTTAGTAATTCAATGAAAATTACATAGTTAAACAATATTTACTATGGTAAAACCAAATATGGTAAAATGTATAAAAATATAATTGTAACTGAGTTGAAAAGTTTTTAAAAAATGTGATAAAATTAGTTTTAGAGGATTTATCAACCTCATATCCCCCAAAATTCTTTATTTATCACTTTGTGAGAAATTTTACCTTGAATACTTTCATTCCATTATGAAAAATAATGGGTGTTCACAAAAGTTCCCTTTTCTTCACTTATAAAAGGAGATCACTTTCATTCTATAAAATTTACAAACCCCCTTTGAAATATTCTCAAAACAATACCCAATTGTCTTCTCCTATAATTATTCTATGTGACCTAAATTACTTGTATATCATAAGTTTTATTAATTCTTTCATGTTTAAGGAGACTTTCAAGAAAATGTTCAAGGTTCCAAAGTGAGTATCACTTAATCATTACACTATTTTATTATTATTTATCTATCATAATTATGATAAAATTGAAAAATAAATAACATGGTTTTATTATTATATTTATTTTTTTATATTAATGGAACAACCCCAATTTATTTACTTCCATTCCATAATAAAAATAAAATAATGTTCATCATGAATCTATGAAAACTACTACATCCATGAAGAAGTGTGATTTTTTTCATTACCAAACATGGATAAATTTAAAAATATATATTTTTTTTGTGAAAAAATGATTATTATAACAATATTAATATTATATAAAGATGATATTGGACAATATATAATTGAAATTATCAATAAAGAATTATAGTAAACTTTACCTCCGAAAATAAACATACCACAGTATCTAACATAATATGATTTAATTTTATAAAAAAAATTATAAATATATAATTTTTATACTAATATAATAATAAAGGATCTAAAAACCTCAATTTATAGTGATTATGATGTTATTCTATATGACTTTGAATTGTGCTCAACAAGCCAAAAGAGTTATGTAGAAATTGATCGAGCCACCTCAAATAACTAACATATGAAAATAAATAAAATATGATAATAAATATTCCTTATTAACTGAAATTTAGATCAATACATTTCTTAAGAAGGTATCTAATAAAATTAATTTGATTATCCAGGAAGTTAGGCACATACTCAAAGTAAATAAAGACCAGGGTATGGGCATGTTTTCCAAAATATTTTCTTTGAGATAGGTTTTTATTGTGCACATAAATTTGATTATATGGTGTATTTGAAACCTATTAGATTACTTATACCCTTAAATACAATTTATTAAAGGTGTTAAAAGTTTATTTTCCATCACTCTCACATTCAAGGGGTTTTTATTTTAATGTTACTTGACCCACAACAATTTTATTGACTCAAGTTCTTTCTCCTCAAGACATAAATTCTATACAATATTATGATAATATAATCGCATTTTACTTTTCCAATTCCATTTATCTATGTAATTTTTTATTCTTATATATATAATTTACTTATTTTCATCAATACCATCTTATTTTACGAAATAACTAATCTAGTTAATGTTTTATATTGGAAAGAATAAATCTTATTATTTTCATGTGGTATTTTCTTCCTTATACATATTATCCATCCCCTAATGTTATCCTTTATATTGGTAGACCAAATTATTTTTTATCTATTTTAACTGTCATATTTTTGTTTTCATCCGTTTAAAATTAACTTTTATCACACAATTTACTATGTGTGAGTTCAATAAATACATTTTAATTCATTAAAATGGTTTTCCTTTAATGATTATTTGTTTTATCTTCCACCCCACATTTCCTTGGGATATTATTTATATACATTTCAAGACTCCATTATTGAATGTTAATTGTTTTCAAAATAATTTTTTTTAAAAAAATTTACTTTACCTTTTTGGAAATAAATTTTGAATGTGACATGTAACTTTGTCTTTTTATGATAACAAAAAAACTTTCTATGAATATTTTTTTATGTTTTCTTTCTTGTGAAAAAATATTTCAAATAATTTTTGAATTTTTGTAAGAAAATTTTATTATGTATCTTCATATTTTTCTCAAATAATTTACTATTCTCATAGTTTAATAAAATATTTCCATAAAGGTTTGAAAGGGGTCAAGGATATTTATTTATTCCCAATATATTTTATTAATGATTATAAAAGGCTATTTTGAATCATTGTAAACAACCAATATTCATTCCTATGATGTTATTTAATGATTCTATCCACTTTATTTCTCTAGATGGATTATTCCAATTTATTTATTATCATGGAAACCATTTACTTCTAGGCTTAATTTCTCTTTGATGGAATTATGTATGATTTCCTTATGTGGAAACCAAGATGTTAGACATATTGAGGGTTTACCCTGATAGTTCTCTAATGCGTTGTGTAAAGAATAAATATCTATAGATGATAGGTTCATGATACCTTGGGAACGTGACTTAATAATATTTTACGATACCTTGGTGAATAACCATGGAAATATGATTTTATAGAATCTTAGTGATGAAATTTTGTTATATTTTTATGCATGTATCATGTTTATATTATAGACACATTTCCAAGTTATTCTTTATATATTTCAATTCATGTTATACCACTTGCATATAATTTCACATTATTATATTATGCCACATTTTTTACCCATGTTTTTTACTTATGCACCATTTTCATTGTTTAACCTTACTAAGAATTGCAGCTCAATCCTTTATTATGATTCTATTTCCCCAATTTATGAAGAAATGTAACATGAATGATGCGTCTAAAAGAGTATCTTCTGTGTAGGGTTTTTAGTTAATGTTAAAATATTTTTATGGATTAATAATTTTCTTACATAGTGGGAAAAATTTTGGTTAGTTAAAAAATACATGGGTTTTATTAGTAAGATTTTTTCCCTACTTCCTTAAAACTCTAAACCTAAAAGGTATCTGGATTGCATGTGATGAAATATTTTACTTATGTCATATAAATATGAGACATCCACACCTATGAGGTTCCATAATTTCTATTAGAGTAGTTTTTAGATAACATTATAGGTTAAGATGTTAGTTAATGATAATTTATGGGTTGATAAGTTAAGCTTGATCATAATTTTGAAGGAATAGTTAACCTTTTTTGTTAGTTGAGGTAATATTGAATATATGTGGGATTAAAATAAGATATGTTTATAAAAAACCTATGGATAAGTCTAAAGTATAGTTCTAAGTACATGATAACACCGTGAAGTTTTAGTACAGTAGATATTGTGAGGTTATACTAGTAATTACATCAGATTAAATATATTGGAAAGTGGATGCATTTATATAATAGATGCACCTAGCGATAATCACCCAAACGTTGTATGGTTGAGTATCAAATCAATATTGAATCTGGTGCATGATGATTGTTCCTAAGACTACACAACTAGATAGATACTCTGTAGGGATATTCTTTGGTAAATCATATTCTATTTGTAAGTTATTATGAAGGATTTATTATGTTAAGGTATTAGATTAATGAATTTGAGATAACCCATAATAAAGATAACTATATTTAACTTAGAGTGATTTTGGTTGAAATAAAATAAAATATAATAATTTCTAAGATTAAGATATTTTTAGGTTGAATATTTCTTCTTTAAATAATTCTCTGATGGTTTTAATTGTCCATAAATCATGGTTAAATCCTTTTGGTTTTAGTAATGGATAATTCTTGAAGGAACTATCTTAACAATGGTTGTCATGTAAAATGTTCAAATTTTACTAATGAGAAGCATACTGAGATATGAATATAATTGAGAAAAATTATGATTATTCCAATGAAACTATAAAAATTCATGATTAAATATATGGATTTAGATTTTTTTTGAGCACACATATGAGGAGAAGGATAGACTCTCATGTGAGTTCATGTGACAAAGATAATCAAATAAATAAGATTTAATTTCCTATGTGTTTGGAATGTGGGAAGAAACACATAGGGGAATGACTCAATGTAACTATAATATGATTCATGTGTGGAAACTTAGTTCATAGAGCAATAAGTTGATAAGGAAAAATGAAGTAATTAGTTAACATAATGAAGGGAAAAGATGTGTTTCTTAGTCATGCATATGATACTATGGTAGACACCTCATTTGAATAAATATCAAGAGTTATAAGTATATTTTATACACCATTATATAATTTTATTTGTGATTGATAATTAAAATTTTGAGTAAATAAGTTATTTAAGGGGGGAGGATGTAATAAAATTAGATTCAACCATGTATTTTACTTGAACAAATATTATATTAATATCTACTTTCACAAACAGAAGCAAACTACAATTATTTGCGACAAATTGGATGATTTTTTTAAGAAATTATAAGACAAATAAATCATATAATATATAAAAAGATAATAATAAATTAAAAATTCATACATTTAGAGGATAAATAATTATTGTAATTTAATATTAAAAAAGGAATGTTCATTCTCAAATAACTATTTAATGTGTTAATTATTTACATTTAACACTTTTAAATAATTATTATGATATTATATGATATTAAAATACATTAAGAAATATATTCAAATTATTAAAATTATAAAATTTTAAAGAAAAATATCAAGAATATGCAATGTTTAAAAATTATATTTTTCGATAAAAGTAGTTTTCTATATTTTTTTTATTTTATTTTAAATAAAAATTATAATTTTAATTTGATAAATATAATATCATAGTTGAATTTATATTGTCAAAAAATTAGTATGAATTTTTTATATTTTTCTAAAATTGGTTATTTTTAAGTGAATAGTGAAAATATAGTTTTTTACCAAAATAGAAACGTTTATGAATTTATCATTATTAAAAAAAGACCTAGATGTTTACAAAAAAAATTATAGATCAAATATTTTTTGAGGAGTAAAAATATGTTTTTCAAAATAATATTCATGTAACATACTGGTTTTTTCATTGTAATACTTTGGAATATATTTAGAAATGTTTTTGAAGTAATTCGTTGAGACAATGCGAGATTCTAAGGCCCAATGAGCCTCAATGATGATTTGGTAAAAAAAAGTAAATATATTATATCACACATGAATAATTTTTAATAAATAATGTAATAACCCACCAATAGAGTCTTAGATGGGAACAATGAGTATAATTTTGAATCTAGAGTATGGTTTTTACCCTATGTGTGACATAACCTTTGAGCATGTCGGGTACTTGGGTTGAGCGTGATCATGCTAGAAATACTTAATAAATGAATAAATAAATTTATATATTATTTATTATTTCCATAAATCCTAATATTATATATATATATATATAGAAAAATCATAGGGATATCCCCATAACCCTATGGATTTTAGAGGAGAGTGTGGAAGAGCATTAGAGGGTGGGAGGATCATGGATCAGTGATCGGAGTACCATAAGGATCACCAATGATAGTGGAGTTTATGGATATCACTAATGAAAATGATGTGTTATGTTCTTCCTCAGTGATCAATAAAACATAAGTTAGGGATTTATTTTCATTGGTTCATTTCCCTATTTTTTATCTCATGATGAATGTGAATAAAATACACCAATAGATTGATTTTTTGGTCGTTCATGATTGTAGGTTTTTGTTTGTCTTCTTCAGATTTATGGGAATTTATATTATTTTATTTTGGTTCTTTGTTATTCATTATAATGGAAAATAATTGAGGCCAACTCAAGTAAAGTCCAAGGTTCATTCCTCTTGTTGTGATTTGTGTATTTATTTTCCCCATTCTTCGCATATTCATTTCCATCATCCTATTTTTATAGTGGTTCTACAAATACTCGATAATCAATCATTGGACAACCATTATTTGGTGTAATTGATCAATACCAAAAGTCTAGGTTCATGATCTAAGAAGTGATCAAGGTGCAATGATGGTGGTGGGTGATCTGATCTAGATCATGTGTGGATTCAAAGATCCCCTATCACGATTCTAAATAGTTCAATGAGGAGGAGTAATGATAGATGATTCCTGGTTAGATTTGATTATTGGAATCTAATCACTAGCATTGGGTAGGCTTGATCAAACTGATATATGTAATTAATGGTGAGTATCATGGGAGATTCATAATTATAGTGAGAATGAGTAGAAAACACATGGAAATTTTGGATTTCTTAGAAAATATAGACTGCACAACATTTAGTTTAAATAACACATGATATGTAGTCCCTCATATGCAGTGTTATGGTTTATACATAGAGAAAATATCACATACAACGTGACACACAACACATGCCATGTGAACTGGTGTGGGAGGCTCGATATGCACCATAGGGGAACACAAGCATTAAAATGCAAAGGAACATGGGCATGTATGGAGTACACGAGAACGACTTGATACTCGGGACACGGTTAGGTACACATGAAAGACCCAAAGTACATGGGAAATTGCAGGTGGATTACCAAGGTAAAAATTGATCTCTACATACCATGTGTCTAGAATAACATTCCATGTATTTTAGAATTACATGTTTTACCAGATAATGAGACTTGGCAGTTCTGGAATTAGAGAGACATGCCATGTACACCAAGTACACACTGTGCACACCATGTACAAACCATGTAATTTCTCCAGGGTAGGTTTATTCCTTCAATATCTTTATCATGGATGAGTATTAATTGAATTTTTACCCTTGTTCAATACCTTCATGTGTAAAATTTATAATTATTTCCTCAATATATGATTTCTATCCCCTTTTTGAGTTATCCTCCGATAGAGTTTTTCATGAATCCCACAGTGAGTCTTGTGGGGAGATCCTCTATCATAACATTTTACATAGGTGGGGTTTGTATAATCACTATTACCAACTTAACCAAAAATATGATCCCCTAATTAGCGATTTATAATGTATATGGTCTACAATGTCCCCCATGGGCACTGGGTGTTATCCCATTTATATTGATCCCTTTAGAGTTTTAAGGATTACTTATTTGGAAATACCTAATGAGTAAAACCTCTCAGATTAGAAAGAATTTTACATGAGTACTTATTTGGAAGACCCAATGATAATGACCTCTTGAATGGGTGGAATTAGTGATATCAAGTATCATGGAGTGAGTTCTATCAGATGATAATTTCTTGAAATCATTGACTATAATCCTATGGATGACTATATGTTTGTGACCTTTCTAAGACTTGGTGTATATCATGAGTATATTTGGGTTTTTATCATTTTTATTCTATGTATCATAAATTTATTGACATAAATTTATGATGATATGACTAGTCTCTTGAAGCTTTAGGTTTAGTGATTTTAGGGTACCATCTTGGTATTATTGTACTTATCCATATATAGTCTCTATCTGCACATGTCATGTCTTATACAGACAGTAGAATATTTAACGGAGTCCTCGGAGGGCCAGTAATGGGAAGAGTTTAGTGATCTAGAAAAATTTTGGTCATACGAAGTGTTTCATTAGAAATTGGTGTGCTCTTTATAATATTGTTGGGATCTTTTATCAGTTTTTGTGTGTTGGTATTTGTCCCTGTATACTTTATTTTAACTACTTGAACTTTTGGATAATATTTTTTTCCTAAATTTTTTTGTTATTTCATTTTATAATCCAAAAATCTATATACTTTAATTAATGAAGTGAGTATAATTAAATGATATCGTTGGGTTTCGACTGTTATATGATCATTGGTCAAACTAACCTTTGGAAACTAAACTCTTTACATTACAATTATTTTTTATAAATACAAGTAGTCTTGGTTAATATAGAAAGAAGAGTCGATGAACTCATCTAGTAGACTCGAGCCATATGATGACAATCTAGCAGAGCTAGGGAATGAGGTAACATCTCCTGGCTTTGCTCTGGACCAAGCCCAAGCTGAGATTCAACATGTGAAGCTTGAACAAAATCGCCTAAGGGAGAAGTTCCAGATGATAGAAATCACTACTCGGGAAATGTTGTCTAAGCTGCCCCAAGATTCTATCACCATAGCATACCTTACACTTAGGTCCTTTGCAGGTGTTATAAGGGGCTATGCAATGAGTCCTTAGAAAATTGTTGTAATACCATGGTATAAATAAAATTCATATTTCTTATTATGGTAAAATTTTTTATTTACAAATGTCTGGATAAATATTGGATGATGATTAATGATGATTTTGGAAAAGGGTATTTTAAAATATTTATATAAACTTTAAATAATTAATAATGTGAAATGATTTTCATAAAATGGTCTTCTATAATTGTGACCAGTATGAAATTTAGAGTCTAATAAGATCAACTTAATTTTTAGTGAATAGTAATGTATGATTAGTAATATACCCTTAGGAATAATAATGACTAGTAAATTGGCCAAAAAAATAAAAACTTCACCCATGAATGTATAAATTTTATTTAGAGATCTTAAAAGTGAAAAATGGTCATAATATAAGTATTGGTATTTTTGTATGTCATAAATATTTTAATTAAAATTTTATAATTAATTTAATAAATAAAAAAATGTATTTTTATAAAATTTAATCCTAAATTTTTTACTTTATTTTCTTATGGTTATATGATAATTTTATGGGACCTTGATTACTTTTTCAAGGTGTAACAAAATAAGTTATATTTTTAGAGATTTTTTTGTATAAATAATGATTTTATTAAAAAACTAAACAAAAAATATTTATAAAATTATTTTAATAAAATGGGGATCATTTTTGAGTTTAGACCATTGATATTAGGTTAGAGTGAATTTATGAGATTTATATAAAATGTTCTGTTTTTCGGTGAATAGTGAAAATACTGTTTTGAGTTTCGAGTGTTTAATGACATCATTAATGATGTAATAATGATGTAATCATTCTGGTAGACTTTTGAATAGTAATATATGCTATGAGTTGTCCCAATTTCCTAATACCATGGGAAAATACCATGGTCAATCCCATGGTTTTTCAAATACCACAGATGAGGTGTCCCTTGGAAATTAATTAAATATTCCCTCACTTTTCCTATAAATACCAAGACATTCCCTCATTCATTTCATTACAAAATCCTCCTAAATGAATTTTTAGTCTTTTTACATCCCAAGGAGTCATCCCAAGGTTCCCTCAAGCCCTCCAAGGTCCCATCCTTCAAGCTTTCGAAGTTACTCTTCATTGTAAGGGAACCTTCCACCCTCCTTTTTTAGTCATGATTTCCTTTAAGTTATGTCTTCCAGTTTCCATATTCTAATTTTGGGGTATGTTATTATATATTCTTATTACTATACATTTCATGTCCATATTATTAGAGACCCTTTCGTCTCTCATCAATTTATTTTATGAATTTTTACATGACGCCGTTAGGCTGCCAAATTTTCATAAAAGAAATCACTTCTCTTTTCTTTCGAGTTTCATTTTCATATGGAATTTACTTCAAATATCCATACCATGATCTTATATATTTTTATTCTATACCGATACTGTATTATGAATTTTTTATGAGTGGGTGACTCTTTTCCCCTCTCTTTTCAACATTTTCTAAAACCATGTTATATAGTCATTATGCTGCATAATTTTCGTTTAAAAATCTCTCTCTTTTTCTCAAGAAATTCTATTGTATTATTTATATGAATACCCAAATATATATTTATTTACAATGGAATTAATCAATACAGAAAATTGATCTATTTTTTTTGTAATTGACATACATATAACCCCGACTCCCTTTCTGTGTGTTATAAATGACATAACGATGATGATTTTAAGAACTTTTAAAATGTCACGATTTTGAAGTGAAACCCATTACTATTACTCTCTATGGGTTGATTATAAAATGTTTGATTATTATCTATGTGGATCACATGAAAATAAATACATATTATGGGTGAACCCTAATAGCTCTTCAATGCATTGGGAAAAGAATTTAATCTCTAGAGATGACAAGTTTCATAATACCTTGATGAATAACCTCAGTAATGTTTATGACACCTTGGGGATGAACCTTAGTGATATGTTCATGAATGTATAAATTAAATTTTGTAGACACATATTCACGTTATTTTTCATGTTATTTCCATTATGAAATTTCTATACTTCCATTTCCCATGTCTTTATGTTTTTATCAAGTTCTTATTGATTTCATAAGTAAATTGATTCCCTTGTTTTGTTTACTGGGCCTTTTGCTCACCCTTTCCATTGATGTATGTCTCCAGGTTATTAGATGAAATAATTGTACTTCGGAAGAACTTATGATGAATCCATAAAAGTGGATTAGAATAATGTTTTAGGTTTTCTTGTTTTATGTTCCTGATTTCCAAGGCACTAGACTTTAAAGATCCTCTATTTGTAAAATGTAATGAAAAGTTATGTAATAAAAAGGTATGATTTCATTGTTGGTATCAAAGTATAGTTTTCTTATTTATGGAAATTAGGAAATGAAAACATTAGGAAGAACCCTATAGAATAGATTAAATATAGAAATACTTTCTGGTATTTTGGTGAGTATTGAGTAAGTGGTTTATCAAGAAAATACATCCCTGTTTGGATATGAGAAGGTAGAGGAGGCTCTGGCCCAGATGTACCTAGGAGTGAAAACTCTGACAAGGAGTTTCATCCTTGACCCGTGGTATCCTAGTATAATACAATGGTCTTTTCTACACTCTTGGTTATGACCCTCCAGGGGAATATGTTTGGTTAATCATAAGCGTTTTATAAATCATTATGAGGGATTTATAGAGAAATGTAATTTTTTAAAGCATGTAGTTTTAAGAAATAAAATCCTTTATAGTTAAATGATTCATAAATTGAATAATCATATCAATAAGGTTTTATTCTTTTAGAAAATGACACGCAATAGGATTAACCATGAAAATGATGACCACAATGGACCATACACTGACAGACCTCCGATGGAAGCTAGAATGGAAAATTTCAGGCAAATGACAAACCAACTAACTTAAGTTATGGAATATAACTACAATCAAGCTGAGAGACTGATTTCCCCGCAAAGGGAAAAAATTTATGTTGAATCCTCTATGTTTCATTGACCAACATCCTTCAATGGATCTACCATCCCATTGATTACTGAACAATGGATCAGCTATATCAATATGATATTTTCTGTGCTCCGTTGTTCTGAACAAGAGAAGGTTACCTTAGTTGTTTATCACTTAGAGGGAGAAGATGGCTAGTGGTAGGAACTAATTAAAAACACAAGGCCAAGATTGGAAGTTGAATCTATGGAGTGGGAAGAGTTAAGAGGGAAATTCTTAAACAAGTATTTCCCTCGATCGATGAGAACAAGAATGGAGATGGATTTTCTCAAGATAAAGTAGAAGGAGAATGAATATATGGGAAGCTACGAGATGAAATTCACAATGATTTCATGTTACACCTCTAGATTTTTCATGGACACAAATGGTAAGTTTGATAGATTCTTCGGTGGACTTAGACCTCATTTGTGGAAGAATCTAGCCAACCAAGATTATGATAGCTATGAGGAGATCGTGCAAAGTGCAAAGAAAGTAAAATTGGAGTTTGGTGAAATGAAATGGTCTCATAAATCCAATGGAAAGAACTGATTGATGGATCCAAGCTTATGGATGAGCTTCAATCAGGGAAGAGGAGGCAAGATAGTACAATGTCCCACATGTAATAAATGTGGGAAGAAGCATTCGGGGAATTGCCTGCTCGGTTGCGGGAAGGGATATAAGTGTGGTAGAGATGTCCACATTACGCGGAATTGTTGTAGTGAGGTGAATCCACAACTTCTAAACACTAATGACCAAGGGATGATGGTGCATGCCATACCTGATGTCCAATTCTATATGTGTGGACAACTTGGGCACTTTTCCAATCACTGTCCAAATATGAGGGTAGTAGAGGGGAATCACCATCAGCCTCAACAATGGACAAGGGAACAAGGTCATACTTTTTCAATCACTACGGAAGAAGTTGAAGCACCAAATGATGTGGTGGAAGGTACCCCTGTTGTTCTCTCACAGCTAGCAAGTACATTGTTTGATTCTTGTTCTACACATTACTTTATTTCCTCCAATATTTTAAAGAATTTAAAATCAACCCCTAATTTTCTAAAAGTAGAGTTATCAATCAAGACTCCTGGTGGGATTATCCAAGAATCGCCAGTGTTTAGAAACTCTAGTATTTACTTTAGTGAGCACAATCTTATCGAAAATCTCAGAGTCATTCCCATGCTGGAATTTGACATTATACTAGGGATGTACTGGCTCTCAAAATATAATGCTAAAATCAAATGTAGAAGCAAGGAAATCTCAGTAGTCTTGAATGGAAAACAGAAAGTTATCTTCCATGGAGAGATATATCAACCAGATCTTTGTCTAGAATATCCTACTCTGTCCTTCTTTAAGGAGTTGATCTGTGAAGAAGAAGAAGGAAATGATATTTTAAGGATAGAAAATGTCCCAATCATCCGAGAATACATTGAAATATTTCCTGAGGAGTTACCCAGACCTCCCCAAGAAAGAGAGGTATAATTATTCATTGAACTCGTACCTGGATTCCATCAGATTTCAATGACCCTTTATAGGATAGAAAATGTGGAGCAGGATGAGTTAAAGAAACAAATCCAAGTTCTTTTAGAGAAGGGTTTTATCCGACCAAGTGTGTCTCCATGGGGAGCACCAGTTCTCTTTGTAAAGAAGAAGGATTGATCGATGCAGCTATGCATTGATTATAGAGAACTGAACAGGATCACAGTGAAGAATAAATACGCTCTTCCAAGAATTGATTAACTATTTGACCAACTTCATGGGGCTCAATTCTTCTCTAAGATTTATCTTCGATCTGGTTATCATAAATCGAGGGTGAAGAAATATGATATTACGAAAACTGCCTTCTGATCAAGATATGGGCATTATGAGTTTGCTTGTATACCCTTCAGAATGACTAATGTACCTGCTATTTTTATGGATTTGATGAATAGGGTCTTTAAGGACTACCTTGATAACATTGTGGTAGTATTTATTGATGATATTCTGATATATTTTAAAAGTCATGAGTTGCATGAGGATCATTTAAGGGTTATTTTTCAAACTCTATGGAAGGAGAGGCTTTTCGAGAAGTTTATAAAATCTGAATTAGGGTTGCAACAAGTTTCTTTCATGGGGCACATTTTAACCAATGAAAGAATCACAGTTTACTCTGCAAAGACAAAAGTTGTAGAGTAGTGGCCTCAGCTTACAAAAATAAATGAGATTTGTATTTTCCATGGATTAATAGGATATTATAGGAGGTTTATAAAAAAAAATTCAAAAATTTCTAATCCATTAACCAAGTTAACTCGAAAAGGGGTCAATTTAATATGGACAAAGGAGTGTGAGGAAAGTTTCTAAGAGATGAAGAAGAGATTGGTTACTACACCCATGTCAACTCTGCCCTCAAGTGGAGAAGGATTTGTTATTTTTAGTGATTCATATTTGAAATTGCTTTGGTGAATCCTCATGAAAAATGAAAAGGTCATTGCTTATGCATCTCGACAGTTGAAGAATCATGAGTAGAACTATCCTATGCATGATCTGGAGCTGGTTGCGGTCATTTTTTCTCTGAATAAATGGAGGAACTATCATTATGGGGAGAAATGTGATATATACACAGACCATCAATGTTTGAAGTATATTTTCATACAAAATTAATTGAACATGAGGAAAAGGATATGGTTGGATCTTTTTAACGACTATGATTGTTCAATTAATTATCATCCTAGAAGAGAAAAAAAAGTCTCTGATGAATTAAGAAGGAAAGACATAGTTTTTCTTTCCATGACGAGGATTCAAAGAGATCCTTTGATCAATTAACTAATAAAGTTGGACATGTGAATTACAATGGAAGGTACATCATCAACCCTAACCCAAATTATTTCTCAACCACAATTACTAGAGAAGATCAAGAAAGCTCTGAAAGAATATCCTTTATTACAAAAGAAGTTTGAGGCTGTGAAGGATGGGATGTTTCTTGAGTTCAATATTGATCAAGAAGGTGTACTAAAATTTCATACAGGACTATGTGTTCCATCTATTGTGGAAATAAAGAAGGAGCTGATGGATGAAGCTCAAAGCTCTACATTCTCTATACATCCTAGAAGCACAAAAATGTATTGGGACCTTCATGATCATTATTGGTGGGATAATATGAAAAGGGAGATTGCTGACTACACTTCAAGGTGTTAGGTATGTTAGCAAGTGAAGGTATAGCAATATATTTTGAAAGGGGTATTGAACCCACTACCCATACCAGCATGGATGTGGGACAATATTACTATAGACTTTGTCACTGGTCTCTCGTGAACTTCGAAAAGAAACAATGCGATATGCGTTATTGTGGACCATCTCACCATGACTACCCATTTTATCTCCATTTGGGACGATTTATATCTTATAAACTTGCCATGATTTACGTGAAAGAAGTGGTAAGGGTGCATGGAGTTCCACTTTCTATCATATCTGATCATGATCCAAGGTTCACATCAAAATTATGTAGAATTCTTCAACATGATCTGAGCACTGAATTGAATTTCAGTACGGCCTTTCACCCCCAAACTGATAGAAAATAAAGAACTATTCAAACACTCGAGGATATGCTGAGAACATACTCAATGGAATTTAAATGTGGATGGGATCAACATCTCCCTTTAGTTGAGTTCTCTTACAACAATATCTTCCAATCCAACATTCAAATGGAACCCTATGAAGCTATATATAGTAAGCGATGTAGAACTCCTACATGTTGTCTTTAAGCTGGGAAGATAAAGCTTCTTGGGCCTGATCTTGTGCAAGAGAAGACAGAAAAGCTGTACGCCATCCAGCAACACATTAAGGCTGCTCAGAGTCGGCAAAAGAGCTATGACGACAAAAATCTAAGGGATATGGAGTTTTATGTTGGTGAAAAAGTCTTTCTTCTAATTTCACCTTGCAAGAGATTCATGAGGTTTGGGATGAATGGGAAGCTCAGCCCTAGATACATTGGCCCCTATGAAATCCATGATTGTGTGGGAGCAGTGGCCTATCGGCTTACACTTACCCCAAATATAGCACATGTTCATGGTTTCTTCCACGTATCCCTCTTGAGGAACTTCATACCTGACCCTTCACATGTACTAAATCCAGAGGTGGTACAACTGGAACATAACCTCTCTTATGAGGAGCAACCAGTGGAGATCTTGGATCATAGAGACAAGGATTTATGCAACAAGACTACCTAACTTGTTAAGGCGTTGTGGAGGACCCACAAATGCGAAGAAGCCATGTGGGAACCAGAGGAGTCTATGAGGCAAAAGTACCCACAACTTTTTGATTCTTAGGGTACGAGTTAAAATTTCGGGGAATAAATTTCTTAAGGGGTAAGAATGTAATGACCCTTACTTTTGAATAATATTTTTTTCCTAAATTTGTGTGTTATTTCATTTTATACTCAACAAAACTATATCATTTAATTAATGAAGTGGGTATACTTATGTGAGACCGTTGGGTTTTGATTATTATATGACTATTGGTCAATATGACCATTGGAAACTAAACTCTTTATGTTATAATTATTGATTATAAACACAAGTGATCTTGGTTAATACAGAAATAAGAGTCAATGGACTCATCCAGTAGACTTGGGTCGTACGAAGCCTATGTGTCAGAGCTTGGAATGGAGGTAGCATCTCTTGGCTTTGCTCAGTACCAAGACCAAGATGAGCTTCAACATGTGAAGCTTTAATGAAATCGACTAAGGGAGAAGTTCAAGCTGATAGAAATCACCACTCGGGAAATGTTGTCTGAGCCGCCCCAAGATTCTATCACTATAGCACACATTACACATAGGTCATATGCATGTGTTTTAAGGGGCTATGTAATAAGGCCTTAGTTAATTTTTGTAATCCCTTGGTATAAATAAAATTGTTATTTCTAATTATGGTAAAATTTATGATTTTAATATGTCCGGATAAATATGGGATGAATATTACTAATGATTTTGGAAAAGGGTATTTTAAAATATTTATGAAAACTTTAAATAATTAATAATGTGAAATGATATTCCAAAAAAGGTCTTTTATAATTGTGATTAGTAAGAAATATTGTTTCTAATAAGATCAACTTATTTTTTGGTGAATAGTAAAGTATGAATAGTAATACACCCTTGTGAATTGTGATGATTAGTAAATCGGCCAAAAAAATATAAACTTCACCCATGAATGTATAAATATAATTTAGACATCTTAAAAGTGAAAAAAATGGTAATGATATAAGTATTGTTATTTTTGTATGTCATAAATATTTTAATTATAATTTTATAATTAAAATAATAATTTAAAATAGAAATTTATTTTCTTAAAATGTAATCATAAATTTTTAATTTATTATCTTATGGTTATATGATAATTTTATGGGACCTTGATTAATTTTTCTAGGTGTTACAAAATGTGTTATAGTTTTAGAGTTGTTTTTTTGAATAAATAATGATTTTATTTAAAAATTAAATTAAAAATATTTAGAAAATTATTTTCATAAAATATGGTTCAATTTTTAATTCAGAGCATCAATATTAGGTTAGGGTGAATTTATGATATTTTTAACAATGTTTTGTTTTTCGTTGAATAGTGAAAATACAGTTTTGAGTTTTGGGAGTTTAATGACATAAATAATGATGTAATAATGATGTAATCATTCTCATTGCCTTTTTAATATTAATATATACTATGAGGTGTCCCAAGTGGCCAATAACATGGGAAAATACCATGGGGAAGCCCATGGTTTTGCAAATACCACCGATGATGTGTCCCTTGGAAATTAATTAAATGTTCCCTCACTTTTCCTCTAAATACCAATCCACTCCCACATTAATTTCATTCCAAAATCCTCCTTAATGAAGTTCTAGCCTTTTTTACCTATAAAGGAGTCCCCCCAAGGTTCCCTCAAGCCCCCAAGGTCCCAAAATTCATGGTTTGAAGTTACTATTCATGGTTAGGGAACCTTCCACCCTCATTTTTTAGTCCTGATTTCTTTTAAGTTATGTCTTCTAGTTTCCATATTCTTATGTGGGGGGGGGTTTGTTCTTATATATTATTATTATTGTAAATTTCCTTTCCAAATTATGAGAGTCCATTTCTTTTCTTATCAATTTATTTTTGGAATTTTTAATTGATGTCGTTAGGCTGCTGAATTTTCATTAATGAAATCGCATATTCTCTTTTCTTTCAAGTTTCATTTTCATATGGTATTTTCTTCAAATATCCATACCATGATCTTATTTATTTTTATTTCTTAACCATACTATATTATGAATTTTTTTGAGTGTGTGACTCTTGTTCCCATTATTTTAAATGTTTTCTAAAACCATGGTATATAGCCGCTATGCTGCAGAATTTCCGTCTAAAAATTACTCTCTTTTTCTCAAGAAATTCTCTTGTATTATTTATATGAGTACCCAAATATATTATTATTTAAAAGGTTATTAATCAATACATAAAATTGTTCTATTTTATTCTATAATTGACATACATATAACCCTCACTCCCTTTCTATGGGTTATAAATGACTTAATGATCAAGATTTTAAGAACTTTTGAAACGTCACAATTTTGAAGTGAAACCCATTACTTTTACTCTCTATAATTTATTTATGAAAGTTTTGATTATGATATATGTGGATCACATTAAAAGAAATACATATTAAGGGTGCACCCTAATATTGCTATAATGCATTGGGTAAAGAATTTAATCTCTATAGATGACAAGTTTCACGATACCATGGTGAATAACCTTGGTGATTTTTATGACACCTTGGGGATGAACCTTGGTGATATGTTCATGAATGTCTAAATTAAATGTTTTAGACACATATTCATGTTATGGTTCAATTTATTTTCATTATTAAATTCCTATAATTCCATTTCTCATGTATTTATGTTTTTTATCAAGTTCTTATTGATTTCATAAGTAAATTGATTCCGTTGTTTTCCTTACATGGCCTTCAGCTCACCATTTCTTTTAATGTATGTCTCCAGGTTATGAGATGCAATAATTTTACTTTTTATGAAGTTAATATTAAACCCTAAAACTGTATTAGAGTAATGTTTTACATTTTCATGTTTTATGTTTCTGTTTTCTGAGACCCTAGACTTTAAAGATCCTCTTTTTATTAAATGTAATGAAAATTTATGTAATAAAAAGAAAAGATTCCATATTTATAATACTTTTTTCATACTCTAAAATGGTGTAGATTTTATTCATGAATTATTCTATCAATTATAATTTTATCTTTAACATGGTTTCGGTGGTTTGGAGATGGGATTTTGTGTATAGGTACTTAGGCTATGGTCTCCCATGTATGTGATATGTCTACTCGACACTGGTCTCCATCCCTTGTCCTATTGGATGTAGGATTGGGGTGTCACACTTAGAATTTCACAAATAATGTGGACCCTGATGGGTCAAGTCCTGATATAGTGGCATTATAGTAGTTTAAATATTAGGAACATAGTTTGGATATTGTCTAGATAAAAGGATTTGATTGGGAATTAGGGAAACAATGTGGAAGTGTTTCAAGGTCACCTCTTAGGCCAGGGATAACAATTCTAGGGCACTTACCAATGTGTCCATTCACTAGGACTTTGATAAATTTCGTATTGACTCAGTACATGTAGGAATAAGTTATCAAGAAAACATTGATAGATGCATCATATAGAAATGGATTGTGATTTCCATGTCTTTATTGAGTTAGCTCTCCATATATACTATTTTTCTATGGTACATATTGATTTTATCATAGAATTCCTCTACGATGATTGAATGACAAGATTCCATAGGAGGATCATGAAAATGATATTCTTGGTTATGAGGCTTTAGTGCAGGGTCCTACTCTGGACGTGGTAGTTCTGGGTGGTGTTCTAGTCCTTCCACAACACTCATCACTAGATGAGGATGTGCACAGGATGTTTTCACTCTATGAGTTTTACAGGTAGAAACATCCCATTTTTTGGGTGTTATAGATCCATAGGTTTCTAATTACTAGATAGAGGTAGTTACATGAGTTTAAGGAAACCTTCAAAGAAGATTGTGGTCTTTGTGGAGAGTCTTCATTTGGTATTTGTGGGGTGATGGTGAAATCTAGTGAATCAGACACATGATGAGAAAACTATTTCTTTTTCAGATTTAGAGGATCTCTTCAGGGTGGTTTTCTATTTATACTAGTTGCAAGCGGTGCATATACATGAAAATTTATAGCTTCAGTAGGGAATAATGACCATGGAGACTATTCATTGAGTTTCACCAACCCCCCACGATAAACTCTAGATATGGTTTAGGATCTTCTATTCTAATAATATACATTCAAACATAGCCTAATCCAAGAAATAAGGGATGTAGTGATATCTCTCTTAACTTCTAACTATTCTAGAGTTCTTGGGTAGGTTCTATTGATGGAGATATTTTTAGGTGATAAAATATTGAATGTTTTTGTTAGTAGTAGGAACATAGGAGATGAGACATAGAAAAATAGTAGCCTACAATATCCATAAGGTTATAGTCATGTGAAATGATTCAAAACATGATCCTAGGATAGATGGTCTATAGTTTAGGGATCTCAGGATGATTCTAGTTAGCTGATAGAGGGGTAGTTTTCTCTTTCAATTGTTTGGGAAATATCATGTGGATTTCCTGACCCTCTATGTAGTTGATCGAGAGGTAGAAGATGAACCATGTAAGATCCCATATATTTTTATGAGTTAAAGATCCCTTTTGTTGATTTAAAATATTGTTATGTTGTCTTTTTTGGGATTATACCCTAATGTTGAGCCCATGGGCCAGTTCAGATGATTTGGAAAAAAAAGTAGGGGATATAGGTTGGATAAAGGCCAATCATGTGATGTGTATTTTTTTTACATGACATGATTTCAATACACGATGTGTAATGGACTTAGAAGTCTAATTCAAGATGTGTAAAGGGTTTTACTAGGGGGATAATCAGATATTTAAAAGGCATTTAAATCATTTACACATAATGTAAATTATTGAGGATTGTTTTTAAAATAAGAGGGATGGACTTTATTTTCGACAGAGCCTCACCCCTCCCTTCTCTCACAAAGGAGAACCTTGGAGCCTAGACCTAGGATTTGATGTGGCTTCATGATCCATACTCTATTTCTTCCACCATTTGTCTCATTGGATCTACGTCGATAAGATCTCAATAACTATTTCAATTTTCTCTATTTATCTTATATCAAATAAAGATATTTAAGTGAAATATGATATGCCCTATTTCTAAGTCTTTCAACTATTATTTGTTTTTCTCTCGATCTGGACTAAATCTGGGGTTGATACTGGATGAGTGTTTTACCACTTGTATATGGTAGGTGGTCTATAGCTTTCACTAAAAATTTTGTGTATTATATTTTTTGTTTCCATTGTGCCATAGGCCTTATATTCCAAATTCACCCCTAAAATTAAATAAATATCTTGTTTAAATTGTTTCGGATCCATTTGGGTTTTCAACTAGTACCGTTATATCGTTTTGGTCTGATCACCTCATCCCATTCCACCTTTGAGGTGTATTTATTTATCTTCACCATGATATACCACTATTTTGGGTGTGTGTGAGATCACCAATATTATAAGGATCCAAAATAAATTGAACAATAATTGAATGAATGAAGAGGAAAAGTATTATGCCTCATTTCCATGTGAGGACCTTTTTTGAAATAATTTTGAATGAATAAATTGTTTGAATAGAAAATGTGAAAATAATTTATATGAACTCATATATCATAACATGTTTTACACAAGTTTGGTAAGGAAAAAATTTAATCACTTATATTCTTTATTTATCAACTTATATTCCCTTTTTGGAAATTACATTCCCAAGGACAATTCCTCTATCAACCATGAAATTACAATTTCAAAAATTAAAAACAAGATTCTTTTCAATGAATGTTTTCAAAAAAAAATTCCATATTTTTTCAAACAATGGTAAAAATAATTTCCAAAAACAGTAATATAATCCAAGAAAACCTCTAAAAAATTCTCCAATATGATCATAAAATATACATACCATACACCACTAAAATTTACTTGGAGAATTACATAATCCAAATGGAATCTTTTTGTAAGAAAAAGTGCCAAAGGGACAAGTAGTAGTAGTATTCTCCTGATCCTCCGGGGAAATGGGTACCTTCAAATAACCTGAAAATCCATCTAAAAGAAATTATGAGTTCTCCCTACCAATATATCTAATATTTGGTCAATGAAGGGGATGGGTAAATGATATTTTATAGTGATATCATTTAACTTCTGAAAATCTATACCCACTATCCATCTATTATGAATTCTTATGGGGATTAATTCATTATTATCATTCCTCACAATGGTTAGGCCAATTAATTTTGGAACTACATAGATGGGGATAACCCATTATGAATATGATATGGGATAGATTTTCCTTGATTCCATGATCTTCTTGATCTCCTTCTTCACAACCTCCATCAAGGTGGATTTAGCATCCTTATGACTATTTGATATGTTTGGAATCTCCCTTAAGAAGAATTCTATGTGAGTATATTTTTGGTTGGATTCTTGGTATATCACCTAAAATACACCATATTTAATGTACATTCTCTCTTAAAATCCTAATAAAATATTTTTATTGGGTTTAAAAAAAATTATTAGCAATTATCCTAGGAAATTTCTCTCCCTCCATAAGGTAAAAATGTTTTAAATCAGTGGTGAGTGGTTTTAATTCCAAATCATGGGTCCAGTCAAGGGATGAAATTAATTTTAGGTTCCTGAATTCTAATGGGTGGACATCCTATATACAAGAAATCATATCATTATTTTCATCATTTAACAAATCATCAATGAAATTATATTTTACCTCTTCCTCCCACATGAAATCAGAATCTCCAGAAGTTTGGTAATCCTTAGGTTCAATGATATTTTAAATGGATAAAGTCTCTCATAAAGTTAATAATTCATGGAAGATACATGATTCTTCAAATGGTTCAGTACCAACTTCATGGAAGATTGAAAAGAGGGATTGATCATCTTATGTATGCCTCCTGGATTCAGAAATTTTGAAGTGGATAGTACTATCTCCAAACTCAATGGTGAGGGTCCCTTCATCAACATTGATGATTGTTTTGGTTGGTTTTAAGAAAGGTATCAAAAAAATGATGGGTGAGTGTGATGATATCTTATCATCTTCTATATTCAGCAAATAGAAATCAGTTAGGAATACGAGATCTTTTAATTTCACAAGGACAACCTCCAAAAATCCTGCTTGGAAAACTGTGGATCTATTAGCAAGCTGACACCCCACTTGTGGTATCCAAGTATCCCATCTAAAAATAAGTGTATACTGATCGAGGAAAAAAATTAATGGAATAACCTAGATCAAAAAAATCATTATATAAATTTAAATAACCAATGGTACATGGAATGAAAAAAAATCCCTAGATCTTGAAATTTGGTTGAAAATTGTGCTGTGATAAGTGTTGAGACACTCCATCACAAGTTGATCATTTTATTCCCTTTAATTATCCTATTCTTTTAAAAAATATTCCATTTTTTTCATAATTTGGAATTTTTTTGAGGGATTCAAGTAGGGGGTATTGATTTCCACTTTTTGGAAGGTGTTCAGAATATATTCTTGAAGTGACTCTTCCTAAAACCTCTTTAATTCAATCATCCATGACTAAAATTATAGGGGTAAGTATTTCTTATTCCATTGTTTCATTTCAAATGGTGTTCTTTTTATATTTTTCCTTGTAATATCCTTTTACTACTCCTCTTTCTTCCATTCTTCATGATGAATTTTCACAACATTCTCAGAATTTACAACTTCATTCTCCCTTAAATCAAGTTTTCTTGATTTAGGTTCATGAGATTGTGGTGGTGGGAGCTCTTTTACACTTATTTTTGTTATTGTGCTGATATTATCTTTTGGGTTTGGGATTTTTTGGGATGGGAGTTTTCCTGGGTTTTTGGTTAATATGTCACGACCCGTCCTCGGGGCCCGTGCCGTGACTACCCCAAGCCCACCTCCCATAGGCCAGGGGCTGGCGACTAGCACCAAGGCGTAAATCCCGAAAAAAGGGGAATGCATTGCCTTATAAAGTAAACAAACACCACAGAGTAAGCCAACAGAAGTAAAACACTAAGTAAAACTGAGTACAAAAGTAAGTGCAGAAAGTAAATGGGCCAGAATACAAACCCAAACTGAATGTAAAGTACAACTGGAAAGAAAGTACAGCAACTGAAAGTAATTCCGCAACATCGAGCCATCTACTGGAAGCTCCACCTGAAGGGTGGGTATAGATAGACACCTCAGCTCCTCGGGTCCTACTGCCCGCTCCGTGTATACCCCGCCCAGTGGTCCACCTCCAGGTACCGACTGCTCCACTAGCCTCAACCAAGATCAGTGCTATCCATCGTCTGCATCCAACACAACGTAGTGCGAGCATAACCCATGCAGGGGTGAGAATACGCTACTCAGTAGGGACCCTGAGACCCCCTAAGGTCTCCCAGAATCCACAAAGGATAATCCACAAAAGAAATATACAATCACGAAGTAACAACCAACACTACTTAGGTATATTCCCATACATATACCTAAGTCTTCAATTCAAGTTCGGCTCCAGCATCCGAGCCCAAGTTCGATTACGTCCACACGGGATAACACAATCCACAAAGGAAAGAAAGTCAATCATATTGAAGATAAAGATTGAAATTCAAGACCCAGCTCACACAGATATACTTCTTCGGTGATAGAGATGATCAGATATAGCCACTAATTCATCTATGTTGGGACCCACATAGGATACTAAACCATCCAAGATGCTGAACCCACAAAGGATTTCAGTGTAGTCTTCATTGCCGTCAAACCCACATAGGATTTCAGTACGGTCTTCATCGCTGCCGATCCCACATAGGATTTCAGTGCAGTCTTCATCACCGCCGAACCCACATAGGATTTCAGTACAGTCTTCATTAATGCCGAACCCACATAGGATTTCAGTGCAGTCTTCATCACCACCGAACCCACACAGGATTTCAGTAAGGTCTTCATCGCTGCCGAACCCAAATAGGATTTTAGTGCAGTCTTCATCACCGTCGAACCCACATAGGATTTTAGTACGGTCTTCATCGCTGCCGAAACCACATAGGATTTTAGTGCAGTCTTCATCACCGCCTAACCCACATAGGATTTCAGTACGGTCTTCATCGCTGCCTAACCCACATAGGATTTTAGTGCAGTCTTCATCACCGCCGAATCCACATAGGATTTCAGTACGGTCTTTATCGCTTCCGAACCCACGTAGGATTTCAGTGCAGTCTTCCTCACCGTTGCAGTCGCAGTCGCAGCCAGCTTTAGGGTTCCTGCACACAGCATGCTCATTCCGTGAGGGTCTGCTCCACGAGCCAAGGGGGTGATACATCAACTGACACGTAGTCCGGATTTGATGTATCTCAAAGTTCCATCTCGACAAGAGGAACACAACGTGAGAGATGGCGCATCAATCGGACGCCCGGTCTGAGAGTTATTGGATTTTTCGTTCCAGGGGCCCGGTTGGTTTTTAAGCCAAAACCAACCTGAACGCACTCCCACTGCATCCAAAGCTCGAGTGGAGTAAGGCAAAAGGTCCGTCTCACTAAGAGGAATCCAACAAAGTTGACAGCACGTCAATCGGACGTCCAAGGCTCAAGTTATAAGCGTTTCCGCTCTGAGGGCCCGGTTGGTTTCATGTTTGATCCTACCTGGACATACACACATTTCTCTGAAACCTTGATTGTAATATACCGAAACGACCGTCTCTATCCAAGGATCGCTACGCAACTGACGGTGTGTCGATCAGAGGTCTGTAGCCCATGTTACGGGAAACAGACCGAAACCGTCTGAAAATGGGGGGTATGGGCCCGGTCTAACCCGGCTGGGTGCGGTCCGGCCCAGCCTGGGTGGCCCGGCTCGGGGCGGCTTGGCGCTGGCCGAGCGGCCACGCAAAGGGGGCGCTGCCCCCTTGAATGAAGTCGGGGGGGCCCACGTGGGGGCCGCTCCTTGCCAACAGACGCGGCCTAGCGCCGCGTCCCCCCCTCTGTCCCGCGCGGTCGTGGGACCAGCCGCCTTCCACCGTGGCGGTCCTTCCCAGCGGCACGCCGGCAGGGTTTTCCGCGGACCATCGGACGCGATCCGGCAGTCCGTGTTTCCTGCCGTCTTTGCCCGCGGTCCTCCCAGGACCGACTCTTCACTATGAAGTCCTCAAAACACCATTGCGGCCTGCTTCGTCATCGCTCGTCGATCCGCACATCAAGAACAGAGAAACGGTGGGTTCAGACTTGTTCGTTGGTCCACACCGACCGCGTTAGCGGTTCAAATGACTTCCGGAAATTAATCACATGTCAAGGATATAGTTCTCAAGATTTAAATAAACCAACCCCCCTACCTCATGCTGTTGATGATCGAATATTGTCGTGGGAGAAGGAACGTCGCGGAAGAAGCGTCGCGGTAGGAGGATCGTTGGCGTCGCGGTACACGACATCACATCATCAAACTCCGAAGGTTCGGCGTTTTTCGTTGCCCTTCATCGGAGGCCATCATTCTTCATCGGCGATGGTGCGTTCTTCGCGTTCTTCAACGAAGAAGGTGAAGATTCAAGGCTTGAGTTATTCCTCTCCCAATTCTTCTCGCACAACGGGACAACAACCCAATAAAATAAGGCTTTTCCTTATTTTATTTCCCATGCCAACTATTTTGTAATTCAAAACAGATCACGTTTTAATTAATGAGCGTTGACCAATTAATGAGGCGTTTAAAAAAATTTAATTAAACACAAGAGTTGACTTGGAATTTAAAAAGGGGTGCGGGTGAGTTACCATATTAAATGCACGTTGAAGGAAAAAGGAAATAAAGGGGTGGGGCTCATGTGGGCCCCACCTCACTAATATCCTACCTAGGAGTTAGGGTATAAGTGGGTCCCACTCCTACCATCAAGCTTAGGGTTAAGCTACCTTAATTAAAAATAAAATTTGGTTGCACTAAATTTTATTTCATTCTTTAGTTAACCTAAAAATTTAATAACCTCACCCGAGCAAACACAACTATGGAAAATGAGTTTTTAAGCAATTATCAGCACTACAATTCCATCGGTGCCCTTGAATTCGATTCCGAGCACCGGTTCAATAGTTAGGAAAACCCGCTCGTTCGTTCACTGAACGTACCCGAGCCAAACTTCAGAAATTGATTCCGGGCACACCGGGCCTCAGAATCAGGTGCCGTCAGAAACTGTATTCTTGTAAAATTCCAAAGAAAATTAAGAAAAAAACTTCCTTGAAATATACAGGTCTTTAAATTACTCCCACCTCAGGGCTTTACGTCCCCGTAAAGATACATCATAAACTAGGGGAACAAATGTGGGTACTGAGCACGCATCTGAGCCTCCCGCTCCCAAGTGGTCTCCGGGAGGTTCCCGTGATTCCATATGATGCGCAGTAGAGGTATCAATTTTCCATTTAGGACCCGCTCCTGTCGATCATTGATCTCCACCGGGACCTCCGCAAAGGTCTCCCCATCGTCAAGGTCTAGTTCTCCATGGTCGATAATATGCGTCGGGTCGTGTACTTATCACCTCAGCTGAGATACGTGGTAGACGTCATGCACCCAGTGCAACTGAGGTGGTAGAGCCAGGCGATAAGCCACCTCTCCTATCCGACTGAGGACCTGGAATGGTCTGATGAAGCGTGGAGATAACTTGCTGCCCTGGTCAAATCTCTGTAATCCACGTCGAGGGGAGACCCACAAGAAGACGTGGTCACCATCCTCAAACTCCAGTGTCCTCCGCCTTTTGCCAGCATAAGACTTTTGTCGGCTCTTACCTGTCCTCATCCACTCATGGATGACCTGGACCTTATCTGTCGGGGTTTGGACCATCTCCAGTCTCATAAGTGCTGACTCCCCAGGGTCTATCCAGCACAGAGGTGATCTACAAGGCCGACTGTACAATGCCTCTTTTGGTGCCATCCCGATGGTGGAGTGGTAGCTGTTGTTGTAGGCGAACTCCACCAAGGGTAGATGGTCCTCCCGGCTGCAACCAAAGTCGAGGACACATGCATGGAGCATGTCATCGAGAGTCTTAATGGTCCTCTCCGTCTGACCATCCGTCTGAGGGTGAAAGGCGGTGCTCAGACGTAGCTGCGTCCCGAATGCCTCCTAAAACCCCTTCCAAAGCCGGGAAGTAAAGAGAGAATCTCGATCGGAGATGATTGATGATGGAACACCGTGAATCCGTACAATATCCTGAACGTAAAGGCGTCCCAAGCTCTCTACTGAGTCCTACTCTCTGATGGGTAAGAAGTGAGCTGACTTGGTGAGTCTTTAGACAATCACCCAAATGGAGTCGTGACCTTTGGAAGTATGTGGAAGTCCAGTCACGAAGTCCATATATATCCCATCCCACTTCCACTCCAGGACCTCCAAGGGATGTACTAAGCCTGCTGGTACCTAGTGCTCTTCCTTCACCTGCTGGTAGGTGAGGCATCGAGAAATAAACTCTACCACAGCGTTCTTCATACCCGGCCACCAGTGCTGTCGTCTGAGATCCTCGTACATCTTCACCACTCCTGGATATACCGCTAAAGGGGAAGTGTGAAACTCTCTCAGCACCTTCTCCTACAAAGCAGCTAGTACCATCGTACGTCCTTTGAAAAGGACATCATGTTCTCCTTCTACAAAGAAACCATCAGGTGCCTGTCCTGAGGATATCTGCACACGCCATGTCTCACAGTCAACATCCTCACGTTGTGCCTCTCTGACCTGCTACAATAGTGGGGGAGTGACTGTGAGTGACTGAAAAATGGTTTCTCCATCTCTATCCATGAAGGATATCTACAAAGAGGCTAGCTGCTTCGTCGCCTCCCCGAGTAGCTGGATGCCCGTCCTCCTGCCGAGAACATCGGCTACTACATTCCCCTTCCCAGAAGTATAGACTATCTCAAAGTAATAGTCCTGGAGGAACTCGAGCCATCGCCAATGTCTCAGATTCCGGTCCTTCTGCGAGAATATGTACCTGAGACTCTGGTGGTCAGAGTAGATTATAAAGAGCTCGCCCATCAGATAGTGTCACCACATTTTTAGAGCGAAGATCACTGCTGCTAACTCGAGGTCCTGGGTAGCGTAGTTCTGCTCATGCTGCCTCAACTGTCATGATCCATAGGTGATAACGGCCCGCTCTTACATCCGGAAACATACGAGTCTGGTCCCTGATGCATCTCAGTCGACTACGTACCCTACTCCCTCCTCCGGTAGCCTCAAGATAGGCGCACTGGTCAATCTCTGTCTCAGCTCCTGGAAGATCTGATGACATCTTCCTGACCACACGAAGGGTTTCCCCTTCTTCGTCAAAGCTGAGAGTGGTGCCGCAACTCTGGAAAAGTCTGGAACAAACCTCCGGTAGTACCCAGCTAGCCCCAAGAAACTCCACTCCTCCGTCACACTCCTGGGTGGATCCCAAGCTAGCACTGCCTCAATCTTCACAGGATCCACCGCAACTCCCACCTCAGAGATGACGTTCCCCAAGAAGTGGACCTCACATAACCAGAACTGACACTTCGAGAGCTTTCCATAAAGCTGGTGCTCTCGGAGTGTGTCTAGTACAACCCGCACGTGGTAGGCGTGCTCCTCCTCAGTGGTCGAGTAAATCAAAATGTCTTCGATGAAGACCACAACAAATAGATCGAGGTATGGCTGAAAGATCATGTTCACGAGACTCATGAACACAGCTAGAGCGTTGGTTATGCTGAAAGGCATAACCAAGAACTCATAGTGGCCATACCGAAATCCGAAGGCCGTCTTCTGCGCGTTCTCGTCTCGAACTCTGAGCTGATGATAGCCTAATCTAAGGTCTATCTTTGAGAACCACCGTGCTCCCTTGAGCAGATCAAAGAGGTCGTCAAACCTCGGTAGCGGATACTTGTTCCTCACGGTCACCTGGTTCAGGCGCCAATAGTCAACACAAAGTCGCAAGCTCATGTCCGCCTTCTTGGTGAAAAATATTGGGGAAGCCCAGGGTGAATCACTGGGTCAGATGAATCCCTTTCTATGCAAGTACGCCAACTATACCCGTAGATCTCGAAGCTCAGCGGGGGCCATCCGATATGCTGGAGTGGATATAGGGGATATCCCGGTGTACAAGTCAATATAAATGTCTACCTCTCTGCAAGGAGGTAGTCCTGGAACTTCATTGGGGAAAAAATCCGCACACTGATCCACCACTGCAGGAAAACCAGGACTCTGCACTTCAACTACTCCTAGGATGAGGCTAGCCAACTGATGGGTGATGGGATGTCCTCTCCTCTACGTGAGTCAATCCTATGCTGCAAAGGCTACCTTCTTGCTGGTGAAGGTGAACCTACTCCCGTCAGTGCGTACACACCACACCTGGCGCCTAATATAGTCGATATGATAATGGACTATAGATAACCAATCCATGCCCAAGATGACATCGTAAGGCCTCGACGCCGCTACAAGAAGATCCCAGCCGATGCTCTCGCCTCTTAGAGTAAGCTCACACTGCCGGCACCAGTGTGTAATCATCGAGTCTGCTCTCGTAGGAGTCTCTAGCCGTAAGGATTGAGCCAACGGCTCCGTCAGAATCTCCGAGATCCGAACAAGGGTAGCGGAAATAAAATAATGACTTGCTCCCGTGTCTATAAGAATTGCAGCAAGGGTGGAGTAGAAACAGATCGTATCGCGAATCATCTCTAGCGTGCCGTGGTCGTAGGCCTTCGTTGCCTGAAGCTGATCCTGTCTCTTCCCGCCAGCTCACTGTGGTCGGGGTGGACCTCCTGGTGGTGGTGGTGGAAAAGCGTCAAAGTGTTTCCCACCACCTACTGCTCGGCCAGCTCCCCTGCCTCGTCCGCCTGCTCTCAGCGGACCGCCACGGTCGACCCTCTGCCTCTGTTTGGGTAGCCCCTCAACCGTCTGCTGCTTCTCTGCACGGCGGGTCGGGCAGTCTCGAGCCATGTGACCCTACCCACCACATGCGTAGCAATGTCTGCTCCTTGGAAGGCTGACTCTGCGCCCTGTGCCCCACACCTCTGAGCCAGTGTCCTGAGGTCTTCTGCCTGATGGTCCGGTCCGCCTGGACCCCTGTGACATCCGTCGACTGCCTGCTGCAGACGACTCTGCTAAGTGTCGCCCTGTGGTAGGTCTCGCTGCTAGTGTAGGCTCGACAAGAAAGCTCTCTATGAGAATAGAACTCTTCAGTACTCCTGCCTGTGTCGGAATACTGAGGGGGATCATCGATGACCTGATCTCATTCCTCAGTCCCTGCCTGAAGGTCCGGGCCTGGAAGAATGGGTCCCGTACCATGTCCGTCGAATAGCGCGAGAGGTCGGTAAATATCACCGAGTATTGGGAGACCGTCATGCTGCCCTGCCGTAGCTGTAGAAGCTCCTGGATGTGCACCGTACGGAGGGGGGTTGGGATGAACTCCAAGAAGAAGAGGCTCTCAAAGTCCGTCCAGTGGAGAGACACCTCGTCGTGCACCTAGAGCATCAAGATCCACCATCTGCCTGCTGCTGCATGTAGGAGGCTCACTGCGAGTATCACCATGATGTCCTCTGGTGTCCCCACTAACATGAAAACTCGAACAACCACCTCCAGCCAATCCTCGGCTGCCTGAGGGTCCGTCTCCCTGCGGAACCTGGGTGGTCTCTAATGCTGAAACTCGTGCAGTTCACTAAGGCGACGTGCACTATCAGCGGCTGGGGCTGGTAGAATCGGTGGATCGGCGGGTAGAGGTACCGTCGGTGCTTCCACTGTCAAAGGGCCCTGTACCGAGGCCTCGCCACTCGGTGGGCTGTTGTCTCGCACAACACTCGGAACCTTAGCTGGATGCCGTCGTGTGGCCATCCTGAAAAGAAACAGGTGCGCCATGGTCAAAACAGTATACCTGGTGAGCTGACATAAAGTAATCACAAAGAAAACATTTTTTTAAAGCACACATGCAATAAATGTTTTCATGCATTGAGTCAGAAATCAGAAGTCAGGGTCCTGGTGTACGGATACGTCGGCCGCCCCACCAACACTAGACTCCCTGGACTGATAACCACACTCAATACCCTTAACACTATTTCTTCACATAGAAGAGAGATCATAGTCCAAAGTTCTGTGGTAGAACCGAACTCCTCTGATACCAATTTTTCATGACCCGTCCTCGGGGCCCATGCCGTGACTACCCCAAGCCCACCTCCCATAGGCCAGGGGCTGGCGACTAGCACCAAGGCTTAAATCCTGACAAAAAGAGGAAGGAATTGCCTTATAAAGTAAACAAACACCACAAAGTAAGCCAACAGAAGTAAAACAATAAGTAAAACTGAGTACAAAAGTAAGTGCTGAAAGTAAATGAGCCAGAATACAAACCCAAACTGAATGTAAAGTACAACTGAAAAGAAAGTACAACAACTGAAAGTAAAGTAGCAACGTCGAGCCGTCCACTGGAAGATCCACCTGAAGGGTGGGTATAGATTTCCACCTCAGCTCCTCAGGTCCAGCCGTCCGCTCCGTGTACGTCCTGCCCAGTGGTCCACCTCCAGGTACCGACTGCTCCACTAGCCTCAACCACGATCAGTGCTATCCGTCGTCTGCATCCAACACAACGTAGTGCGGGCATAACCCGTGCAGGGGTGAGTATACTCTACTCAGTAAGGATCCCGAGACCCCTGAAGGTTTCCCAGAATCCACAAAGGATAATCCACAAAATAAAGATACAATCACGAAGTAACAACAAACAATACTTAGGTATATGCCCATACATATACCTAAGTCATCAATTCCAGTTCAGCTCCAGCATCCGATCCCATGTTCGATTACATCCACACGGGATAACACAATCCAAAAAGGAAAGCAAGTCAATCACATCGAAGATAAAGATTGAAAGTCAAGACTCATCTCACACAGGTATACTTCTTTAGTGATAGATATGATCAGATATAGCCACTGATTCATCTATGCTGGGACCCACGTAGGATACTAAAGCAGCCAAGTTGCCGAACCCACAAAGGATTTCAGTGAAGTCTTCATTGCCGTCGAACCCACATAGGATTTTAGTACGGTCTTTATTGCTGCCGAACCCACATAGGATTTCAGTGCAGTCTTCATCACCGCCAAACCCACATAGGATTTCAGAACGGTCTTCATCGCTGCTGAACCCACATAAGATTTCAGTGTAGTCTTCATCATCACCGAACCCACATAGGATTTCAGTACGGTCTTTATCGCTGCCGAACCCACATAGGATTTCAGTGCAGTCTTCATCACCGCCGAACCCACATAGGATTTCAGTACGGTCTTCATCGCTGCCGAACCCACATAGGATTTCAGTGCAGTCTTCATCACCGCCGAACCCACATAGGATTTCAGTATGGTCTTCATCGCTGCCGAACCCACATAGGATTTCAGTGCAGTCTTCCTCACCGTCGCAGTCACAGTCACAGCCAACTCTAGGGTTCCCGCACACAACATGCTCGTTCCGGGAGGGTCCACTCCACTGGCCAATGGGATGATACATCAACTGGCATGTAGTCCAGAGTTGATGTATCTCAAATTTCCGTCTCGACAAGAGGAACTCAACGTGACAGACAGCGCGTCAATCGGACGCCCGGTCTGAGAGTTATTTGCTTTTTCGTTCCAGGTGCCCGGTTGGTTTTTAAGCCAAAACCATCCCGACCGCACTCCAACTGCATCCAAACCTCAAGAGGAGTAAGAAAAAAGGTCCTTCCCACTAAAAAGAATCCAAAAACGTCGACGGCACATCAATCGGATGTCCGAAGCTCATGTTATAAGCGTTTCTGCTCCGAGGGCCCGATTAGTTTCCTATTTGATCCCACCCAGCTATACCCAAAGTTCTCTGAAACCTTGAGTGTAATAAACTGAAATGACCGTCTCGATCCAAGGATCGCTACGCAACTAAAGGTGCATCGATCGGAGGTCCATAGCCCATGTTATGGGCAACAGACAGAAAAAGTCTGAAAATGGGGGGTCTGGGCCTGGTCCGACCCGGGTCTGGGTCCGACCCGGCTGGGCGTGGCCCGACCCGGTGTGGCCGGTCCGGCCTGGGCGGCTCGGCGCTGGCCGAGCGGCCGCGCAAAGGGGGCACTGCCCCCTTGAATGAAGTCGCGGCCCCCGCGTGGGGGCCGCTCCTTGCCAATGGACGCGGTCAAGGGCCGCGTCCCCCCCTCGGTCCCGCGCGGTCACGGGACCAGCCGCCTGCCGCCGCAGCTTTAGCGGCGGCGGTCCTTCCCGGCGGTGCGCCGGGCATCGCCGTCTCCTGGCGGCCGGCCAGTGCTAGCTGCCGTGCCGGCATGGCGCACCGGCAGGGTCTTCCACGGACCACTGGACGTGCTCTAGTGGTCCGTTTTGCCAGCTGTCTTCGCCAGTGGTCCTCCTAGGACCGACTCTTCACTGAGAAGTCCTTAAAATGCCTTTGCGACCTGCTTCATTGTCACCTCTCGATCTGCACCTCAGGAATAGAGAAATGGTGGGTTCAGACTTGTTCGTTGGTCCGCACCCACTGCGTTAGCGGTTCAAACGACTTCTGACAATTAAACACATGTCGAGGATATAATTCTCAAGATTTAAATAAACCAAACCCCTACCTCAAGCGGTTGATGATCGAATATTTTCACAGGAGAAGGAATGTCTTGGAAGAAGCGTTGCGGAAGGAGGATGATCGGCGTCGCGGTACATGACATCGCGTCATCGAACTCCGAAGGTTCGGCGTTCTTCGTCGCCCTTCGTTGGAGGCCAACGTTCTTCATCGGCGACGGTGCGTTCTTTGCGTTCTTTGCGTTTTTCAACGAAGAATGTGAAGATTCAAGGCTTGAGTTATTCCTCTCCCAATTCTTCTCACACAATGGGACAACAACCCAATAAAATATGGCTTTTCCTTATTTTATTTCCTATGCCAACTGTTTTGTAATTAAAAACAGATCACATTTTAATTTACGAGCGTTGTCCAATTAATGAGGCATTTAGAAAAATTTAATTAAACGCGAGAGTTGACGTGTCAATTAAAAAGGGGTGCGGGTGAGTTACCATATTAAATGCACGTGTAAGGTAAAAGGAAATAAAGGGGTGGGGCTAGTGTGGGCCCCACCTCACTAATAGCCTACCTAAGAGTCAGGGTATTAGTGGGTCCCACTCCAACCATCAAGCTTAGGGTTAAGCTACCTTAAATAAAGATAAAATTTGGTTGCACTAAATTTTATTTTATCCTTTAGTTAACCCCAAAATTTAATAACCTCACCCAAGAAAACACAACTCCGCAAAAGGTGTTCTTATGAAATTACCGGTTCTGCGATTCCATCGGTGCCCTCAGAATTCTATTTTGAGAACCGGTTCAAAAGTTATGAAAACCCGCTCGTTCGTTCACTGAACGTACCTGAGCCAAACTTCTGAAATTGATTCCGGGCACACTGGGCCTCAGAATCAGGTGCCATCAGAAACTATGTTCTTGTAAAATCCCAAAGAAAATTAAGAAAAAAGTTTCCCTTGAAATTTACGGGTCTTTATATAATAAGTCCATGAGACTTTTGAACTTGTTGGAAAAATATTTTATTGTGTCTTTTAGCCCATCAATATAATATTTCATTAGGTGGTTCTGAATAGGAGGTTGTGCACTAGTGGATGGCTGCTCATAGGGTCTTTGAAAAGTGGGTGGTGTTGGTAAGAAGGCTAGTTATAAAATTTCTTTTGTTGAAATAGTGGTGGGTTCTAGAATTGATTCTGGAATGGGGGTTGGTTTGGGAATAATTCTGGTACAGGGGTCAATCTTGATTATGATGATTTCCAAATCCCTTTTAGAATTGGATATGATCTATCCATACTTGATTTTACTAAAACATCCTTGGATGAAAATCTACTATGAAACTTTCCATTACCTGTATTTCAATACACTGTTCAACGAAATGATCAGGTGATGAGCATAAACCAATTGCCTTAGTTAGTGCTTGTTGGTCACCCAATTGTTTTAAGGCTATCTATATAACCAAAATAGTTAGATATTCAATCCTAGTTTCTAATAATATTGATGGATGAGAAGTTCTTACCTCATAAATACCTCTTTTACCATTACTTATTGTACAAAATTGTTGTGAGTTTTGATAAATTTTCTCAATAAAGCCCTTGGCTTCTTCTGGTGACTTTTCAATAAATGCACCTCAAGATGATGCATCTAGAAGGTTTATGTCATTGTCCACTAAGACATGATAATAGAAGATATGAAATTGATGCTCCTAAATTACATTATGGGGAAATGGAACATATATTTTTAAATCTCTCCCATTACTCGTAAGTAGTTTCTCTAGATGACTGTATGATAGTATAGATTTCCTTTAAAATGGTAGTTCTCTTTGAGGCGGGGAAGAATATTTTCATGAATCATCTTACAAATTCTTTCCAATAATTCACATCTCCTATTTTTAATCCATACAACCAATTTTTGGTAGCTCCTTCTAATGAAAATGGAAATGTCTCCGACTTTACCTGCTCCTCTACTACTCCTTGGGGTCTAAAAGTGGAGCAGACATGTGTAAAATATTTAATTTGTTTTTTGGTCTTCACCTGCCACGACATGAAATTTTTGGAGAAATGGAATCATGTTAGGTTTCATCTCAAATAATTTTATAACACCAGCATAGCCAGTTTATTATTTGGATGAAGTAATTGTAGTTCACAAAGGTCTCTAAGTGTTGGGTTTTCATTTTCATCAATTATGACAGGCACTGAGTGAACACTTAAAGTTTCAGTCGATTATACAAGATAAATTTCTTCAAATTTAGATCTAAAATTCTGGTTTCTAATTATATTCAACAAGGTTCTTTCAATTTCAATATCTATTGGGAATGGTCAGGGTTTTTACTTCTAGTCATGAAATATGAGAAAACAAATGTTGGCACTACCTCCCTGGAAACAACACCATGTTTTGACATGTGCCTATTGTGGGGTGTGCAAAAAAATATTTTACTAAGTTAAAATGTAGTATAGTAATTAACCTATCTTTTATCTAGATAGGAGCGCACAATAATCAAGCTGTCTCCTTAAAATTTGTGAAAAAAGTGAAGTTGTTTTTTTAAATTGTTTTATATTGAAAAGACAATAATGAAACTAAATAAAGGAATGAAATTAAGATCAAATTTATAAAATAGGTGATTGAATACTATTATATGTGATGGTTATTAGGTCAGTTTATGTTCTCTAATTGTAATTCTAGTATAGTTCAACTTATCTAATTATCTTCTTTTAAGACGATAAAAGTGAGAGTCAACAATCATTTCTTCTAACTCCCTTGGTCAAATAATAATTGTGAGCATAAAACTTACAAAAAGATCATATTGGTATAATCTCCTTCAATTGTGTTATAGAGTTGTATCTAATACCCTCAATTGACTTAGGCAATTCCTAATCGGGTCTTGTTTATCCCAAACAATCAAGAACGTTCACTATTACTCACACATGTACCGAATTGTAAAAGTTATTCCCAAAAACCAGAAGCTATAGAAAACTATGAATTTTTTAAAATTATGTAATTTTCATAATTAATCCCAAAATTCATCAAAAACACTAAAATGATGCTAATATACTCAAATTGAATAATTGATATGGATTAAATCATTGAAACACATATAAAAAATAATGAAAATATTAACTCTATCATTCACCTTCTTTGGAATCAATGGAATAACCATTGACACAAGTGTAAATAGATCCAATAACAAGATGACTTAAGAAAAGCATTAAATGCCATAGATTACTAACCCAAAAACCCAAAATATCATATATACCACTATATCCATATAATAATTGGAGAGGAGCTATAGAACAAGAGGCTAGATCATGGAAAAAATAGATATGGGCATATCCATTAAACCTCCTTTATCACCACCATAGAAACCACCCACTGGAACATTTAGTAGAAGAATAACAATCATGAAAATTCCAAAGTCGAAAAGGTTGAAGTGAAGCATGGATTGAAGCCAGCATAAGATGATCCTATTATAATTTTGATGTCTGATTGAACCACACATCCAAAATAACCCTTGAAACCATTATCATGGACCATGTATGATAGAAATAGAAGAACTGGAATCCAGAGTAGTGAGAATCATGCAAGGCTTGAACAAAGAAGCACATCCATGATTGAGCTTCCCACCCAGGATAATAAAGCTACCTCTGTGAAAATAAATACCTGAAATAAAAACATTGGAGAAACACCGCTAAGAAGAGAGCATCAGGTGTGTAAGATACCAAAAGGAATGAGTTAAAGGGGGAGACAAAGCTGAAGAAGTGGCACGCTAGTCACCCCCCACCGAGGATCCACTGAGGAACCATATCACATATAATTTATACATCAGAGACATATAACAATATAAATAGAATATTACTCACCTTGTAATTTTTCGTAAAAAAGTATCATCTTCATTCAAAAGGAAAACAATTTCATTAATTTATTTATTCAAACCAAAAATCTATCTAGTTTATGACTTATTATTCCCATAAATGGATATTTAGATCCTTTATATAGTTTAATCATTCACTAGATTGAAATAACTCAATAGTTTTTTCATATACATATTATTGATTAAATTTCACTTAAGGAACATTATTTGGACATACATTGGAATTATTTAGGATTAAGATATAGTGGTTATAATGATCTTGATTAATTTAAGGAACACAGCTAGTGATATGTTTCTTTTGTAATCAATTCCATCTATTCTCCTAAACTATTTTTCCATAAATAGTTCAATTAACATAGACACTCTACCATCCATATATGTAATATTCTTGATGACCCGTTTTATCACTATAGATCTTGACCCATTACGTAAATGAACCACATTCCAATCCTTTTGTGTGTCTTTGGATTAAATATCAATATTTTTTTAATACAACTAATAGATTCATAATATATAATACATAATTTATAAGATTATAGGAAATAAACATTTTCCATAACCTCATAATCATTATATCAAAGAAGTTTATACTTCATAAGAATATAAATATCCAAAATAAATTCATATGATCTAGTGTATATTGAGTTAGTTTTTCTTCCACTATATCTTTGGTAATTAACTAATCCATTTCTTGTTAAATTGATCTCTTTCATTTAAAGGTTAAGAAATTTTTAGTTTCATTCCAATATTTTGTTTGAAATTAGTTCATTTTCAATGAAAAAAATACTGAGACGTGAATAGTTTTTTCTTAGATAGACTGTTAAAATAATTCCCCTTATTTACTTATGAAAACAAAAAAGATATAGTATTATCATATAGTTCTAAACATGGACTAATTTTTATTAATAACATATGTTTCTGAACCCTAAAAAATTATAAAGTATATTTTAATATTTAACCCCATCCATATGACATATGGTGTCTTTTCTACTCTAATAGATGAAACTAGGTTTAGTTAAAATGGATCCATTACATTAGAATAACTCAAATTGGATGGATGTATTTACTGACCCTCACCATAGTAGCCTTAAGTCAATTGTTACTTTATTATAATGGAACTAGATTCATGGAATTAAATCCTAAATGAGGGAGTAGTTTTTTTATTGTGACAATAGATACAAACTTTAATTTCACATTTCATTTGAAAATATAAAATACAAAATAATAATTTTATATCGAAAATCATTTTTACCCTTACAATATCTATATTTTTAACCAATAAAATACACCATGTCAACCTAGGGAATGAATCATAAAAATGGGGGGCCCATATTTTGTGTAAGGGTATGAGTCCAATAAAACTAATATGTCATGAATAATATAGAAATATTAATTAATTATCAAAAAATGCATATAAATAATCACATGATCAAGAAAGTGATCCAGGGATATCATAAAAAATAAAATAATCACATGGGTATAAAAAAAATGTTTTCATAATGATGGAATTCATAATGCTGGAAATATGAATCAAATCAACAAGGCCTTTTTCCACATTATATTAAATAAATGGATATATCCTTAGTCAAAAACTCAATATAGTTTTTCTAATGCTACTAAGCAAAGCATAATGGGGTTCTAAAATTTCATATCCCACCTATCACATAATAATTCCAATGAATTCATCCACTAGATAGTCAACAAAACATAATCAACATTCCTAAAAAATCGGTAATTATCCATATTAGAATATCTATAATATAGAGTATATATACATTATGTAGAAAAAATGATAACGACCCATATAGAGAAAATAATTTAGATGGTATCATAGGAGTATATAATAATCATATGATTTTATAAATTATTTTGACATACATGAAAATAATTTAAAAAGATCACTGGAAAATTTCATCTTGATAAAAAAACATTTCACTCTGAATTCATGATTTAGAAGTCTAAAATATTTACCAAAATATCAAGGAATCAATTTTCCTTAAAATGAAAATTTAAAAAAAATAAATTAATCTTAAATTAAATCAGTTTTCATGGTGGTGGAAAATTCCATTCATTTTTTATAAATTAAAAAATCATTTTTTACACTATAGTAAAAAGGAAAAAACACACCTCATTCAAAAAATAATTAAGAGATTCCTTTTATAAATTTTACAAAAAGTAAAAAATGGGTTAAAATTGCATTAATAAATAATTTTATAATGATAAAAACATCATTTTATATATTTGATGAAAAATATTGACCTGGAATATTAAGATTCATGGCCTAGTAGAAAAAAGATGGTGGGGTTTCCTTAAAAACATTGTTTCATTATCTTCAGAACATAGAGAGTGGAAATTTATTGGGAAAATTTTAATTTATATAAAAAACTATATGGTAAAAAAATATGTTCAGTTTAATATAGATTGATAATATAATTTACCTAGTGGATTCATAATCATAAATTATCCTAAATAATATTGAGATTGTTAGATCAACCCTTACCTCGTGTCTAATTTCCATCATTCATGTTCGATCCTTAATTATAATAAGTATAGATATATTATAAATTTTTTATAAAATATAATCATATATATAACTCCAAAAATTATTTTAATATAACCTTTTATCACATATTTAATAATAATGCTTTATTGAAATCATATTTCTATTTGACAACTTGTCTTTTTTTCTGTATGTTTGGGTTTGGTAGATTTAGTCTTTAATTTGATCATGATTCCATAATATCTAAGATTTTAATAAATATATACATTATATAAATATATCCATTATATATATAGTTATTTATAAATGATAGCAATGAATAAATAAATTACACTGTTTGGGAGATGATAGGTTATATGTACACATGCACGCTACATCCATTTTTTAACGGATGGAACGAATGAAAATTAGATAATATTGACCATTAATTAATAATTCTTATATCATATATGTAATATTTTTTAATTAAATATATCCTTATTAACATATATGTAAAAATAAACCAAAAAAAGGAATCGCATCACATCGTGGATGTGGTAGTCCACACGTACACATGAGCATTGTTTTAATTTTCCAATGGGCTGTAAATAAATAAGAAATATGTTATATTATAACTAACTAAGTATAATTATGTAATAATATATATATATATATATATATTAAATCCATCATTATATCCATCCACAAAAGTTGGTGATAGAAAAAAAATTACGTTGGTTCACGATGTTGTAGTCCACTGTACACACAATCAATGCTTGTGTTTCCCATTTGATAGAAGAGGAGATAGATAAAGGTTATTAATTTAACCTAATGTAATATCAGTATATTTAAGGTTATTATTTTATTATTTCATTATAATTTAATAATATTCTAAATTGGTTGATGATGAAATTAATTGAATGTGAATGGTTAAGATTTATTACTCTTATCCGGACATCCTCTTTTATATAATACTTAAAGCCTTTGTAGGATAGATTTATGATGAGAAAATAGACAAAGGCCATTGGTTGGGAAGTGATAAATATTTTAGGTAGGTATTGGATGATCTAAAATTATCATGAAGTTGGAGAGGAGAGGATAAGTGTGTCCTATTATAAGTTATGGAGAAGACCCGATTAGAAATTTCTAAAAATAATACAATGTCATAAAGTCATTATAAAGAAAAATGTTTACAAATGGATAGATATTTAAATTTTTATTATCGTAAGGTATATATATTTAAAAAACTAATATAAATTCATTTTTAAATTTAAAACATATCATTATATTTTGGCTTTAGCATCCAGACAATCTTGTTTTATCTATAAATGTGGTAATAGATTTTGACTCTTTTTACTATTCATTAGAACAAAATATTAAGTTAAAAATTTCCAAAATATTAATTATTTTTATCAAAAATATTAAATCCATTTTATTAAATTGAATTAATATAGGATGTATATTTTAATATAATATTAATCCCAATAGCACAATGAATAACGATTTACCAAATAAAATTCTTTCTTAAGTATAAATAGTTTTTTAATCAAAATTTAACATAAAATTAATTCCAATAACCTATATTGTATTGATAATAATACAATTTATCTAATTTTTATTTTCAATACATTTTATTAAAAAACTTATATTTTTACATTCTCTAAACAAAAATAAAATTTCTAATAAAATTCGGTGTTTTTTACTATTCATCGAAAAAATAACATTTATTTGAATATTAAAAAAAACAACTAGAAGATATTTTTGAAATGATTATTTAATAAATTAATTTAACTTTGTCAAATATTTTAATTAAATTTTTCAAAAAAACATTAAAATAAGGGAACAAAATGTGATAAAACTGCTTTTTAGAAAAATGTTGTTTTCAGCATAAAACTTGATTTAGTCTAAACCCTTAGAAAGAAAAAATATTATCTGATTCATAATATATTTTAATAGATAAATTATATATTAATTTCATTAGAATTATTCTAAAATATTTATTAATTTAATTTATTAAAAAAATCTGTTGTCATAAAAAACATTTTGAAATAAAAAATTTCTTTTTCTTTCAAATGAATATTTTATTTTCAACTCTAATTAATGAGAAACAAGTGAATTTATTTTATATATATAAAAACAATATAATTTTAAAAATTTAGTTATATTAATTCATGGCCTATAATTTAATGGACTTGTGATAATGGTGTTTCGGTGCGGATGTGCGTCGGGTTACGCTGTTCCGCCAGGACGCGTTCGCGCGTGCACCCGTCGACCCGAGGGGATGGGCGCGCGGCTTGTGGTCCCGCAGTCCCGCTTTCCAAGGGCGGGCGGCATTCGTCCCTTATTCAGGGGCGTCTGCTCCTTGATCGAAACCGGGATGATGGGATGTCGGCTCCTCCTTCCGTGGACGTCTCCTCGGAACTCGTCGCCTAATCCGGGTCTCCCTCATAGATTTAAGAATGTTCGTGAATCTCGTTCCCGGCGCCATGTCTCCATGGACACCGGTTAATTACGCTGCTTCCGCCCGGACGTTCCAAGGAGTCTGGTCGGGGCAGCAACCTGCGGTGAGGAGACCGGGTGGCTCTGGGTGTCGGGGGCGTGTCTTAACACTGCGACTCTGCATGTCTGCCTTCCGTACCTAATAGGGCTTCTCGAAGGCGTGATGGCCTGAGGCATCCCGCGCTTGGCGCGGGGAACTGTGTTACCTGAGGTTTTCCTCAGCTTCCCATGTTTAACACGGGGTATCCCGCGAGTTTAACGTCCAGCGGGGACGGCATCGGACTGATCAACACGAGGAGTGGACCAGATGACAGAACCCCTTGCGAGGAACCTCCGACGCTGGGGCCAGCACATGGGCGACTTCCCGAGTGAAGTGGAGTGGAATGGAATGGCATGAACCCACCGGGATGTGGCGGCCCGGGTAAGGATCAGGGTGGATGATGGAGTGAAGAGCTTGGACCCCGTAGGGGCTTCCTACGTACCGCGCGTTAGCGCGGATCAAAGTCAGCGTAGTTCGGACATACAGTTTAACGTCATGCTGGACATCGGCAAGCCGACTCACGAAGAGATCGAGGCCGCCGAGCGGAGGATTGAACCGAACCACCTCGCACAGAGGGGGATGGAACGGCCGGGTGGATCACAGTTTTACGTCATGCTGGACGTTGGCAAGCCGACTCACAAGGAGATCGAGGCTGCCTGGAGAAGGGTTAAACCGAACCACCTCGCACACAGAGGGGGATGGAACGGCCAGGTGGATCACAGTTTTACGTCATGCTGGACGTTGGCAAGCCGACTCACGAGGAGATCGAGGCGGTGGGGAAGCACAATGGAGATACACACGTGCAGTCCCCCACAGAGGCGGATTCATAGGTGAACAAACGCAAGTGTGAACCCGGGAGGGGTCCACTGATGGACGAACCGATGTAAATACGACCGGGACGACCTGGTGGTGGGCTTGAACCTCGGAGAGGCTTCCTACGTACCCTGCTTAGAAGACAGGGATCAAACTCCACATAGTTTGTTCTGTTTGCAACACTCTACCCCCGTGGGCGAATGCCACTCCAATCCCGACATCCCTGCAGAAACAAGCGGGTGGGGCCCACATCCAAACCGGGGGGACCCTGCGTGCGAGACACGGGATCAGGTGATGCGGACGGTTTAACGTCTTGCCGGACGAAGTACAGTTTAACGTCGTGTGTTGAGGACGAAGCGGACGGTTTAGCGTCTTGCCGGACGAAGTACAGTTTAACGTCGTGTGTTGAGGACGAAGGTGCTTGGCAGTTTAACGTCTTGCAGCGCAGACGATGGTGCAGTTTAACGTCGTGCGGGACGTAAACACCTGGCAGTTTAACGTCTTGCAGCGCGGACGTGGCACAGTTTAACGTCATGTTGGACGTATGCAGTTTAACGTCGTGCAGGACGTTGAAGTCGCCGATAGGTCCGTGTCACTTCACGCGAGCCTAGAGGGCCGCACGGAAAGACAACGCACAGTGCGGGCACCCGGGATGAGGATCATCGGGCGCCACGCAGGCGGGTACCCAAAGGGGGTCAAAGGGGGCGACCCTGGCGGTTTGCGCGCAAAAGAGGAGCTTTGCGCGCAATACTGCGGGTCGGCGCGCAAATGGGCGGCTTGGGCCAGAACTTTGCGCGCGGATGATAGAGATTGCGCGCACCGGGATTCGGATAGCGCACGGGGGCAACAACTCATTCTTTAATCGAATGGCCACTTTGAAAATGGGGGGTGCGCGCAATCGGGATGGATTGCGCGCACCCGGGGGCAATTGCACGCAAGAGGCTTCTTTTGCGCGCAAATGCCTTTGAGTGAAGGGTTATTCAAAGGAAAGGAGCCAAAGGGATTGCGCGCGAAGGCGAACCCCGAGGCTTTCTTGCGCGAAAGAAAAGAGGTTACCTGAAGATCGGCATTGCGCGCGGAAGGGGTTGGATTGCGCGCACGAGAGACCTTTCGAATTTTGGCAACCTTCAAAATGTCGGGGGTCGCCTTATATTTATAGGCAACCCCGGGCGCGGAATCCAGTTCGCGGGCGCGCAATTCTCTTCGCGCGGCGCGGAATCGGGACCGGCGCGCAGGGGAGTCGCGCGGGCCACGGGCGCGCAAAATTGCGCGCCGGCCCAGCGCATTGCGCGAATCCCGGGAGGTTTGCGCGCGGCTCATCAACATTGCGCGCAGGTCTCCAAAATTCCGCGCAAGGCCTCCGGGCCCTCCGAAACATGCTTCCGACTCCAAATATGACCTCGCTTTCCGCATTCGGAGCTTCGTTTTGGAACAACGGACTTTTCCAGCGTCTACAAAAGCCCCCCCTCGGAATCTGATCAGCGAGAGGTCGCAACGATCGGGTTCCGAGGGAGACGCCGGAATGTCGAAGTCCTGGGTGGCGCGGGATTGTGGTGCGCAAAAAAGGGCGTCGGGCGCGAAATTCGCCGCTGCGGTCGCGCAAAGCGATTTCCGCGCGGCGCGGACTCCCGGACTTGCCTATAAATAGGGGCCCTGGGTCCCCCGCACCGTACACTGGCCTTCCGCGCGATAAGCATTCGAGCTCTCGTGCGCAAAATTGCTTTTTCCGGCGCGGAATTCGCCCGCTCGTCGCGCAAACCTGTCCGGGATTCTGCCTGCTTTTGCGCGAACACCCGGGGTTTTACGCGACGGACTTCCTGATTGCGCGCCGTCCACTAGGATTGCGCGCCAACTCTCAAACTTCTCTACCAGCCTCGTCCGATCCCGCACGCTTCATCCCTTTACCCGCACGACTCCCGAAGCTTCTGAGATGGCCGCGAATCAAGGAAATGAGGGGGATGCCGCCACTCGCAGAGCTGAGATGGCGACGAACGAGGGGGTCTACGGAGCCAAGGAGATTGTGTCGAACAATCAATCCTTGTTCGACTTGCTGACGCCGGCCCAGAAGACATATCCACTGTCGGACAACCTGCCGCTCTGGAACTTCGGCATCCTGGATGAGGTTCCGGTGCCAGGGTTCGAGGTTGATGCGCCACGGACGTGGGTGACTCGGGAGGACGAGCTTCCCCGCTACAACATCACCAACAATGGGCATCCTGCCAGGGAGACCAGACACTTGGATGTCTATGTCCTGAACCCGAGGACGCGAACCATCGCCGGGGGTGAGCCTACTGCGGAGAACTCTCCAGCCCTCTACTCGAGCATATATCGCCAGAGTGTCACCGACGACACCAAGGGCTGGCTGAAGGACTGGGACTTGCGATCTGGGGGCAATTTCACCAGTGAGTGGGCCTGGGCGTTCTGGGTACGCCACACTTGCGATCACTTCGCGGAGGAGCTGCGGTACATCGGCCTGTTTGAGGCGGTGTGGACGTCGCAGTTCCACTTCTACCAGCAGTCCGAGCTCGGGCCGGAGCTGTTCACCCGCTGGTCCCCAGATACCAACACCTTCCATCTTCACCATGGGGAGGTCGACATCGGTCTCTGGGACATCCAATGCATCGGAGGTATCTCGCTGGAGGGTTACCAGTACGATGAGTTCCTGCCTCCGAAGAACATCTGGGAAGACAGGTCACGGACTCCCATTCTGACCTGGCATCTACTTGACCTGGCTACGCAGCGGCTCGGGATCAAGGACTTCCAGAAAGACATAGCCTACAAGGAGTGGTTCGGCCAGTTCTTGGAGCATGACCCGACGGTCAAGATGCCAGGCAGGGGGAAGCGGTGCCCGACCGCGGCTCAGAGGAGCCGGAACGGGTCGTACTGGCGGGTCCTGGAGACGGGCGACTACCGCTCATGGGGGTACCGCGTCATCGAGGCCCGGGACCCAAATGTCCGGTACGCGGCGTTCCTGGCCGCCTTTCTGAGTGGGTGGCTCCTGCCAGTGCAGGACGCGAGAATGGGCGTCCGCCCGGCAACACTGGCGATGGCGGGCGCTATGGCCGCCAACAAAAGATATAACCTCGGGGTCCCAGTGTTGGCTAAGCTGTATGCCATCCTGGGACGCATCTCATGAGGGGGGTCGCCACGAAGGATCTGTGGGCCCTTCTAATTCTTCCACGGCTGGGTGGCTGCTCACCTTGGTGGGTACACGTTTCCGAACGCCATCATTCCTCCGGGAAACGGCCTGCGACCCTCCCTGCTGAACATTTCGGGGGTCGCTCCGATGACCCTAAGTGAGGTGGGCGTGAGGATTCGGATTGGCAATCACGCCAATTTCAACTTCAGCCCGTTCCCCACTCCTGTCGGCCAGATGATCGACAATGGGCAGGGTCCGCTGGAGCAGCATGAATACTTCCTGAACATGCGGGGCGGGGTGCTCGTGGCTCGGATCGACGGGAAGGTGATCTGCGAGCCTTACGTGCCAACCCGGTTCGCCAGGCAGTTCGGGTGCCTTCAACGGATGCCGAAGAGGGTATTCACTGCTGTTCGGGAGGAGACGAACCCCTGCGTTCTTCGCCAGATGTGGCTGATGTTCGTCACCTTTGGCTCTGGCGACGTCATCACTCTCCCTCCTACCGGGGTCGACGCAGGCTTGGCAACTGAGTACGCAGAACACTGGGCCATCGTGTACCCCGAGGGGCTTCTACGGAAGCCAGTTCGTCAGCTCGAGGTCACCCGTGCGGAGACCGGGCGTCAAGGAAGGAGGCGAGGCGCCGTTACACGGGGGAGAACGGAGGCGGGCCAAGCAGCGGAGCCGGCGCGAGCAGGGACTTCGGCGGCGGGCACATCGCAGGCTGCCGCTACGACCTCGGCGCCCAGGGAGGGGGCACGTGCGGTGGTCGAAGAGCGGCCCGGGAAGCAGGTAAGGCGTCTGCTCGAACCCTCCCACGATGTAGTCTTCCCGGCGCTGTGGTCGGCCTGGATGACCCTACGACAGTCACTGGGGACCGACGCCATCTGGCGAAAGATACTCGGAGAAGGAATCCATCTGCCAGAGGTCGGGCGCCTCCATATCACCGACAGGGTGGACTTCAACCGGCAGTATGCGTATCTGACGGCCATGGACGAGTACGCGCGCCAACGTGGTCAGCTTGCGGAGCCATCCCTTCTGGTGAAGGTGATGCTCGGTCTAGAACCCGCTCCAGAACAGATGCCGCCGGCGGAAGATGACAGTAGCAATGACTCCGAGGAAGAGGAGGAGATGGGGGAGGATGAAGGCTCCGAGGGAAGATCCCATCAGGGGAGCCCGCGGGAGAGCAGCGAGGTGGCCGGCTCTGACAATGTTGATGTCACTGAGCCCCTCGAGGTTCGCTTCTATCCCTACTCAACCTGCTCCATCCATTCTCTTATGCAGCTTCTAACCCATTTCTCCACCTTTCTCAGGAGCGCACGGATGTTGGTCAGGCGTCCTCAGCGGGAGTAGGAGAGGCGCCAGCAGGACAAGGCGGGGGCCAGACGCCCATTATTGAATTAACAAGCGCTAAAGGGTCCCCTGCTGCAACTGTTCCTGCGGCGGACGGGATAGCGGAAGATGACACTCTGAACTCCCGTAAGTCTCCTTACTTTACTGCTGGTGCTTGTCGTTGACGATCCGTGACTAACCACGGCATGCCTTGCGCAGTGATCTCAGGACTGGAGGCCCGTCGGGCTACCGAACCCGGGCTATCTACGAGTGGACCAGTGGCAGACATGCCGCCTGCTCCGGAACAGACTTCCCACACCGAGCCGGCCCCACCAACTTCTGATCAAGGGGCTACGGACGTCGGCGGTGCTGACATCGGAGAGAGGTCGGGGGCTGACGAGGGTGTCAACGCCGCTGGGGAGAGAGAAGAAGGTCGCCCAGATGTTGGGGAACCTATCCCCCATGAGGACAACCCAGGGGCGGACCCTGCAGCAGACCTGCTGGCTGCCTTCCCTGCCTACCGGCCTGCCGACCCCGAGGAGATGGACGACTCAGACGCGGAGGCGGTCGAGGAGAGCCGGATAATGCGCCGCAGGGGGTGGAAGTGCATCCAGCGCTTCCTCAAGCGAGACCCATCGGAGTGGCTGGGGCGCATGGGATCACTCCAAACCTGGCTGCGCTTCCTGTGTGCCGGGGGAGCTGATGCTCAACGCCTTCATCTGAAGGTCCGTGATTTCATGGCCGAAAAGATGCGCGAGAGCTGCCGGCGTGCCGACGTCGCACAGAGTCGGGACATGTCGGAGAGCACGCGGGCGCTCCTCGCGGCGGAGCAGGAAGTCCGGCGTCTCGAAGGGCAGGCGGCAGAGAAGGAGGCCTTCGTCGCAGCGTGTACTGAGCTTGTGGAGCAACTATCGGCCCAACTGATCGAAGCCCAGGTACAGCTGACGGAGGCGGGCCAACAGATGGTCACACTCCAAGTCGAGCGGGAGCGTGCACAGGCCAGGATCGACGAACTGTGTGCTGCGACCGCCGACGAGGAGAGGGCACGCAGAGAGCGAGAAGCAGCTCTGGAGGCCGCCAGCCAAAGGGTAGCGGCGTTAGAAAGACTTATCCAGCACGCTAATCCCTAGGGGCTTTGTTTTTTGCCATTCCCAGAATATTTTGCTTCTGCTACTCAATATTTTGTTCCATTTGTATGAATCACCATATTTATCTGCATCTTTTGGTTTAACATGCTCGACCACAATTCATTGTCTTGCGGGAGCGTTAACCAAGCTTCAGGCATCCACAATTGGGCCTGGATTTCTAGAGAAAAGAGGGAGATCATTCCTAGGAAAGGAGACCTCAGACCTAATCAATGTATCATCCCCCCAACTTGTTCCAACACACGAGTGGGACAACGCTAGGGGCGTTGAGATTTTATCCGAACATAGGGAAATGAGAAAGGGTGAATCGCGCGTCCCGAATTCAGAAATCCACAACGGTTGGCCTTCCAGGAAATGCCCAAGACGGAAAGCGGACAATGGATCAATCGACCATACTACTGCGATAGACGGACCAAAGGTCATCATCCATATGGCAGGAGGCAGATCACATGTCATCATCAATGCCGCTTTGGGGGTTCCTTCAGGCACAAGGGTGGAAATCCAGATCAACAGGGCATGCGAAGCGTGGGGCGAAGTGATGATTTGTTCGGATAGAATCCAACGCTCTCAAAATTGCGCCACCGTGGGGAAAGCGTATTAGGCGGATGCATTAATCTGGCCGTGAATCACCCCAATTCTCAGACAGAACCTCTTTGAAGAGGAAACCGTCGCTTCCCATCATTGCGATGGGGCATCCCGAGCTGAATCGGGGAGAATATCACATCTGCACCACTCTACCCGAAGTCAGGCCAGACGGCCGGCGACGAGGAGGGGCGGGACTTGGCGATCCCTGAGGCTGGACCCAAGTCAGAATGCCCAGGCGTTCCTACGTACTCCATCAGGCTGGAGATCAAGCCATACGTAGTTCTGCGAGTGCAGTTTAACGTCATGCAGGACGCAGAACCCCGTTTGGGGAGATCTTAGTTTAGGGTCGTAGAGCTCGGACCATAAGGGGAGATCTTAGTTTAAGGTCTTAGAGCTCGGACCATAAGGGGAGATCTTAGTTTAAGGTCTTAGAGCTCGGACCATAGGGGTAGATCTTAGTTTAAGGTCTTAGAGCTCGGACCATAGGGGTAGATCTTAGTTTAAGGTCTTAGAGCTCGGACCATAGGGGTAGATCTTAGTTTAAGGTCTTAGAGCTCGGACCATAGGGGTAGATCTTAGTTTAAGGTCTTAGAGCTCGGACCATAGGGGGAGATCTTAGTTTAAGGTCTTAGAGCTCAGACCATAGGGGGAGATCTTAGTTTAAGGTCTTAGAGCTCAGACCATAGGAACCTCAAAGTACGCCGCATCGTGGTCCTATCCCCTGGATATGCGAAGACGCACTGGGGAATAGTGTCAAGAGTGTCGAGATTTTTCCTGGCCAGAATGGGAGGTGGAAAATGTGATGTGAATCATGCGGCCATTCACTCAAGGACTGGGGGCACCGGCGTGACGATATGGGAGTACTGCCGACCGTGGCGGAAAAGCAGCATCAATATCGCACTAACCGTTGATGGAATGAGGCAGAAAACGAGCATCAACCGCTCAATCGCAGGATTCATATCGATTTGCTGCCCGAGGCCATTGGGGGAACCAGCCCGAGTCAGTGGGAGAGCACTGAGGCATTGTGTCCAAACCGTTCACGGGGGCTCCACCCAGGGCGTAGGCGATGGGTCCGAATGAAATGGAGCACGAAGCCTGAAAATGGAAGGAACCTGACCAAGCTAAACCTGACCCTCCTGGTAATAAACCAGAGTACTCTTGACACCAGTGGACCACTGCAAGGGGTCGAGGGACACGCCTTGAGGGTGGCCTGAAGGCGGCGGACTCCCCAGAGAAGGGGGGAATCTTTAAGAGGTGGGGGCTGGACCCGAAGTTTCAAACATCCGGGCGTTCCTACGTATCCCATGAGGATGGGAATCAAGCCACACGTAGTTCTTGAAGCGCGGCGCAACACAATCGGGCACCAGTGCGGGGAAGGGTGCGGGTCTGACCCTCGCACACAGAAGAAGCGGTATTTGATATTTCTTGTTTGTCCTTAAAGATGGATGGTTTTTCGTGCAGCGACATGCCTGTGATTAAGGAATCCCTGGTGTCGCCACAATAATAAAGCCATGAAAGGCATTGATGAATGGCGTGGTTATTAACCAGCGCCCAACGTGAGTGTCCCCTGAGGTGAACATCACGATGCAGTGCCGTTTCTCGTCGGGCGGCCAAGACGGTCACAGTTTATGGTCGTGTGGTAGGACCAGACAACACAGTTTAAGGTCGTGTGGTTCGGACCATGGAGGAATCCGCGTATTGCGATATGGCGGACTCAGTGGAGGTGGGAACATACCCAGCCCTGCGGTCACGCACGATTCCAGGAGAAGAGTCCTGGGATAGGGGCCTGCGTATGCCCATCACCCGAGGGGCAGAGATGCTAGCCTCCAGATATACTGGGCCCAAAACGCGATTGTTCAGGCGACTCCTTCCTCCTTATGGGGACGAGGGTCCAGCTACACATGGCCCTTAGGGAGGACATCAGCATATATCCTTGGTGCTCAGATCGTGGGAGCCTCGACAGACACCATTACCCTGGTTGGTCTGCCTAACGTGTAGAGGTGTACTGAAGGTCAGTATGAAGAGAGTGTCGAGATTCCACTACAACGCACAAAGGCGGAGTGTGATGAGGACCGCGCAACCAATGTTCAGAGCCTAAAAGAGCCGACATGGCGATCAAGGATGTCTCTGACCATATTCGCAACACGACATCCGATCGCGTCAGCCTAGAAGGGGGCAAGCAAACGAGCATCAACCACTCAATCGCAGGATTCATATCGATTTGCGGCCCAGGACTCGCCGGTAAATCGACCCGGAGCGGTAGGAGAGCACTGAGGCATCGTACCCAAACCGCTAACGAGGATCCCTTTGAGTGAAGGCTCGAACAAGAGGAAGCGCGCGGCCCGACAAGCAACACAGGACTTGCCGGGATTGCATCCGACACTACGGGTCATAGGCCAAAGTACCCAAAACATGTTAACAGATCACCGGGAAGGGTCGGAGGACTCACCCTGAGAGCAACCAAAAGACAGCAGATCCCTGTGATCAACCAAGAGACGGGGCTGGACCTGAAACACAAGCGTCCAAGCGGTCCTACGTATCCCATAAGGATGGGAATCAAGCCGTACGTAGTTCTTGAGAGGCAGTTTAACGTCATGCAGGACGATGAGGGGTGTGAGGTAGTCCTACACACGGGGGAGGCGTACGGCGCGACCAGTAGACCGACGTGAATGAGGACATAATCTCCCGCTCACGTCATACGCCTCACACAAAAAGGAGGGGAACTTGGGCCAGAGACCCAACGCGGGATAGGGATTCCCGGAAAATGGGGCTGGGCCTGAAACATGAATGTTCAGGCGGTCCTACGTATCCCATAAGGATGGGAATCAAGCCGCACGTAGTTCTTGAAGTGAATTTTAACGTCGTGCAGGACGAAAAGAGAGAAAAATGGAAGGGGGGAGCAGAAGGCATCCCCAAACGTGGCGGGGTGTACAGCGTGACGAGCAAACCGACGTGAATGAGGGCATAGCCTCGCGCTCACACCATACGCCGCACACCCGGGGGCAACTGGGCCAAGGGCCCGAGATGGGATGGAAATTCCCGAAGGATAGGGCTGGGCCTGAAACATGAAGGTTCAGGCAGTCCTACGTATCCCATAAGGATGGGAATCAAGCCGCACGTAGTTCTCGAGAGGCAGTTTAACGTCATGCAGGACGAATGCTGAACAGTTTAACGTCTTGTAGCTCGGACGTAGTACAGTTTAACGTCATGTTGGACGAATGCTAAACAGTTTAACGTCTTGTAGCTTGGACGAAGATGCTTGGCAGTTTAACGTCTTGCCGCGCGGACGATATGCTGGGCAGTTTAACGTCATGCAGCTTGGACGTAGGCAGTTTAACGTCGTGCAGGACGTGGTACACTCAGACAAAATACTGCTTGAGGAACCTAGCGTTGGTGGGAGGAGTGACACGCTCACCATCCATAGTCGCTAGGGAGTACGCGCCATTGGGATAGACCTTGTGGACGACAAAAGGTCCCTCCCACTTGGGCTCCAACTTGGGTGGCTTCCTGCCGGGGATCATTGGCGCTCTTAGGGCTAGCACTAGGTCACCCTGCAGGAAGGAGCGGAGGCAAACCTTCTTATTGAAAGCTCGAGCCATTGTGCTTTGATGCCTCTCCAAGTTGTGCAAAGCGTGAAGTCTATTCTCATCCAGTGCTTCCAACTCGACTAGGCGGGCTTCAGCAGCTCTGTCCAGCGCTTGCTGGTCGTAGACCGCAGTGCGCAAGGATGATAACTGGATCTCGATGGGCAGGACGGTCTCAGCTCCATACACCAGGGAATAAGGGGTCATCTGGGTGGAATTGCGAGTCGTCGTCTGATAAGCCCAGAGGGCGTTGGGGAGCTTGTCCGGCCAACTCTTCTTGTTCTGACCAACCATTTTTTGCAGAATGTTAGAGAGGGTTTTGTTAAACGCCTCGATCTGTCCATTCGCCTGCGCATGATAGCGAGATGTATGGTTCGAGCGAATGTTGTACTTGGCGTACAACTTCTTCAACTCGGCTGCTCGGAAATTGGCTCCGTTATCCGTGAGGATAGCGTGAGGCACTCCAAATCGATGAATGATGTTGGAGGTCACGAAGTCAGCGATCGAACAGGATTTGACCTCTCTGAGCGGAATCGCCTCTGCCCATTTGGAGAAGAAGTCTGTGGCGGTCAGAATGAACCGGCACTGGCGAGCTGTCGCCGGCGGGTAGGGTCCCATAACGTCCATCCCCCAGACTGCAAAGGGCCAAGAATACCTGGTGGTATGGAGAGGCTCCGGCGGCCGATGCACAAAGTTCGCATGAACCTGGCACGCATGGCACCTCCTGGCATACTCGATGCAGTCATTGATCATGGAGGGCCAGAAGTATCCCAACCTCCGAATCTGGTGGGACAGCTTCGGCCCAGTCTGATGGGCGCCGCACGAACCAGCATGAACCTCTTGCATGACTCGTGGGATCTCAACTCCCTGAAGGCAACAGAGGAGAACACCATCAAATCCGCGTCTATAGAGGATCTGCTCCAGGCCGGGACTGCTCTGGAGGACAAACTGCGATGCGCGGCGTCGAACTCGCTCGCGCTCGGCCCGATCTGACGGGAGAATGCCATGTTGGAGGTACTCAACCAAGGGCGTCCTCCAATAAGGGACTGGTTCGACTGCCGTATCTGGGGTACTCGGGGCTCCGGGCGCAGGGGCAACCGCGGTGAGATTACTTACCGACGGGTCGCGATCTCCTTCCGGGATAACGGGAGCGATGAGCCTGCGGTGCGTCACGCGGACGGTCAGGTTATCCTGTTCTGGCTCTGCAAGTGACGCAGCAAGGCTGGCCAAGGCATCTGATCGACCGTTCTGCGACCGGGGAATATGGACAATTTCTGGCCGAGAAGGGAACCGGGCCATCAGAAGGAGGGTGCACTCCAGCAATGGCACAAGTTCCGGCTTCCTGACAACATAGTCGCCATTGATCTGCTTAACAACTAGCTCGGAGTCCCCTTTCACGCACAGATGGGGCACGTCGATCTCGAGAGCTAACTCGAGGCCGGTGATGAGGGCATGGTATTCCACCTCATTGTTGGTACAGCCCTCTGACAACAGGAAAGAGTATGGCAGTACGGCTTGCTCCGGGGTAATGAAGACGATACCCAAACCCACTCTGTTGAGCTTAGGATTATCAAGTCTTCTACCGGTGGGGCTCCGGGAGGCACCGTCAAAGTGCATCTTCCAGCATGGACCGGCTCGATCGACCGAGAGGATGGCCTCATCAGGAAAGCCTAGATCCAGCGGCTGATCCGCGGAGGTTGGGTGAGCTGCCAGAAAGTCTGCCAATGCTTGCCCTATGATGGCCTTCTGAGACACATACCTGATGTCGAACTGCTGGAGAATCATAGCCCACCGCGCTAGACGGCCAGTCAACATAGGCCGGCTCAGGATATATTTCAACGGGTCTACCCGAGAAACCAACTGTACCTCATGGTGCTGCAAGTAGTGCCGTAATTTCTGTATGGCAAATACGAGCGCCAGGCAGCTCTTCTCGATGGGGGAATACCTAACTTCCGCATCGAGGAGCATGCGACTGAGGTAATAGAGTCTATTCTCTGTTCCCTCGTTGTTCTTCTGGGTGAGAAGGGCGCCAAGGGACCGTTCCGGGGTGGTCACACAGAGGACCAGCGGCTTTCCGGATACAGGCGGCATCAGAACCGGAGGTTGAAGCAGGTACTGCATGATTTCCTCGAAAGCGGTCTGACACTCTTTATCCCATACATAGGTGGCACCTTTCTTCATGAGCCGAGAAAAGGGCTTACACTTGCCGGCCAGATTCGCGATGAATCGGCGTATATAGGCTAAGTGGCCTTGGAACCCTTGCAGTTCCCGGATGTTACCTGGGGGAGGCATCTGGATAATCGCCCTGATCTTCTCTGGGTCGACCTCAATACCCCGGTATCTTACCACAAATCCAAGGAACTTTCCGGAGGTGACCCCGAAGGCGCACTTCAACGGGTTCATCTTCAGGCAGCGAGACCGGAGGAAGCCGAACACTTTCTCAAGATCTTTGAGATGGTCCTGACGCTGGCGCGATTTGACTACCAAGTTGTCGACGTAGCATTCCACCAGTGTGCCAAGGATTGGCTTGAATATGCAGTGCATCGCCCGTTGATAGGTGGCACCTACATTCTTCAGGCCGAAAGGCATGACCCGGTAACAGAAGGTACCTTGGGGGGCCCTGAAGGCAGTGAACTCCTCATCCTCAGGGGCCATCCGAATTTGGTTATATCCGGAGTATCCATCCATGAAGGAGAGGGCTTGGAACCCTGCCGTGGCATCAATCAACAGCTCTGTCATTGGAAGGGGAAAATCATCCTTCGGACAGTGGCAGTTGAGATCACGGAAGTCGATGCAGACTCTGATCTGCCCGTTCTTCTTCCTGACCGGCACAATGTTGGCCAACCATTTGGGGTACTGAACTTCCCTCACGAAGTTGGCTTTGATAAGCTTGTCAACTTCGGCCTCAACCATGGCACCATGGGATGGGTGCATCTTCCTGGGAGGCTGCTTGAACCCGTGATGGTTCGCCGGGAGACCAAGGCGTTGGACGGCTACCTGAGGATCTAGCCCCGACATCTCGTCATAGCCCCAAGCGAACACATCACGGTGCTGCCTAAGAATGTCCACGTACTGCTGCCGCTCCTCATAGGGCATGGCGGCACTGACCAATGTGGGTCTCGGATCTGCTTCGGTTCCAAGGTTCACTTGTACTAACTCATCGACCGTGGCGGAGACGCCCTCTTCAAAGGCTGGGGGTGCATCTTCCACGTCCTCTCCACTCGGGGAGGGATCGTCCACGGGAGAGACTACGTTGGCAACTGCATTGGGGCTACCAGATCCTGCTGGGCCGCTGGTGCTGGCATGGGCGGTCGCGGTCATCTCATCAGGAGACTCACAAGCCGTCGAGACCATGGCTACGTCCAACCGTTGAATCGGGAGGACATAAGTGTCGTCCAAACTTGCCCAGGGATCACTTGAAACAGCGACAGGCTCGACCTCACCTGCCAGGATCTGCTTATCCTTGCTCTTGTAATAGTCCGCGTCTAGATAGCGGGCTTCACATGAGGCAAAAGGAGAGGCATCTCCCTGAAGCACGCCCACTCGACCATTAAGGGAGTATTTGAGGCATTGGTGGTATGATGAGGGAACCACCGCATGAAGGTGGAGCCAGGGCCTGCCCATCAATGCGTTGTACGCAGTGTCTTGAGAGACTACCATGAATTCGGTGTTGGCAACCAAATCACCAAACTGGGTCTTCAAACGTATCTTGTCGACCGGGGTTTGCTCGGTGCGGTCGTACCCCTGGATCCTGAGGTCGGAGGGAATCAAGTCATCCTCAGACAACCCCAATCTCCGGAGTGTCCAAGTGGGAATTAGGTTAATCCGAGACCCCGTGTCGACAAGACAGCGCCGGACTTCAAGGCCATTGAACTGGCCAGTAACATACAGCGGACGAATGTGCCCCTGTATAGGAGGGTCTTCATCCTTACCAGAAAACGAGATAACTGCCTGAAATTCGGCGTCCTCAATCATTTCGGCGTGAAAGGCCTCTGCAGCCGCAACCTCTGTCTCAAACTGGAGGGGGCTCTTCAGGGCTTCAGCGAGTGCCTCGCGCATCTCAGATGACATGCGCAGAGCCTCAAGGATGGAGAGTCTCGCTGGGATGTCGGCCAAGTGCTTCAGGACATCATACTTTTTGGCCAAGCGCGAGCCCCTGGTTGTAGGAGGTTGCTCTGCGGTTGGAAGCATGACGGGCCTTTCCAGTTGGGCCGGCGACCGACTGGTGCTTGGCGCATCTCGCTGTTCATTGGTTGAAGCCCGGGAAATGGTCACCGTACTGGGGTCAGGAGGCCGGGATGGACTCGTGGCAGGGCGGAGCTGATCGCGACGCGGCTGAGGCGGTTCTGCCTGATCCCATACCACAAACAGTGGCGGAGGCGAATCCGTCATCCCCGGATGGGGGGGCTGCGCATGCTGAGCTCGGTTTTGGGCCTGCTGCCTGGTCTCAGTGGCGTGCACGGCCTGGCTGGAGGTACCAACTGCTGTGCCCCGGCGACTCCTGTTGTTGCGGCTCCTCCGACGGTGGCGACGACCGGGGACACTAGGGAGGTCCACCTGGTGTTCTTCAACGTCGGGAACCGAAAAGGGATTTACCAGCTCGACGGTATAAACCGAAGCGTACCCAATACTGTCATTGGACGAATAATTCACCACTTGGCGGATTCGAGGAGGGATCCCCATCTCCGGGGGCATGAAATCGCCGAGAGTGCGGGATAGTGGCGGAACTGGCGGGGCGCGCTCTTCCTTCTTGCGCCGCTGCCGTTTGCTCTTCTTGGAAGATGCAGGCTGGGACGACGATTCCGAAGCAGCACCCACATATTCTGGGGGCTCAGCCTGATTCAAGCGCGCACGGATGATTCCATGGGCGCGAATGATTGTCTTGCGGGCCATCCAGTTCTTATACTTCTGGGACCCGCGGTCGGAGACCAGCTGCCATTCGTCCTCATTGCCGCTATCGTCATCTGATCCCACGAACATGCCCGCCACTTGTGCCGGAGCTGGGCCCAACCTGATTACATTGTTGTTAATCTGGTCTTGGAGCCAATCCTTAAACACATAGCACCGCTGCATGGGGTGCCCCAGGGCCCGATGGTAAGGGCAGTAGCGGGGGTTATCCGTGAGATGTGCCTCCTCCGGCCTCCAACACTCAGGCAGTCGCACAATCCTCTGCTCCAGGGCGCTCCGGAAATAACCGGGGACCTGATCCTCGTGAAATGAGTAGGTCAGGTATCGCGGGCCCCTGGGAGCGTGGTCTTGACGAGGGGCTGGAGGGGCCTGCCGAGGAGGTGGATCCTGATTATCTCGCCTGGGTTGTGGTGGTACATTACGCGGAGGGGCCGGCCGGTTCTGAGGCTGCCGCTGCTGGGCCGGGAACTGAGCCCGTGGAGGCGGATTCCTGTGAGGCTGTGGAGATGGTCTCACCAGCAGCAGCTCCAATGGCCTGGGAGCCTCTATCTGGGCGACATCAGTGGACTCAGCCCTGCTGGCTCTCCTTGCAGGAATCATAGGAGGCAGCGGGTGTGCCTGGATGGCCTGTTGCAGGGCTTCCTCCAGACGTTGAGCTTTGTCTGAGAAGTCCCTAAACCCTCCGGGGTAATTCTGAGTGATCAAGGAAGGGACCAGCTCGGTCTTGACGTTCCCGACGCACACTGTCAGCAACTGCTCCTGAGTCAATGGCATGTCAAGGGAATACGTGAGACCCTTCCATCGGGCGACGAAGTCCGCGACTCGCTCGTCAGGCCTCTGCTTGCACTTAAAGAGGTATGCGATACTCATATTCCGGGTCGTGGAACTGAACTGGTAGAGTAATTGTCTACGAAGGTCCTCCCAGCTAGTTATCGACCCGACGGGGAGCTGGCTGTACCAGACAAATGCTGGCCCTTCCAGTGTCTGGACAAAGCAGCGAAGCTTAGCGGCCTCTTGCTGCGCCGGAGTCCCCAACATAGGCCCGCACCTCGAGTTGAAATGGGCCAAATGCTGTGGCGGATCTCCAGTCCCGTTGAAGGGGGAAAAAGTGGGATTACCGAATCCCGGAGGCGCCGGCATGTCATCCACCCATGCTGGGTATGGCTTGCCATCCGGTGGGATTGCCACTTGCCGAGTCTCCAAGGCCTCCAAGCGGGCGATGAGTGCCGCCATCGGATCGTCCGGACATGGGTTCCAGTCCTGGCGAGGATCTCTAACCACGAGCGCATTGCATGGCCCTTCAATCGGGTCGTCGACCGGGTCGTCGAACTCGGCAGCTCGTGGGATGGCGGGCGGAGCGGCCCTTGGGGCAGCGGGAGGAATCCGAGCGGGGTCTCTCAGGTAGTCACGCCGCTCGGGAGGGTGTGGTGAAACATACCGCGCCCTCTTTCCATAGGCGATGGCCTCTCTCCTGTCGGCGAACACGGCATAATCACGGTTGCCCGGGAGAGCCTCATCGAGGGGTGGTTGTTCCTGTCCCTGCTGTCCTGGCCTAGGATCACCGTAGTCAGGCCGCCGTTCTGCAGCGCGCTCGGCGAGGAGCTGGTCAACCAGCTTCTTCTGCTCGGCGAGCTGTTGACGTAGCGTAGCCTTCTCGGGATCCTCGTCTGCCCTCTGCATGGAGGTGGATGGGTCGGCGGGCTTTATATCCCCGCCGTGCTCTTTACCTTTGCTGACGTTTCGGCTCAACGTCAGTGCTTCAGTGGGTGCGGGGAGCCCCAGGAGGTTCCTCTGATGACGAGTAACTCTCACCGATGGATCCAACGACGGCTTGTCTTCGGGGGAAGAGCCCCCGTCGAGAAGTTCCAAGTCGTTCCCCTCTCTCGACAGGTCAGCCATATTGACTGTTTCCGTCCCTGGGGATGTACCCTCAGGGCCACCCAGTGAATCGGGCTGTCGGCGAATCACACTGAAGTGTAGGGCAGCGTACTTCCCCCATCCACGGATATACACGTGGTGAGTGGCTTCCTCGATAACCTTGCGGAGTACTTGAAAACACTCAACGCATCGTTGTTGGAGGGCCTCGTGGTGCCCAAATGACCCGGGGTGCCGAACCGCGGGGAGCGTGGCCAGGTCAATTTGACGGCACTGCTCACCAATATCCTCCAGGTGTACTTGACTCCCGGGGTATGGCATTTGTAGGCGGTGAAGACGGGAGTGAGTCTCCCGGAGAGTTCGGCGGAAGCATTCGAACTCATCCGGGGTGAGCGATTCGGGTGCATCAATGTCCGGTCCTGCGACTGGACAAAACTTCTCAGGGAAGTGGCCCTCTTCAAGGACGGTCCAGAAGCTCCACGACTCAAACTCGGGACCCAGGTCTCCTTGGTCCTCTTCAATGGCTGGGAACGGACGGGGAACCGGAAGTGGTGCCGAGGCGGGCTGCCGGGCCGACGGGCTGGCCGGCGGTGAATACGGCGAGCAGGCCGATTGGCCTCCATATCCCGGGCCGCCCTCTGAGGGTGGCGGTGCCCTGACTACCACATCACGATAGGATGGGCCGGCGAGCGAACATCCTGCCGTAGCGTCGGTGCTCGCCGAGGGTGCACTAGATCGTGGTTCGACCGTCGGTCCCCAGAAAAGGTCTCCGGCTTCCCCGATCGAGGCAGAAGGCGCTTCCAGAGGGGCCGGTACCAACCGCAAGCTTGATCCTTGGGGGTATACCAGGCCCTCGCTACTCCGGATATACCTTCGGAGAGAAGCGGGGATCATATCGATCTCACTCTCGGGGAGTACGAGGCTGACGTGCCGCATTCCTACCCCTTCCCCTGACTGGAGGGATTGGGGGAAGGGCTCTGTCGCCGAATCATACTCCGCCTCTGAATCAGAGAAGCGAACCGGTCAGATCTCTGTCCGGAATTCCGCAACATTCTTCCCTCGGCGTCGACGCCTTGCCTTCCTGCCCCTGGGTGGTTCTTCGGGGCATGGCTGATCTCTGTCCTGGCGTCCTCCGGCCGCACTGGTGCTGGGGCCAAGAGGACTGGAAACCAAGGTGCGAGGGGCACCGGGACAGATATCAAAGGGGACGCGGGGAGAGGTGATTCCGGGCAGGCCTCCGGGCCGGGATCGGAAGGTGGGATGACCCATGCCTCCTGGATCGGCCACACGGAGTAGACCCTGTTGGTGAATAGCGCTACCGCGAGGTGGTCCGCGGTGGCTATTGTCTGTACCAGCAACCAGGAGAGTCAACCCAACCTGCCTTTGGGGCGGTCGGGGCCTCGATCCAGGTCTGGCATAGAAGTGCCCCTGCTCAGGATGCGCAGGGGCCTGGCGACTGGAGCCACCAGTGGCTTGGGCCAATGCGGCCGCTGTTGCTAGGGCCCCAAGGTGGGCATCCTCTTCCGCTCGAGCCCGACGTTGGCGTCGAGACAGACGAGTCGGGATGAGCGGCACGGGCAGGTGGAGAGCCCGCTCTTCGACTTGAGAGGCCTGGCGGCGATGTCGCCGTGGCCTGACAGGAGCCCTCATCGCGGATCCCTGGAGCGAATCCCGGATAGGGTGGTCCCGGGCATCTTCCACCTCATCTGCATAGGGGAGGGAACTGTCGGAGCGTTCCGGGGATAAACTCCCGAAACGGTTGGACGTCGAGGTAGGCAGCGGTGCCTCCCTGCGCGGCCCTCGGGGGAGGCGTTGGTGGCGAGGTGCAGCTCCCTCGAGGTCTAGGCGAGCCATGTCCCTGGTGGGGATGACTCCCTCTTCCTCGTATCTCCGCACCAAGTTGTTTATCACCCTTGTTTGGATGACCTCCAAGGGGGAGAGAGGGCGTGGTTGCCCCGCAGCTGCGGCTGCTGGCACAGCTGTGGAACGGGCGGGACCGCGCGGAGTAGCCGCGTCGGTGTTTCCTCTACCCCTGCGCCAGTGGGCGGGTGGCGATCGGGCACTGGATTGGGCGACCTGATTTCTGAAAGCAGGGAGAAAGACCCATTAACACTGACAGGAAAAGGAATCGACAACCAACCATTAGTGCCACGACGCCTTCCGTGGGGGGGGGGGGACCCAGGCCCTTGACGTCGCGAGACGGAGTGCCCGAGTTCCCTTCCTCAGCCCCTGGTGGGTAAAACTGAATGCTCGGTCGAGCAGCATGCTGGTCTTCCAACACCTCTGAAAGTAATCGATCTTCGTATTGAGGAGAAGAGATTCACGTCGGGTTCATCATTTTTCTATTTCAGTGCGGATGTGCGTCGGGTTACGCTGTTCCGCCAGGACGCGTTCGCGCGTGCACCCGTCGACCCGAGGGGATGGGTGCGCGGCTTGTGGTCCCGCAGTCCTGCTTTCCAAGGGCGGGCGGCATTCGTCCCTTATTCAGGGGCGTCTGCTCCTTGATCGAAACCGGGATGATGGGATGTCGGCTCCTCCTTCCGTGGACGTCTCCTCGGAAGTCGTCACCTAATCCGGGTCTCCCTTATAGATTTAAGAATGTTCGTGAATCTCGTTCCCGGCGCCATGTCTCCATGGACACCGGTTAATTACGCTGCTTCCGCCCGGACGTTCCAAGGAGTCTGGTCGGGGCAGCAACCTGCGGTGAGGAGACCGGGTGGCTCTGGGTGTCGGGGGCGTGTCTTAACACTGCGACTCTGCATGTCTGCCTTCCGTCCCTAATAGGGCTTCTCGAAGGCGTGATGGCCTGAGGCATCCCGCGCTTGGCGCGGGGAACTGTGTTACCTGAGGTTTTCCTCAGCTTCCCATGTTTAACACGGGGTATGCCGCGAGTTTAACGTCCAGCGGGGACGGCATCGGACTGATCAACACGAGGAGTGGACCAGATGACAGAACCCCTTGCGAGGAACCTCCGACGCTGGGGCCAGCACATGGGCGGCTTCCCGAGTGAAGTGGAGTGGAATGGAATGGCATGACCCCACCGGGATGTGGTGGCCCAGGTAAGGATCAGGGTGGATGATGGAGTGAAGAGCTTGGACCCCGTAGGGGCTTCCTACGTACCGTGCGTTAGCGCGGATCAAAGTCAGCGTAGTTCGGACATACAGTTTAACGTCATGCTGGACATCGGCAAGCCGACTCACGAAGAGATCGAGGCCGCCGGGAGGAGGATTGAACCGAACCACCTCGCACAGAGGAGGATGGAACGACCGGGTGGATCAAAGTTTTACGTCATGCTGGACGTTGGCAAGCCGACTCACAAGGAGATCGAGGCTGCCTGGAGAAGGGTTAAACCGAACCACCTCGCACACAGAGGGGGATGGATCGGCCGGGTGGATCACAGTTTTACGTCATGCTGGACGTTGGCAAGCCGACGCACGAGGAGATCGAGGCGGTGGGGAAGCACAATGGAGATACACACGTGCAGTCCCCCACAGAGGCAGATTCATAAGTGAATCAACGCAAGTGTGAACCCGGGAGGGGTCCACTGATGGACGAACCGACGTAAATACGACCAGGACGACCAGGTGGTGGGCTTGAACCTCGGAGAGGCTTCCTACGTACCCTGCTTAGAAGACAGGGATCAAAGTCCATGTAGTTCGTTCTGTTTGCAACACTCTACCCCCGTGGGCGAAGGCCACTCCAATCCCGACATCCCTGCAGAAACGAGCGGGTGGGGGCCACATCCAAACAGGGGGGACCCTGCGTGCGAGACACGGGATCAGGTGATGCGGACGGTTTAACGTCTGGCCGGACGAAGTACAGTTTAACGTCGTGTGTTGAGGACGAAGCAGATGGTTTAGTGTCTTGCCGGACGAAGTACAGTTTAACGTCGTGTGTTGAGGACGAAGGTGCTTGGCAGTTTAACGTCTTGCAGCGCGGACGATGGTGCAGTTTAACGTCGTGCGGGATGTAAACGCCTGGCAGTTTAACGTCTTGCAGCGCGGACGTGGCACAGTTTAACGTCATGTTGGACGTATGCAGTTTAACGTCGTGCAGGACGTTGAAGCCGCCGATAGGTCCGTGTCACTTCACGCGAGCCTAGAGGGCCGCACGGAAAGACAACGCACAGTGCGGGCACCCGGGATGAGGATCATCGGGCGCCACGCAGGCGGGTACCCAATGGGGGTCAAAGGGGGCGACCCTGGCGGTTTGCGCGCAAAAGAGGAGCTTTGCGCGCAATACCGCGGGTCGGCGTGCAAATGGGCGGCTTGGGCCAGAACTTTGCGCGCAGATGATAGAGATTGCGCGCACCGGGCTTCGGATAGCGCACAGGGGCAACGACTCATTCTTTAATCGAATGGCCACTTTGAAAATGGGGGGTGCGCGCAATCGGGATGGATTGCGCGCACCCGGGGGCAATTGCGCGCAAGAGGATTCTTTTGCGTGCAAATGACTTTGAGTGAAGGGTTATTCAAAGGAAAGGAGCCAAAGGGATTGCGCGTGAAGGCGAACCCCGAGGCTTTCTTGCGCGAAAGAAAAGAGGTTACCTGAAGATCGGCATTGCGCGCGGAAGGGGTTGGATTGCGCGCACGAGAGACCTTTCGAATTCTGGCAACCTTCAAAACGTCGGGGGTCGCCTTATATTTATAGGCAACCCCGGGCGCGGAATCCAGTTCGCGGGCGCGCAATTCTCTTCGCGCGGCGCGGAATCGGGACCGGCGCGCAGGGGAGTCGCGCGGGCCACGGGCGCGCAAAATTGCGCGCTGGCCCAGCGCATTGCGCGCATCCCGGGAGGTTTGCGCGCGGCTCATCAACTTTGCGCACAGGTCTCCAAAATTCCGCGCAAGGCCTCCGGGCCCTCCGAAACATGCTTCCGACTCCAAATATGACCTCGCTTTACGCATCCGGAGCTTCGTTTGGGAACAACGGACTTTTCCGGCGTCTACAAATGGTACACTATATTAGGGATTATTTAGACTCTAGGTTGTGTGTATTGCCAGCTATTTAAGAAATAAAATATATTTTTTAAAAAACATATATCTAAATCATAGTGTTTTACATTATAAAACCATTTAATTGAATTTATAACATTAAATTATATTAATATGATAAAAAAATGATGATACTTCTTCATCATCAAATCCTTAGGTTTGCACATAGCTTCATGAATTTATGATTCCCCCAGAGAACAATAACAAGAAATTAGTCTGGTTCCATATAACTTTATCTCAGTGATCCAATATTTATAATGGTTTTTTTCATAGGATATATCATTCTATAGTGGTATAAACTCTATGTAAAGTACATTTGATGTATCTAGTATGTACTTGAACAGAAAAAAAATCATAGAACATATCATGAACATGAGAGTGGATCAGCGGAAGTTCTATGTGATAAGCTACAATCCAGACTCCTTCAAGAATATCAAAAGGGACAATATACCATGGGATAATATTTCCTTATTCATTATTCTCATAACATTATTCCATGGAGGAATTCACAGAAAAAAATTCTCACAGTCATAAAATTACATATCACACCAATGGTTATCAATATAACTTCTCGGTCAACTCTAAGAAGCCTTAATGTGTGGATAAATGAATTCATATTTCTATTACATATACATTTCTATATTATTTCGTAATAAATTTCATTCTCTAACATAATATTATAATTTTGGAATTATACACTTCTTTTCATATAGGGAATTATATACATATCAATCCTAATTCTTGATTGAAATCAATTTTTGTAATAAAAAACGTCTAAATGAAGTTATTGATCAAATCATCTCTGAAATACATAGAATAAGGTCTCAAATTATCCCCTAGGGTTCGAATAGTGTTCTTAGACTAACCAAATATCTGAATATGATATATAGAACATAAACATAACTATGTATCTAGATTCTGGTGATGATTAATCCATAACATTGGGGTAAAACTTATATCCTGACCAGATACAATATAATGTGTCACACTATATAACATTACAACTTATTTTATGTATATTATGAAAATATGATCAATATAAATATCAAAATTTATAGAAATTAAGTGTGATGACTATGTACGTTATTTAAATACAACCCTTATATAATTATATTCTTTTGACATTTCTGGGTTTCTGAGGATAAAATACATAGAGATTTCTCCCCATTTCCAATTTGGTATTGGTAGTTGTTTTAATATCCACTTATATTTCAGTTCCATATCCTTAACTTACTTACATTCCTATAACTAACATACATACATAGAAATATCTATCATAGACTCATCCAAAAATACCATCTTTATCTCTGGTATGGAAAGAACACATACAAGGATTGTGAATATTATCATCACATCATAATAAATGTTTAAATTAGGTACATTTATTACCTTTTTATACAATTCTACATCATCCTTCTATGCATCTATAACATTTACATGGTTAAATTGGTGAATTATCATTTGAGAAATACAATATTTCTCCACATAAATCATTATTTAATTATTTTTCTTTCACAAATTTGGTAATATTGGATCTTTTCTAGTCCTCATCATAGATAAGCATTCATGGACATTCCAACTCCGAGAATCAACCACCTTTTTCACCTTCCTAGGGTTGAAATGGATTGAGAAATCATAATCATTGATCAACTATAACCATATTATTTGGGGTATATTGATGTAATTTTTGTAAATATATGCTTGACAATTTTATGTTTAGTGTAAATATCACACATTTTAGTATATGTATATGTCTACCCATATATTAAATAAAAACATTTCTGCCAACTCTGAATCAGAAGTCCATTAAATTTTCTCTTGAATACTTATTTAGAGAGGGTAATATGTTATGACTATGTCATTCTAAATGACAGAACATCCAAGTACATTATTTGATGCATCAGTTTAGATAAAAACCCCTTCTCCCCTATAGGGTATTATAAGTACAGACAGTCTGAAAAAATTATATTCTGTTCATTTAAACCATATATATATCCTCATATCCATACGAACCTAACCCCTTAGAGAAAAATTAGTGATTGTATTATATAGTCATTATAAATATCTCCCAAAGCATAAGTAATATCCATACATCCCAAAATAATTAAATATTTCATTTATCATGGTTATTCTTTTCCATTTCTCAATAAAATTCATCTTTGAAGGAACAACTGAAATACCCTCACATGAAATTATCTTACCCAATAATGTTACACTCTAAATAAAAAATTCACACATGGATAATCAAGCATACAATATGTCATTCCTCAGAGAATTCTTCTCATTTCTCAAATGTTCTTCATTTTATTCATTCATGATTGAATAAATTAGAATATCTATAATATATACTACCATAAATTGATCAAGGGAATCTATAATAACTATATTTATAAAATTCATAAAGATATTAAGTAAATTGGAGACTCATAATGTAATTACTATAAATTCTTAATGATAATACCTCATATGGAAGGCTATCATGGGTATATCATCCCTCTCGATTCTTAGCTGATGATACCCAGATATAAGATCAATATTATATATATATATATATATCCTTGTAATTGATAAAAAATATCATCAATACATTTCCAAAGATACTTGTTTTTAACAGTTATCTTGGTATGTTCCCAATAGTCAATGAAAAGTGACATTTACCCATCATTCTTATTAAAAAAAATAATAGGTGTGCCCCATGGTGGAGCACTAGGGAGATTGAAATACATCATAATATTATTAGACTAACCAAATATCTGAGTATGATATGTAGTACATAAACATATCTATGTATCTAGATTCTGGTGATGATTAATCCATAACATTGGGGTAAACCTTATATCCAGACTAGATACAATATAATGTGTCACACTATATAACATTAAAACTTATTTTATGTATATTATGGAAATATGATCAATAGAAAAATCAAATTTATAGAAATTAAGTGTGATGACTATGTAAGTTATTCAAATACATGCCTTATATAATTATATTCTTTTGACATTTCTGGGTTTCTGAGGATAAAATACATAGATATTTTTTCCCATTTACAACTTGGTATTGGTAGTTGTTTTAATATCCACTTATATTTCAGTTCCATATCCTTAACTTACTGACATTACTGTAACTAACATACATACATAGAATATAGATACATAGTATGTGGAACTGAAATATAAGTGGATATTAAAACACCATATTTATATCTGGTATGGATAGAACACATACAAGGATTGTGAATATTATCATCACATCATAATAAATGTTTAACTTAGGAACATTTCTTACCTTCTTATACAACTCTACATCATCCTTCTATGCATCTATAACGTTTACTTGGTTAAATTGGTGAATTATCATTTGGGAAATACAATATTTCTTCATATTAATCATTATTTAATTGTTTTTCTTTCACAAATTTGGTAATATTGGATCTTTTCTGGTCCTCATAAAAGATAAGCATTCATGGACATGCCAACTCTGAGAATAAAACACCTATTCACCTTCCTAGGGTTTAAATGGATTGAGAAATCATAATCTTTGATCAACTATAACCATATAATTTTGGGTATATTGAACTAATTTTTGTAAATATATGCTTGACGATTTTATGTTTTGTGTAAATATCACATATTTTAGTATACGTATACGTCTACGCATATATTAAATAAAAAAATTACTGCCAACTCTAAATCAGAGGTCTATTAAATTTTCTCTTGAATACTTATTTAGAGAGAGTAATATGTTATGACTATGTCATTCCAAATGACAGAACATCCAAGTACCTTATTTGAGGCATCAGTTTAGATAAGAAACCCTTCTCCCCTATAGGGTATTATATGTACAGACGGTCTGAAAAAATTATCTTATATTCATTCAAACCAAATATATATCCTCATATCTATATGAACCTATACCCATAGAGAAAAATTAGTGATTGTAATATATAATCATGAGAAATATCTCACAAATCATAAGTAATATCCATACATCCCAAAAAAATTAAATATTTCATTTATCATGGTTATTCTTTTCCATTTCTCAATAAAATTTATCTTTGAAGGAACAACTGAAATACCCGCAATGGAAATTATCTTACCCAATAATGTTACACTCTAAATAAAAATTTCACACATGGATAATCAAGCATACAATATGTCCTCCCTCAGGGGATTCTTCTCATTTCTCAAATGTTCTTCATTTTCTTCATTCATGATGGAATAAATTAGAATATCTACAATATATACTACCATAAATTGATCAAGGGAATCTATAATAACTATATTTATAAAATTCATAAAGATATTAATTTAATTGGAGACTCATAATGTAATTACTATAAATTCTTAATGATAATACCACATATGGAAGGCTATCATGGGTATATCATCCCTGTTTATTCATAGCTGATGATACCCAGATATAAGATCAATATTTAATATATATATATATATCCTTGTAATTGATAAAAAATATCATCAATACATTTCCAATGATACTTGTTTTTAACAGTTATCTTGTTATGTTCCCAATAGTCAATGAAAAGTGACATTTACCCATCATTCTTGTTAAAAAAAATAGGTGTTCCCCATGGTGGAGCACTAGGGAGATTGAAATACATCATAATATTCTTAGACTAACCAAATATCTGAGTATGATATGTAGTACATAAACATAACTATGTATCTAGATTCTGGTGATGATTAATCCATAACATTGGGGTAAACCTTATATCCTGACCAGATACAATATAATGTGTCACACTATATAACATTACAACTTATTTTATGTATATTATAGAAATATGATCAATATAAATATCAAAATTTATAGAAATTAAGTGTGATGACTATGTAAGTTATTCAAATAGAACCCTTATATAATTATATTCTTTTGACATTTCTGAGTTTCTGAGGATAAAATACATAGATATTTCTCCCCATTTCCAATTTGGTATTGGTAGTTGTTTTAATATCCACTTATATTTCAGTTCCATATCCTTAACTTACTGACATTCCTATAACTAACATACATACATAGAATCTAGATACATAGTATGTGGAACTGAAATATAAGTGGATATTAAAACACCATATTTATATATGGTATGGATAGAACACATACAAGGATTATGAATATTATCATCACATCATAATAAATGTTTAACTTAGGAACATTTCTTACCTTCTTAAACAACTCTACATCATCCTTCTATGCATATAAACGTTTAATTGGTTAAATTGGTGAATTATCATTTGAGAAATACAATATTTCTCCATATTAATCATTATTTAATTGTTTTTCTTTCAATTTTTTTTTTAATATTGGATCTTTTCTGGTCCTCATTATAGATAATCATTCATGGACATGCCAACTCCGAGAATCAACCACCTTGTTCACCTTCCTAGGGTTGAAATGGATTGAGAAATCTTAATCTCTGATCAACTATAACCATATAATTTGGGGTATATTGAACTAATTTTTGTAAATATATTCTTGACGATTTTATGTTTAGTGTAAATATCACACATTTTAGTATACGTATAAGTCTACCCATATATTAAATAAAAAAATAGCTGCCAACTCTGAATCAGAAGTCCATTAAATTTTCTCTTGAATACTTATTTAGAGAGAGTAATATGTTATGACTATGTCATTCTAAATGACAGAACATCCAAGTACCTTATTTGATGCATCATTTTAGATAAAAACCCCTTCTCCCCTATAGGGTATTATATGTACAGATGGTCTGAAAAAATTATATTAGTTTCATTCAAACCATATATATATCCTCATATCCATATAAACCTAACCACTTAAAGAAAAATTAGTGATTGTATTAGATAATCATGATAAATATCTCACAAAGTATAAGTAATATCCATACATCCCAAAAAAATTAAAATTTTCATTTATCATGGTTATTATTTTCCATTTCTCAATAAAATTTATCTTTGAAGGAACAAATGAAATACCCTCACTTGAAATTATCTTACCCAATAATGTTTTACTCTAAATAAAAAATTCACACATGGATAATCAATCTTACAAAACGTCCTTCCTCCGGGAATTCTTCTCATTTCTCAAATGTTCTTCATTTTCTTCATTCATGATGGAATAAATTAGAATATCTACAATATATACTACCATAAATTGATCAAGGGAATCTATAATAACTATATTTATAAAATTCATAAAGATATTAAGTTAATTGGAGACTCATAATGTAATTACTATAAATTCTTAATTATAATACCTCATATGGAAGGCTATCATGGGTATATCATCCCTCTTGATTCTTAGCTGATGATACCTAGATATAAGATCAATATTTAATATATATATATATATCCTTGAAATTGATAAAAAATATCATCAATAAATTTCCAAAGATACTTTTTTTTAATAGTTATCTTGTTATGTTCCCAATAGTCAAGGAAAAGTGACATTTACCCATCATTCTTGTTAAGAAAAATAATAGGTGTGCCCCATGGTGGAGCACTAGGGAGATTAAAATACATCATAATATTCTTAGACTAACCAAATATCTGAGTATGATATGTAGTACATAAACATAACTATGTATCTAGAATCTGGTGATGATTAATCCATAACATTGGGGTAAACCTTATATCCTGACCAGATACAATATAATGTGTCACACTATATAACATTACAACTTAATTTATATATATTATGGAAATATGATCAATAGAAAAATAAAAATTTATAGAAATTAAGTGTGATGACTATGTAAGTTATTCAAATAAAACCCTTATATAATTATATTCTTTTGACATTTCTAGGTTTCTGAGGATAAAATACATAGATATTTCTCCCCATTTCCAATTTGGTATTGGTAGTTGTTTTAATATCCACTTATATTTCAGTTCCATATCCTTAACTTACTGACATTCCTGTAACTAACATACATACATAGAATCTAGATACATCGTATATGGAACTGAAATATAAGTGGATATTAAAACACCATATTTATATCTGGTATGGATAGAACACATACAAGGATTGTGAATATTATCATCACATCATAATAAATGTTTAACTTAGGAACATTTCTTACCTTCTTATACAACTCTACATCATCCTTCTATGCATCTATGACGTTTACATGGTTAAATTGGTGAATTATCTTTTTAGAAATACAATATTTCAACATATCAATCATTATTTAATTAGTTTTCTTTCACAAATTTGGTAATATTGGATCTTTTATGGTCCTCATCATAGATAAGCATTCATGGACATTCCAACTCTGAGAATGAACCACCTTGTTCACCTTCCTAAGGTTAAAATGGATTGAGAAATCACAATCTTTGATCAACTAGAACCATATTATTTGGGGTATATTGAACTAATTTTTGTAAATATATTCTTGATGATTTTATGTTTAGCGTAAATATCACACATTTTAGTATACGTATAAGTCTACCCATATATTAAATAAAAAAACTGCTGCCAACTCTGAATTAGAAGTCCATTAAATTTTCTCTTGAATACTTATTTAGAGATAGTAATTTGTTATGACTATGTAATTCTAAATGATAGAACATCCAAGTACCTTATTTGATGCATCAGTTTAGATAAAAAACCCTTCTCCCCTATAGGGTATTATAAGTATAGACAGTCTGAAAAAATTATCTTCTGTTCATTCAAACCATATATATATATCCTCCTATCCATATGAACCTAACCATTAGAGAAAAATTAGTGATTTTATTATATAGTCATGATAAATATCTCACAAAGCATAAGTAATATCCATACATCCCAAAAAAAATAAATATTTCATTTATCATGGTTATTATTTTCTATTTCTCAATAAAATTCATCTTTGAAGGAACAACTGAAATACAGTCACTTGAAATTATCTAAACCAATTATGTTACACTCTAAATAAAAAATTCACACATGGATAATCAAGTATACAATATGTCATTCCTCAGGGAATTCTTCTCATTTCTCAAATGTTCTTCATTTTCTTCATTCATGATGGAATAAATTAGAATATCTAAAATATATACTACCAAAAATTGATCAAGGGAATATATAATAACTATATTTATAAAATTCATAAAGATATTAAGTTAATTGGAGACTCATAATGTAATTACTATAAATTCTTAATGATAATACCTCATATGGAAGGCTATCATGGGTATATCATCCCTGTTGATTTTTAGTTGATGATACCCAGATATAAGATCCGTATTTAATATATATATATCTATATCCTTGAAATTGATAAAAAATATCATCAATACATTTCCAAAGATACTTTTTTTTAACAGTTATCTTGTTATATTCCCAATAGTCAATGAAAAGTGACATTTTCCCATCATCCTTGTTAAAAAAATAAAAGGTGTGCCCCATGGTGGAGCAATAGGGAGATTGAAATACGTCATAATATTCTTAGACTAACCAAATATCTGAGTATGATATGTAGTACCTAAACATAACTATGTATCTAGATTTTGGTGATGATTAATCGATAACATTGGGGTAAATCTTATATCCAGACCAGATACAATATAATGTGTCACACTATATAACATTAAAACTTATTTTATGTATATTATGGAAATATGATCAATAGAAATATCAAAATTTATAGAAATTAAGTGTGATGACTATTTAAGTTATTCAAATACAACCCTTATATAATTATATTATTTTGACATTTCTGGGTTTCTGAGGATAAAATACAAAGAGATTTCTCCCCATTTCCAATTTGGTATTGGTAGTTGTTTTAATATCCACTTATATTTCAGTTCCATATCCTTAACTTACGGACATTCCTGTAACTAACATACATATATAGAATCTAGATACATAGTATGTGGAACTGAAATATAAGTGGATATTAAAACACCATCTTTATATCTGCTATGGATAGAACACATACAAGGATTGTGAATATTGTCATCACATCATAATAAATGTTTAACTTAGGAACATTTCTTACCTTCTTATACAACTCTACATCATCCTTCTATGCATCTAAACGTTTACTTGGTTAAATTGGTGAATTATCATTTACGAAATACAATATTTCTCCATATTAATCATTATTTAATTGTTTTTCTTCCACAAATTTGGTAATATTGGATCTTTTCTAGTCCTCATCATAGATAATCATTCATGGACATGCCAACTCCGAGAATAAACCACCATGTTCACCTTCCTAGGGTTGAAATGGATTGAGAAATCTTAATCTTTGATCAACTATAACCATATTATTTGGGGGTATATTGAACTAATTTTTGTAAATATATGCATGACGATTTTATGTTTAGTGTAAATATCACAAATTTTAGTATCCCTATAAGTCTACCCATATATTAAATAAAAAAATTGCTACCAACTCTGAATCAGAAGTCCATTAAATTTTCTATTGAATACTTATTTAGAGAGAGTAATATGTTATGACTATGTCATTCTGAATGAAAGAACATCCACGTACATTATTCAATGCACCAGTTTAGATAAAAAACCCTTCTCCCCTATAGGGTATTATAAGTACAGAAAGTCTGAAAAAATTATCTTCTGTTCGTTCAAACCATATATATATCCTCATATCCATATGAACCTAACCCCTTAGAGACAAATTAGTGATTGTATTATATAGTCCTGATAAATATCTCACAAAGCATAAGTAATATCCATACATCCCAAAAAAATTAAATATTTCATTTATCATGGTTATTCTTTTCCATTTCTTAATAAAATTCATCTTTTAAGGAACAACTGAAATACCGTCACTTGAAATTATCTTACCCAATAATGTTACACTCTAAATAAAAAATTCACACATGGATAATCAAGCATACAATATGTCCTTCCTCAGGGAATTCTTCTCATTTCTCAAATGTTCTTCATTTTCTTCATTCATGATGGAATAAATTAGAATATCTACAATATATACTACCATAAATTGATCAAGGGAATCTATAATAACTATATTTATAAAATTCATAAAGATATTAAGTTAATTGGAGACTCATAATGTAATTACTATAAATTCTTAATGATAATACCTCATATGGAAGGGTATCATGGGTATATCATCCCTCTTGATTCTTAGCTGATGATACCTAGATATAAGATCAATATTTAATATATATATATATATATACTTGTAATTGATAAAAAATATCATCAATACATTTCCAAAGATACTTGTTTTTAACAGTTATCTTGTTATGTTCCCAATAGTCGATGAAAAGTGACATTTAATCATCATTATTGTTAAAAAAATAATAGGTGTGCCCCATGGTGGAGTACTAGGGAGATTTAAATACATCATAATATTCTTAGACTAACCAAATATCTGAGTGTGATATGTATTACATAAACATAATAATGTATCTAGATTCTGGTGATGATTAATCCATAACATTGGGGTAAACCTTATATCCTGACAAGATACAATATAATGTGTCACACTATATAACATTACAACTTATTTTATGTATATTATGGAAATATTATCAATAGAAATATCAAAATTTATAGAAATTAAGTGTGATGGCTATGTGAGTTATTCAAATACAACCCTTATATAATTATATTCTTTTGACATTTATGGGTTTCTGAGGATAAAATACATAGATATTTCTCCCCATTTCCAATTTGGTATTGGTAGTTGTTTTAATATCCACATATATTTCAGTTCCATATCCTTAACTTACTGACATTCCTGTAACTAACATACATACATAGAATCTAGATACATAGTATGTGGAACTGAAATATAAGTGGATATTAAAACACCATCCTTATATCCGGTATGGATAGAACACATACAAGGATTGTGAATATTATCATCACATCATAATAAATGTTTAACTTAGGAACATTTCTTACCTTCTTATACAACTCTACATCATCCTTTTATGCATCTATAACGTTTACATAGTTAAATTGGTGAATTATCATTTGAGAAATAAAATATTTCTCCATATCAATCATTATTTAATTATTTTTCTTTCACAAATTTGGTAATATTGGATCTTTTCTAGTCCTCATCATAGATAAGAATTAATGGAAATTCCAACTCCAAGAATCAACCACCTTGTTCACCTTCCTAAGGATGAAATGGATTGATAAATCATAATCTTTGATCAACTATAACCATATTATTTGGGGTATATTGAACTAATTTTTTTAAATATATGCTTGACAATTTTATGTTTAGTGTAAATATCACACATTTTAGTACACGTATAAGTCTACCCATATATTAAATTAAAAAATTGCTGCCAACTCTGAATCAGAAGTCCATTAAATTTTCTCTTGAATACTTATTTAGAGAGAGTAATATGTTATGACTATGTCATTGTAAATGACAGAACATCCAAGTACCTTATTTGATGCGTTAGTTTAGATAAAAAACCCTTCTCCCCTATAGGGTATTATAATTACAGACAGTCTGAAAAAATTATCTTCTGTTTATTCAAACCATATATATATCCTCATATCCATATGAATCTAACCCCTTAGAGAAAAATTAGTGATTTTATTATATAGTCATGATAAATATCTCACAAAGCATAAGTAATATCCATAAATCCCAAAAAAATTAAATATTTCATTTATCATGGGTATTCATTTCCATTTCTTAATAAAATTCATCTTTGAAGGAACAACTGAAATACCGTCACTTGAAATTATATTACCCAATAATGTTACACTCTAAATAAAAAATTCACACATGGATAATCAAGCATACAATATGTCCTTCCTCATGGAATTCGTTTCATTTCTCAAATGTTCTTCATTTTCTTCATTAATGATGGAATAAATTAGAATATCTACAATATATACTACCATAAATTGATCAAGGGAATCTATAATAACTATATTTATAAAATTCATAAAGATATTAAGTTAATTGGAGACTCATAATGTAATTACACTAAATTCTTAATGATAATACCTCATATGGAAGGCTATCATGGGTATATCATCCCTCTTGATTCTTAGCTGATGATACCTAGATATAAGATCAATATTTAATATATATATATATACTTGTAATTGATAAAAAATAGCATCAATACATTTCCAAAGATACTTGTTTTTAACAGTTATCTTGTTATGTTCCCAATAGTCGATGAAAAGTGACATTTAACCATCATTATTGTTAAAAAAAATAATAGGTGTGCCCCATGGTGGAGCACTGGGGAGATTTAAATACATCATAATATTCTTATACTAACCAAATATCTGAGTGTGATATGTATTACATAAAAATAATAATGTATCTATATTCTGGTGATGATTAATCCATAACATTGGGGTAAACCTTATATCCTGACCAGATAAAATATAATGTGTCACACTATATAACATTACAACTTATTTTATGTATATTATGGAAATATTATCAATAGAAATATAAAAATTTATAGAAATTAAGTGTGATGGCTATGTGAATTATTCAAATACAACCCTTATATAATTATATTCTTTTGACATTTATGGGTTTCTGAGGATAAAATACATAGATATTTCTCCCCATTTCCTATTTGGTATTGGTAGTTGTTTTAATATCCACATATATTTCAATTCCATATCCTTAACTTACTGACATTCCTGTAACTAACATACATACATAGAATCTAGATACATAGTATGTGGAACTGAAATATAAGTGGATATTAAAACACCATCTTTATATCCGGTATGGATAGAACACATACAAGGATTGTGAATATTATCATCACATCATAATAAATGTTTAACTTAGGAACATTTCTTACCTTCTTATACAACTCTACATCATCCTTTTATGCATCTATAACGTTTACATAGTTAAATTGGTGAATTATCATTTGAGAAATACAATATTTCTCCATATCAATCATTATTTAATTATTTTTCTTTCACAAATTTGGTAATATTGGATCTTTTCTAGTCCTCATCATAGATAAGAATTAATGGAAATTCCAACTCCGAGAATCAACCACCCTGTTCACCTTCCTAAGGATGAAATGGATTGAGAAATCATAATCTTTGATCAACTATAACCATATTATTTGGGGTATATTGAACTAATTTTTTTAAATATATTCTTGACGATTTTATGTTTAGTGTAAATATCACACATTTTAGTACACGTATAAGTCTACCCATATATTAAATTAAAAAATTCCTACCAACTCTAAATCAGAAGTACATTAAATTTTCTCTTGAATACTTATTTAGAGAGAGTAATATGTTATGACTATGTCATTTTAAATGACATAACATCCAAGTACCTTATTTGATGCATTAGTTTAGATAAAAAACCCTTCTCCCCTATAGGGTATTATAATTACAGACAGTCTGAAAAAATTATCTTCTGTTCATTCAAACCATATATATATCCTCATATCCATATGAACCTAACCCCTTAGAGAAAAATTAGTGATTTTATTATATAGTCATGATAAATATCTCACAAAGCATAAGTAATATCCATAAATCCCAAAAAATTAAATATTTCATTTATCATGGTTATTCTTTTCCATTTCTCAATAAAATTCATCTTTGAAGGAACAACTGAAATACCGTCACTTGAAATTATATTACCCAATAATGTTACACTCTAAATAAAAAATTCACACATGGATAATCAAGCATACAGTATGTCCTTCCTCATGGAATTCGTTTCATTTCTCAAATGTTCTTCATTTTCATCATTAATGATGGAATAAATTAGAATATCTACAATATATACTACCATAAATTGATCAAGGGAATCTATAATAACTATATTTATAAAATTCATAAAGATATTAAGTTAATTGGAGACTCATAATGTAACTACACTAAATTCTTAATGATAATACCTCATATGGAAGGCTATCATGGGTATATCATCCCTCTTGATTCTTAGCTGATGATACCCAGATATAAGATCAATATTTAATATATATATATATCCTTGTAATTGATAAAAAATATCATCAATACATTTCCAAAGATACTTGTTTTTAACAGTTATCTTGTTATGTTCCCAATAGTCAATGAAAAGTGAAATTTACCCATCATTCTTGTTAAAAAAATAATAGGTGTGCCCCTTGGTCGAGCACTAGGGAGATTGAAATACATCATAATATTCCAAAAAAATATGAACATCTTCATTATTGAGTTTCTCCACAACCATTTAATATAAATATCACTGATGAATTTGTAGAAAACCAATATGATAGAAGTAATTTCCATTGGTTTCTCATGTCCATCCTCACATAGATAGATGAATGTATGTTGATTTAGAGTATAGAATTTAACATACCTTCTTCAAAAATTGATATGGGATCTATACTAAGAGAGAAAATACATTCCCAAAATTATATCAAATTTAACTAGAGGGAAAATAACAAGATTCACTGGAAGAATTATCTAGAAGAATTCAATCACTCAGAAGTTATAATCTTTAGATTATTTTATCCTACCATTATGATTCTTCATGACCAACTCAATATCTAATCGTTCAGGTGGTACTAAAATTACCATATAAAATTATTGAAATATAAAATATTGTGTTGAACCAAAATCAAATAAATAATTTTCAAACATGGAGTGGATGATATTTGTACCTTTCACCATATCTCTAGTAACATTCACATTGGATTTAGGAATTACATAATATAAACCTTATCCTATTATATTCTTGTTTGGTATGTTTTATTGATGTTTGGGGAATTGGTTGGAATATTTCCCCACATCATTTCAATTAAATCACTATACATTTATTTATTCTTCATTAGACTTTCATTCATGATCTTGATGACATTTTTATCCACACATTGAGTAAACTCCTTTTCCATTCAAAAATGTATGAATGTGTTTCTTTCCATAATAATTTCATGTTTAAAAATTCCACTTTTTCATCATCTACTTATCTATATTTTTTTATATTACCCCATTATTATTTTTCTATCCTTCAAACCAAAAATTCTTGGAAAATTATTTCTCTCCCTTGACAGGACAGGATACTATGACCTCATATAATGAGAATGTTTTGGAGACTATTTATATTAAAAGTATTGGATTAATCACATAAATGTGACCATAAATATTTATATTTTCCTTATGTATATAGTCTAAAATAATACTCTATATCCTTTTAATGTTTCATTTATACATAGAATAATTTTCATCATAATTTTCTTTCAATATAGATATTTTTTTTCTGTATGTGATATTTTTTTTGGAAAGTAATTTTCCATGAAAAGTTCATTAAAATATACCAGTTCCATGCTCACTAATTTTTCTTAATATATATAATTTGGAATCAATAAAAAAATTGATCAACATCCCCTAAGTGATGATAAAATATCTTCAAAATAATTTCCCATTCATTACTCTAAAAAGAGAAAAATATCTTCTCTAAGAATTTTATCTTTCTCTCATCAATAAATGTATTTTTAGTCCCACTGAATGATAGAGGTTTATGATTAATTAATAGGTATAACATTTTTACACAAAATTGTGGATCAGTAGGATTCTCTATTAAATAATGTTTATTGTTCATAACCAGAATTAACTACACCAATATAGATATAATTTTTATAGATCTAGCTATAACTCCAAATTCATCATCATTACCTTTCCCATGGGGGACATCCCTATAGTTATTACATGTTTTGATTTGTTTTACATTACTAATACAATAATCTACTTATGAAAAAAAGGAATATAATAAAATAAATAAAAATATATTGTATCATAATATATAAATTTAAAAATAGTGAAACACACAACATAAAATGAAAAATTTAGGTATCGATTATCTTATAATATTAAAAATGGTTTCTTTATGAATGTTCTAAATTCATAAAAATGATTCAAATTAATCATAATTATTTGTAAGGAAAATGTGAATTAAACCAGAAATATCCTCTAAGAGTGTCAAACCAGGTGATCATTAAGGGAACACTCACCGTGCACCAATATAATCGTCATGATATACCGAGACCAAATATTTTCATGGTTATTAACCATATATAAATCTATTATAAAACCCCATACAATTTTAATATCTATAAAAGGATATATTTATTGGAGAATCACTTATTCTTTATCTTACCAAAAAATAGAAGGTTATCTTATTCATTTATTTGTCTTCAAAGATAACCACATATCAATATTTTATTATCAATGTTTTCCTTATTCCATCTCCAATGGTTTTATTTAAACATTCCTCTTATACCATTTTGAAAGACTTCGACCCTAGTACCCTAGAGAAAATGGTTTTTATTACATTGGCACCAGAAACAAGGAACCTAATCTTGAAAGACTCAATATTTTAGTAGTCATAGAAAACAAGATAACACTATGAATTTCACATTACAATAAAACATTTTAAATAAAACATTGCCTTTTTATTGAGAATAACAATATTCCATTTATCAAATCTTGGTATTTCAATATGAATACAAATTCTAGAATCATAAGACATGGAAAAAATAAAGTGGTGAGATCACATGCTCAGTAAGGGTATACGTACCAGAAAAATATAATTATACTAGAATAGTATAGGAAGAATAAATTATGATCCAATAATTCCATATAAGTAATCACTTGGGAAAATAACATATTCTTGGATATTATAAAAAATAAAATAATCACATGGAAAATAATAATTTATCTCATAATAATGGAATTCATAATTGAGTACATATGTAACTTTATATTAAGGCCTATTACAAAGAAATATTACAAAATGTATACGGCCTCCCCTAAATACAGAATCTAGTTTCTTTGATGTGTCTGATTGATATATATTTGGGATATGTAATGTTAGTCCACAAAATCAACTTAATAAATCCAATGAAATCATAATTTGATAAGTGAATAAAAAAAATCCACATTCCTTAAAAATCATTAACTAATTGTATTAGAATAACAAGAATACATAATGTAAATAGTTTTTCCAAGTCAATGTGATCATTAAATGTCAATAAAAATAATTTTTATGGTATCATTATAGTATATAATTATAATAATATAAAATAAATTATATTGAAACAGATAGAAATACTTCAAAAATATCACTGGATAATTTCTTGGGGGAACAAAAATTTTCACATTGAAATCACATATTTAATGTACAAAATAATTCCAAAATATTAAAGAAACCATTTTCATTTAAAATAACACTATAAAATAGTAAAGTATAATAAAATAAATTATTGTACATGATGGAGGTAAATTCGTTTCATGTCATGTATGTTAAAGAAAAATTCCATTCACATTGTTGTAAAATGTTCATAAAGTACCTTGGTTGGAAAAAGGAATATTTCATTTTAAATATTTTTAAAAAATACAAAAAAGTTTAATAATTACATTAAAAATAATTATAAAATATTAAAAACAGTATTCGAGTCTTTTTAAGGATAATTTTGGAAATAGTGTGATGTATCCTAGATTGATGAGAAAAAATACAGGTTTTCCTTAAAATTAATATTACAATATCTTGATTAATTTGAAATAATATATTGAAAGGAAAAAATTTGTTTTATAGAAATTACTCTTGGAGAATAAAATATATGTTTTTATGACAAATAGATAAAATAATTTCCTTAGTTGAGACTTGGACTAAACAATCACAAATAATGATGAAATTGTGAAATAAACCTTACCTAAGGTCTTGTTTCATTTGTACAAGCTTTAATATAATTTATAATAAATATATAGTTATTATAAATCTATTACATAACCAGAATCAAATATATAATACAATATATGATTTAAATATAACCTTTTATAAACTAATTATTAAAAATTCTTGATTAAACTCATTGTTTCGGGTGTTAACTTCCTTGTTTTCATATTCATTTTGTTTTGGTAGTTTTGTTCACTGTAATTTTATCATTGTTCAATAATCTATTATATTTTAATCACGATATAAATAATATATATATACATATATATATATATATAATATTTACATTCATCCATCAAATTATGAGATGATGAAATGACTTAATTCATTCATGGAAACAGTCGGCCATATGTATCTATGAATATTGATTCTATTTTTTAGCCGATAGAGTCAAAAAAATTTAAATAGTATTTCACCTTTCCAAAATATTATTTATTTATTATATCTAATATAAATTCATTAAATCTACCCATATTATCATCCATTTCAAAATAAAATGAAAAATGAATCACATTGCTTTGTGAAGGTGGTAGTCGTTACGTACAATCAGGTTACATTATCATTTAACAATAGATATAAATGTAAGAAGGTATGTAAAAAAACATCAAAACTTAATTATACATGCGTACTATCATTTTGGATAATATTGTGACGTCTAAAAATAGGACATAGAGTGATTTTTATGTTTAAAAATCAATGTATATGACTAGAGTACATCCTGGAAGAAAGGTAGTCACCCATGAGGCTAAAAATGTCAATAAAAATAAGAAAAACTAAAAAGAAAAAACTAACCAAACCAAACATGTCCCCGAATAACCATTTTTCACCACCAAACCATTATTATAAGAATATGTTGACCACCCTTTGAAAATGGCATGCTATACTATTCCCTTCAGTTTAATCGTGTCCTACAAGATAAAATGTTGATCCAAAAAAAGGAAAAGTATAAACTGATAACAAAGCCTTTTAAGATACCACTAATGAATCTATATTGACTCTAATATCAAGAATAAATTATCACTAGATTCTAAAAAGTATATTTTATAAATAAATTATAATAAATTAGAACCATTTTATAAAAATTTATTTTTTGTTTTCATGAAATAATTCCATATTAAAAAAATACAACAATATATTAGGAATAAAAGAATGCATGTAATCATAGTAATTCCAATAATGGATACACTATAAGATCATAATGTGAGTGAATAACCATGAAATAATGTCATGTTATAAACAAATCATAAATTATAAATAAGACCATTTGGGCTCTAATCTATGGTTATACATGCTAGTAATGAATGAAAATCCCTAATACATACCTAAGGTGTATATATCCAATATAATATATCGTGGAATTACACACACCAATGATACATAAAACAAATTCGCACATTACATTGACCCACATATAGTGAAAATCACATTTCTTAGAGGACCCAATGACACAAAATGTGGTATTATTCTAAAGTCAATAAAAAATAATGCACACATTTAAAAAGATTCCCTTCAAATCCATTATTCTTCAAAGATATAAAATCATTTCAAAACTAAAACTGCTATTTAATAGATTAAATCCAAAACATAGTGTGTGAAATTAAATTTTAAGGAAAAACCATCTAAAAATATTATATCATCCATCAAAACCTTTACTATGTAAAATTCTGAAGTTTCATGGAATTAACCAACACAATTTACATGAACATGCATCAAATCAATAATTAACCCCTTTTATATCAACAACTACCTCAAAAACTAAGAAAACCTATTGGTTGTTGACAACTGATATTGGTAAATTGAATATTAGCCTCTGAAATACAAGTCTTAAGGTGAAAATGAAAAATTTCTACATAAAACACTATAAAATCACAAATCAATCCCCAAAAAACAACCAAAGAAAAAAAATTACCCATGGAACATAAGAAATAAAATAGACGATTACCAAGTAGAAGTGATTCAACTACCGTGAGGATCAAACAATAAATTGAGTGAATGAGAATGATTGAGATCACTAAGAATCTCTATAAATTTACCAAAGGTTAAAGATGTAATACTACACATTTAGTGGGTATATGTCAATCATGAACACTAATTAAACCTTCTATACTCAATGAATTCCTATCATGAATCCCTTTCACATTATTAATTCCAAAATTCTAAAAAATGACAATAAGTGTGTCCCCTCAGGTTGATTTAATCTTGATAAACCCATTCTTGATGTAAACTTATCTCACAAATGTTTTGGAACTATTAATAGGAATCATGGTATATTTTCTGCAATGGATTCACATAGTTTAACAACTTCATGACGTTAATATGTCTAGAAGTAATTCCACATTAAAACTTCTAGAGAAAAATAATTAACCATCTCTGAATTTTTCTGATCTAACGGATAACCCCATTAAACCATTGAAACATTTATATAATGAATAAATCAGTTAAAAAAATAAATCCTTAAGATTTAGGTAATTATCCCAAATAAAAGTTGTATATACCCATAGGACCATAAACACACCCAAATAATAATGGATTAATGACAATATTCAGGAAGTTCTTAAATGAATGTAATGGTTAGTAAAAATCTCTCTAAATTTTTTTTTGTCCCCATAAAATTGCCAATATCATAGTGACATAAAAAAGGGATGTCCATTATCTTAATATTAATACTTTCTAATCAAACACCTCATTGTTTTCCCACCGACACTTCCACTGTACATAGACCAAGGTAATTGTATTAATACACAATACCTTATCTTAGAGATCAATAATCAAAACTAGTTTCTCAAACATAGTTTTGTTGATATCAAGTTCAAAATTCTCCCATTAAATCACATTGGAAGGATTGGGTTGATACCTCCACTACTGGTTAACATGAAACACATCATCGACAAAATAAAAACAATACATTAGGTCTACCTCATATGCCAAATTTCAAAGACGCTCCACAATATCTTAGGGGCTAGAACACCTCAGTTCTGACATACCCTGTCAACTCAAATAGTTGTGTCTAAAGTGAGGTGAAAATATCATAAAAATATTACCACTAAACGAAAACACTAGTGGCTTCCACATATGATATATATAGTATTTTGAGGACATTATTTCTTGATAAACTACTTCTAGATCAATTAAACATTTTTTGTCTCTTGAACAAGGCATAACTCAACCAAGGATTTCAATCCCAACTATTCCCATCACAAGGAATATTTATATGGCCTCCCATATAATGAAAAAATGGGAGACATCCTAATAAAGGCATGACAACTAATGTTTTTGGAAAACTAGACCAGAGGAATTTTCTATTCACAAGAATTACCAAAATCACGAACACATTCCTGAACCATATTATCATGAACTTGGATAGCCCTCTCCATATATCCATACATCTACTGGTGATATGACATGATCAATTTCAATAGAGAACCCACCACCTCTTGTTATACCACCCTCATATTTATAATGAATATATTTATGATCGATAGCATATACAACATGAAACACAAAGTTTTGAAGACAATGTAACTTTTCTATATAGTAACATATATTTATATTTAAATAAATTTAATCTATTAAATATCTTTGGGTATATAAAACCCTATGATTTGTGTGTTCAACAGCGTATATGATTTGCAACACCAAGTATTAATGACCTATGAAATATATAACGGATATAACCTCACTGTTAAATTGGATATTATGAATACTATTAAATAATTTATGATATATATATATATACACACACACATATATATATATATATATATATATATATATATTTCCTAGGAAATATTATTTATTTATAATTTTTTACTAATTTATTAACCAATTTTAGTTGAGCAATTTTTTTTCATATATAGATTTTCCAAAAAAATGATTTTTAATGCTTTTTGTGAGAAAGTATTATATTTATTTTTTTTATGTTTTAGAAAAGATATTTTATAAAATTAATATCATTTATTAAGTCAGTATATAAAAATTTTGTTGTGTTTAATTTTTTATTTTTTCATAGTAAATATTGATTTTTTAAATGTCTTATCATTTCCAACATTTATGTAATTTAAAATTACAATAATGTTTTTAATTTTATTAAATTAATATAAAAATTACATAGTAATTATTAATCCACTTGATTAATTTTTAATAATATTTATATTTGATTTTAATATATGGTTATTTATGTTAAAAAAGTGTATTTTTCTGAAAACTGTTTTAAAATTAATAATTCATCTCATTTTTTATTAATTAAAAACCCTAATAAGGAAAGATTTAAATGGAATTTATATATCATATATTGATAAATATTAATTAAGATTCATATAATTAACATTATTATTCATAGTGTTAATATAAAATCGTTATATTCATGAAAAATATACATATTGGGAACTGACTTTTTCATCATGTTGATGGGTAAAATTTAAAATTAAACATTGATAATTATTAAATTTAATTTGGTAAAATGAATTAAATATTTTTAATCTTAATAATTTAGTTTATCTAATATTAAAATTATATTTTTTACCATAATCAATAGTGAAAACACTAATAATTAATTACAACAATTTAGGTAAAAATGAATTTATTAGGGGTTAAACTAAAAGGATAAGGGTAAAAATTACCCAAATTTTTATTTAAAATATATTAAACAACCATATTTTAGTCATATCATTTCAAATTATGAGTATATGGTATTATGTAATGTTTTTTTCATAGTAATGTCCTTTTATTTTGGATTCTATGGAGATATTTCCAACCTATTTCCTTGTTGGTTTCTCTCATCAATTTTAAAATTCCACCCATATCTTCACATATTCAAACCTTAAAACCACTTTTTCAAGGCTAAAACATACCAAAATTATTTTTTATCATCCCTACCCACTACCTAGATCACGTTTTTGATCAAAAATCCAACCTAAAAGGCTTCTAGTGATTATCTAAGGACATTTTCTAAAAACTATGTGTTGTGCTTAACCGAATGTATTTATTTTTTAATACTTTCACCTAAATGAAATATTCATTAATTATTATAATACAGAAAAAATATATCCATTATAATGAGATTTTTTATTTTCATTTAATAACCTAAATTCATATCCACTTTTATCAAATGGGATAAAAATTATTATTCATGTGTACAATAGGCTACCACCTCACAAACTGATGTCATTTATCCTCTATCATCACATATCATGTCTTGTTATAATGATTTAATTAGATAATGTATATAATAATCAAAAAATATTTATACTTCTTGTGTTATGATATCACATATACCTTTTTACTCTCCATTTTATGGTGGATATGATAATGTCACTTATGTGTATGTTGGGATACATCATCACAAAGCGATGTGATTCAATTTTCACTATCACCCTTCATGGTATGTAATAACGATAAATATAATTAATATATGTGATATAAATGACATAATTATTATATACATGACATATTTATCATTCTTAAAAAGATAATATATCCTTTTCATTTTTACACTAATAAAATGATAATGTTGTTCGTGTGTACATGTATGATACCACCTCCACGAAGGGATCTGGTAATTTTATCATCACCACATCACATGAAATAAATATATATTTTTAAATAATAAAATAATATATTATTTATGAAATAATTATAAATAATGAAATATAAAATAATTCTCACATTATTTCTATAATATTCTTTGAAAAATGGAAACATTACTCATTGATATGAATAATCTATTTTCTCCCTAATCACAACATAGTACATTTTTTCATAACAACACTTCATGAATAGTTTTAAAATAATAATTGAAATATTAATATGAAAAATATTTTATGTTTTTTATTCATGAGATGTTGAAATAACGATCTCTGAGGCCATAGTTAATATAACAATGTTGTTTTCAAAATAATGAACTGATCGTCCTCAAAACACCTGATGTGGATTTAATTGATTAATTATTTGAATATATAATAAAAAAATATAAAATAAAACACATAAGTATATGGTATTAATCTTTTATAATTACATAAATTAATAAAACATTTTTTTTAGATTATTATACTATATTTAAAGGACATACATAGAAATTCTTGACTTGAGGTAATGGTTTTATCATATGACATTTTAATTCATTGAGACATGTGTCATATTCACCCCCTTTTTTATTTGTGTTGTATATAAATTAAATTAATGTATTTAATTATTATTTTAATAAAAATTATTTGGATATACAAATCCATATGAGGTTTCCCCTATCATGGGGTTTGAATCCATATATTAGCAAAGATGTAAGGGACTTCATCTCAACTTACCTGGATTATGGCATAATGAAATATTATACAGAAATCATATTCTATGGGGTTTGTCAACACCTACACTGTAATTTTATATTATTAATACAATTGTTTTACTAATATTTAATTTTATATTTTATTGAATTTGTTATTGAGTATTACAATTAAAATGTCACCAAAGTGGAAAATGATTTATGTTACAAGCTCATTTCATTTAGATTTTTTAATGTTTAGGGTTACGTTGGAAGAAATCATATGATCTTATTTTCGTGAAATAAATAAATTGTATTCTAATATGTTTTTTAATGTGGTTAACATGTATATGTTCCTTTTCCTCCCTCATTTATTGAATAGATATCATGAATGTCATTTATAAGTGATACTGATCATGAAACTTTTTTTTCGGTTGGGAAACGTTATCATCAAATTCCCATGTTTTATAAAAAATAAAAAATGTTTTAAAAAATATTTTAAAATTGAATTATAATTTAATTTATAAAAACAATATGATTTTTTCAAAAAAAAGTATTCCCATCATTTTTTGAACAAGGAACTTTTTTATGTTTCTTAATAAAACGTGAAATGAATAATTATTTTTAACTCATTTAGCTTGAATGAAACCATTTAATTTTTTGAAAAACAATTATTTAAAAATTCATTTTTTAGTTTTAATGTTTATTTTAAAAGAAATTATTTAATTTAATTTTTATAGATTTTTAGGTTTTAAATATGTGTTTTCAAAATGGAAATTATGTTTTCTTTAGAAATTATTTAAATATTTCTTCCAAATTAATTTTCCAACTAATATTTTTTCCTTTGATCTTAATCAATATGTAATGGTTATTTTCCTAAATAATTTTTTAATGATATTTTAATGGTATTTCCATTAATCCACCTCAACAACCCTTATTGTTAATTATTCACCAATGAGGATATTTTGTAACAATGCCATCCTCATTCATTCTTTGGGTGGATTAAGACTATTTTAAAATGATTTTAAGGGAAACCATTTTATTTCCACCAGTTAATAACGTTTTAAAGAGATTTATGTGGAACCCATTACATTATATTGTATAATATTATTTCAATGTGATTTATATGTAACTCATTTGTTTTCCATGTGTTAACAATGATTTATAAATATTTTCATGAAACCCAATTATTTTCCAGAACTTAATCTTGTTATGAAAAGAATAATGAGTTTTCTATTATTTCATGATTAAATTAATTATTTATATACATTATTTATGAACTATATAAATAAATATTTTATGAGAAGGGGTGAACCAAGACTCTATCAGGTGAGCCCGTTATAGCTTATACTATCGGTGCACCTAGATAATTTCAGATGAGCCCAATATAGATTATATTATTTGTGTTCTTATATTACATAGTGTTGGTGAGGTGGAATACCACTTTTCTCTCCGATGATAGTTAGACCGAGTACATGATGTATTCTATGTGTTTCAACAAAGGACCTTTGTGTATAACCCATCACACATTATCAACTAGGGAGAGATGAGCATCAATGATGTAGCTACGTCTATTGAGAACTTAGTAGAGAAAAAAATTAGCAGGATAGTATCCTTCTTGGGAGATTGATTCATTTGGGGTGTGTTCGATGGAAATATAGGAATATTTAGGAGAGTACTTGGGAGTGGGAGGCTCGAATTCTTACTTCATCCCACATCTATTTATATATCCCGTGTTTTTCCTTTTTAGTGATGTAAAGCCCCAAAGTGGAGAGAATGTAAAGAATCATATTTTCTACGTATTATTTTACATATTTTTAGGAATACTTTTAAGATCAGGTGGTGCGATAGAATGTGATTCTAAGGCCCGGAGTGCCCGAAATAATTTTTTTAATATATTGAATATCATGTGCATTTTTTTCAAAAAAAGAGGAATTATATTTAAATGGAGGCTCAGATCAAAAATCTAGGGGCACCATTGATTTTAGAATGTGGGTTTTACCCTAGGCACTTCTTCTCCTTGGTCGATATAGGGAGTTTGTGGAAAAGTCATTGCAGGCACAGAAAAAAATAAAATTATTAAAATAAATTAGTTTAATTTTTTCATTGATGTATTGATTGGAGAGTCGTTAAATTGATTTTTTTTCTAATTCCATGTTTATCATCATAAAACTAGATTTGTTATATGACCTTATAAGAGAGTGTTGTAAAATATCTTTGGTGAATGGAAACCAGATTTTGGATCAATGATTGATGTGAAATAGATTCAAAGGAACTATCCTATTATAATGGTGAATCAAAATTCTTCACTAGTGATCTATATAAATAGATGTAATATGCTTATTTGATATTATTTCTTTCCCCATTATTATTTTCTATGAGTAATTCAAATCAATCAATGAGTAGATTGATTTGTGCATCAGTCATTTTGTGGGATAGGTTGGATTAGTCTGGTTTGGGAGAATTTCATCATGATTAAATTCTTGATTATTAAATTTTAGTTCTAATGGAAATAACCCCATATTGAAATTAAAATATATCAGGGTCTATTCCTTTTGATTTTCATGTTCTTTTCTCCCTCTAATTCTTTATTCACTGTATGCATTCTTCATTTGGCCCCTGGTTTGACATATCCTGATGGATTAATAATTTCAAACTAATTTCACGGTGAAATGATATGATATAATATATTCGGGATTATTATTACATGATGGTGGTGAAAAAATGGAAGCCACAATGGATCTGATGATCTTGGTTACCCAATTTTTCTTTCCTCGATGCATAGTAAATAACAACGTATATATCCATTTTTCAAGCGGATCGAAGGGATGAATATTTTGTTTCTAGATATGGAATGGTTATTTGAGTATTGATTCATTTTTTTCTTATAGGTAAATATCTTGATCAAAGATCAGATAACGGGATAATAATGTGAAAATCATATCTTATAATTAGGAAAAACTAGTGAAACAAGTAAATTAGTTCGGTGCTACATGTCATGTGGGCCACTATGTTCGGTAGCTAGGGTTTTGGAAGATACTCAAGTATCACATGGTGTGTCACCCTACCACAGAGTGCGTGGTCTCTCTTGGTGACTCGGAAAGTACCTCAAGGTTTTCACAGACACAGGTTGGAGTATATGTGTTAGAGCACATTATGTACTCCCTACATGGACACAACAATAATAAGAACACAAGGGATCAATCATTTACTAGTATAAGGGAATGCTACAAAAGACAATCCATTTACAAAAACATTGTTAGAGTAAACGAGTAGTAAAAAACATGTATATCTACTGTGATAGAGCTTGAAACATGGGCTGTTCACACGGGTAGGACCCGGGGTTAAGGGACATGGTGTGTAACACCTTCTATAGATAATTTACTTTATTATAAATTTATTTGATAACTTTTTCTCTATATTATGGACATTATTTTTTTTGGGTGTCTTCTCATTATCCATTTCTTAAGGGTTTGTTTGGAATCATTTATTACAACTAGGACTATGATACCTTTAGCAGAACATCTTTGATAGAGTTGTTGGGATCCCTCTATGAGGCTCTATGTGATATCCTCTATTAATGTTCATGAACTAGGAAGAGTTTATGGTATCTTGGTAACCAACATTACACGGGTGACAATTCAATACATGGAAGGTTAATCCAGATTGAGTAGTTGGAATCAACCTATGGCCTTGGAAGTGATTTTTATCTACATATAGTATTATCTTTGGAATATCAACATGTACATAAAATTGTGAGACCCAATGAGCATTTTCTCTTAGATGGAAATCATCAGTGTTATCATATTCAAGATTGTGTTATCATGGTTTAGTTATTTGTGAAATCATTAAGTTTAAAGCCTAGGCTTTCATATTATGGTTGTGAATTTCATTTAGATTGTGTGTCTTTGTTGAGTATATCTATATATTCTAATTATATGTGTAATGGAAATATTCATGTGTACAGCTGACTAAATTTCCATTGTTGATTGCTTTTTGGTTTTGGTGTGTTCTACTGAGTATTATTATACTCTCCTTTGCAAGTTCTTTTCTTGAATGTGTCATTTCATGTGAAGACGATTTATGTTTTAACAAATTCATCAACAAACCAAGACTAGATGGTGTTACTGAGACCGAAAAGATCAAGGCGTGTTCCTATTGTATTTAGAGAGCATTCCCATTTTTATTTTAGATTGGACTTCTGCATATACATTTTTGTGGGCTTTTATTTGGCCCTATATAATTTTATTTACTTCCAGTCTTACTCTAGTTATGGTATTTAAATTTATACATGCATGGTTTTTCAGTTGTTTTTACTTTTTAGCATTTTATAGGCTTGGATGTGTGGGTTAGTGTGTGTAGGTACATTGGCTAAGGCCTAAAATGAGAGTGATATTCCTACTCGATAGTAGTCACTATACCCAGGCCTATTGGAGATGGGCTTGGGGAGTCATGGTATGGTCCCCATTGGAATGGGTCAGGACATGAGTGACTCCCCTTGGAGATAAAAAACTAAACTAAATGACAATTATATTTGATTTGGGCCTCATCATAGTTTATCTAGATCATTCTAATAATAAGATCAATGATATCAATATAATGAAACAATAAATCCCATACCACATCAATGTTGGGTATCGTTAACCAACACGCATGACATTTGAATCTTTGTTCATACCTAATTCACAAAATTTGTGAATGGTCCAACAGTAATGACATAAGCTCTAAATGAAATCCCAAAATTTCAACTAATTTTGAAAATATAAAAGAATGAACATCAATTATATAAAAATAATCTAGAAACATAGATTATGTAATAAACACCTTACCTCTTATAGTAATTATCCCTACTTCTAATTACATTAGTGTAAACTCTACCACATAAAGGTTTTCATTCTCAACTCCTACCAGAGAATGCATTTGCATAAGAATATCTCTTTGGCCTAATTATAGGACCCATTACCCACGGAAGTATAAAAAAAATATGAAAAACATTTGAGAGTTTTGATAATGCTTCAAAGCCTTGGGCCATCCTATCACAAAAAAGGCTCTGATAGAAAAATTTTCAACTATGATGAGAACTCTTAAGAGATTCAATATAATTAGGATTTGTATGACCATGCCCTCCACACTGAAAATAGAAAACCAACTATTATTTTGATGAAGCTCCTTAGAACTTCCCTCATGATAATTGGATACCATTTCAGTTCATTTTCTAGACATAAGAAACACCCTAATAAATATCAATAACAAAAGAAGATCCACCCAAACATGTTCTCTTTAAAATATTTGATTTTATGAAAGGTACTTTATAAACACATACAAAAAAACATAATGAACATGGGAACTATAATTGAAAAAATATTTTACACTATCCACATCCCAAATATTCATTCATCCATGTAATCATCGAAAAAAATATCAGCTTCCGTGTGCAATAACTTAGTGAATAAAGTGGAATAATCCAAAATGGTACTCTGCAGTTTATCTACGGTCAAGAAATCAAATGTATTTTCCATTAATAATGTATTTGGATAAAAAAATGGGTTGAATATTTTCAATAAGTATTTAGAGGAATGATCCTCATGTAACATATATTTTTCAATTGAGTCACACCATATCCAATCAGGCTCCTCAAGAAGATACCTTTAATAACCCATCTTAGAGTCCTCTAGATTTTTCAAAAATTTAAATATACACTTATTCCACTAATGAAACTCCACAAATTCAGAGGATAATTTGACACCCTGGAAGACATGTGTAGATTTTATAGTAAATTCTAAGAAATGATCCACTCCTCTTCCCCAGTTTCCAATAGCCTAATAACCTAGAGTCAGAATATTTTGGATTTCATCATCAACTAATGAGTGGTCCACTAGATTAATCACATATGAAACCTCTATCGTATCATCCTCACATGGATTTGGAAAATATATTCTTTGAGAAATTTTCTATTAAACATAAGTTCCCCACCAAAACATTTAGAGAAAATTTCAATGTTAAAAGACCAACATTAAGAAATAAATACTAATACCTTTAAGAAATAAGATTTTAGGAATTCAAAATTTCTATTAATGATATGAAAATCATAATAAAGAAATAGTTTCATATAAATAAACTCCCATTTCTAGTTTATTAAAATAACCTCAGCCACTAGGTCACTTATTGGAAAAAATCTCAGACCACCCAAGGTAACTCAGATTTTAGCATATAATTGAGATGGCCATGCCCCTTTTCTACAGTTACTATGTAATGACCCTAACTATTATAGATAAAATTTCCATTTTTAAATTAGGTAATTGTATTACTATGTAAGATGGTTGTAGAAAAAACATGCACTCATTTGGTTATAACCAATAATATTTAATTGAAAATTAAGAATTATTATCATTGTTAATATATCAATTGAATAGTGATCACATGATTAGTATAAATATAGAGTTTTGAAAAATATAATTGGCATAGATAAAGGAAGATATGGCCTCATCCTATAAGATTGTACCCTACGAAGTCCATTTATATGAGCTTCCTAGGGAGATATAATCTCTTTTATTTTCGCATTACCACTCCCAACCTATGATCCATCAACTTAATCATGTGGAAAATTGTTTATGGGAGATATTCAATATCATTGAGATCATGAACCAAACCATGTTCACTAAACCACCCCATAACAGTACAACCATTGTGAATCATACTCTAAGGTAATATGCTGGTGTATTAAAGGGATATGTAAAAGACCCTATCAATATGAATATGTAAATTTTTTTTATATAATAATGTATATATTTTCATCATATTATTTTTTTGTCTTAAATGATATTTATTTTGATATAATAAATCAAAAATTGGATATTTGGTTAATATTAAAATTGGACTAATGAATTTTATGACTTAATGGTTTTTTGAAAAAAATATTATTTCAATAAAAATTATTATAAAGTAATTTTTATCAATTATAAATGATCATATAATTTTTATAGAGTCAAATTTAATTTTTATAAGCGTTTGAAATACTGTTATTTGTCAAAAACCCATCATTTTCAATAAATATCAAGAATTATTTTAAAAGTGAAAAATAAAATATTTATAAAATTATTTACCTAATATTAATATTATTTTTTAATTATAATTTCAAAATTATCCAATTTTTAATGTTTCATAATTTTTCTGATACAGACAACTTTTAGGAAATAATTAAATACCATATAAATATAACTTGTGTATTATGACATCATAATGACCCAAAAGTGATGTAATAATTAATATAAATGGTATCCAAATAGAAATTTATGTTTTACATTTAAAATAAAGTTATTTTACATTTATTTTATTTTTTTAAAATTCCATTATCAGTTGTCCAAAACATATAACAAATTTTATGGTTTTAAAATTATTTCTTTAAGAGTGTGACACACCTACACATAATAAAGGGAAATATTTTATTATTTTTGGCCCTTCACCTCCTAAAATAATTTATACCACTCCAATTTGGTTGAAATAATGGGAAAAATCATGGGATGGTATTTGGTTTTGGATATTTTATTATATAGAGTCCAAAACCAAAATAATAAATAAATCTCCCTCTTTTACAATATAAAACCACCTATATTATATTTAGTTTCACTAAAAATATTTATATAACATCAAAACACTTCCCCCTATTCCATATAGTCTTTCCAAGGCTCCCCTATTCTCTTAATAATCCCCCTAATCTTTTGGTGTCACTCACTCAAGTAATGGATCCTCATCTTCCACTCTTTCCCTCAATTCAAGAACCTTCTTTTAAATTAGTCTTTATAACTTCAATTGGTTATATTTTAAATAATTTATAAACCATAAATTTCATTTATATTGATATTATTCAAATGAGAGACCATTTAAACTCTCTCATTTTTACGCTTACCTAAGTCGTTACAATGTCAAAATTTAGTAAGTGTACTTCCTCTCATTATTTCAAATTCAAGCACCTTCATTGAAATTAGTTCTTTTAATTTCAATTGGTTATATATTAGTTCATTTAAAATAGATATATCACTATAAATTTGAGGTTATTTGAGTTTTTTCTCATTTATACACTATTATTTGGACCCTTACCTATGTCATTACAATGCTGAATTCCATAAGGGATCCTCACTTTCCTATCATTCTTTCAATTCAAGAACCATATTTGAAATTATTATTTATAATTTCACATGGTTGTATTTTAATTTATTTATTATCATTAAATTAGTTTATAATTTATTTTATTTTAAGTGGAGAACATTTATAATCTCGTTGGACCCTTACATAAGTCGTTAGTATTCTGAAAGTTCTTAAAGGGATTTTCTCTTCTCATTACAATTCAATAACTTATTTTATGTTAAGTACCTTAAATTAAATTTTCATATATTATAATATGTTATTAAATTTTCCTATTATTTTCTTTTTAATTTATACATAATGATATCCTCTTTCCCTCTCATTAATCCTCCCATGATACTTTATGAACCCCCATTACCATGTAGAAATATATTTATGTTTCTTTTCTCTATTCAAGTTTCTTCATTACATTATGCCCTCTATTTCCATTTTATAATGACTGTAAATGTTTTTAAATTTCCCTATTATTTTCAATTTTATTTATATGTGATGATATACCCATTTCTCTCTCATTTACCCATTTTTATAAATCTCTAATTGAAACTGTTATGCTATAAAAATATCACTGTGATTTTCCGTGCCAAACTAATTCTATAGTAAATACCATATACATTTTCTATCAAGTGTGTTGAACTTTATGAACATATTTTTTTGATAGGGGGCTTAAATGTATTCATTCCACACTACTTAATCATGGAATAAATTATGATTACACATGATTCCATATTTTATAATCTATATGGAACACTTAATCATGATAATGAAATGTATATGAAGGGGCACCCATATAGAAGTTCAATAAATTTGGTAATGTTTAGAATCATGATATTTCATTTTGGGATATGTGTTTCTTTAATTACCTAATGGGAATTATTCCACAAGGATTCCTTGGTAGTTTATCCTCGATATATTTTTATGATTCATTGTTTTAAGTTGTTTCCATATTTCTCATGGTATTACTATCGTTTTATATCACATTTCATTGATCATGTTTATGATTCCAAATATTTTTATTCCCAATTTATATGTCTATTTTCAAACATGTATATGTTTATTCCATGTTTATTCCATTATTAGGAATTATATCTCACCCCTTTCTTATGTTTGTCCCCAGGTTATCCTATGCAGTTTAAAGTATGAGGGAATATTTCGATCATGTTGAAAAAGATTTCAATAGCGAAGATGAATTTCATGTTTTATGTTTTTAGGTAATGTACCTAATTAAAAAAATAAAATGGAATTAATGATCTTGTCGATTATATTATCTATAATACTATGAAATAAATCATGTATTAATTTTAATTAAAGATCATGGTTGTTTTTGTTGGTATTAGAGAAACTGTTTAGTTATTTTTAGGATTAAAGTTAGTAAACTCTAGAGAAAACCATAAGGATAACACTAAGTGTAATAAAATATCACTAAATTTTACTTAGTGTATATTTAGTGTCTTATCAGGAAAATACATTCCAATATGGATACTATAAGTGGAAGTGGTTCTGGAATAGATGTACCTAAGATTAATAACACTAACAAGGTGTTCCGTACCTGAATCGGGGTAACCTAGTACATGAAAATTGTTCATTATACTCAAATATTTTGACACTCCTAAGGAATTTACATTGGTAAATTCATAATATCAATACGAGAATAATTTAGGGAACATCAAAATTCCAATAATAATGCATTTTTTGAAATAAATCATGGATAAAATAGATTGAAGCCTTGAAAATAATAAGGAAATAAATTTAATTTATATGTTATCCATTTATTCAATTAGAATCACCATTATGTGTTAAAAAATACCCATCCAATAGTATTCCTTAATTATTTCCAATGGAGGAAATATGTGTAATTAATTAAACAATCAACACTATGGGTACTGTGATGACTTCCCCAATCAGAAGCCAAAACCGATGGGAGTATGAATCATGAACTACATGAAAATAATCTCTCATTTGAATCAGGTTCTGAATAGAATCCTTGATCAAGATAGGTTTCCAAACCCCCATAAGATAGAACAAGTTTTAATTGAGTGCTTCATTTTACAAAGGCCTACTACTTTCAATGGATCATTTTATTCCTTAATCTTGGAACTATGAATCTACTCCATTGAAAATATCTTCTCTATCCTTAAATGTTCTGAACATGATAAAGTTCTTCTAGCTATTTAAAATATGGGTGGTGAATTTGATGAGTGATGGACATTGATCAAGAATACTAAGACAAAAGAGGATATTGAGGTAATGGACTTGAAGGAATTCCAAAAAAATAAATAAATATTTTCCTCACAAAGTAAATATTATAATGGAATGGTATTTCCATGAAATCAAGAAAACAAATGATTAATTTATTGGTGTGTATGACAAAAACTTAACAAGACATGCATGATACACCTCCAGTCTTTTCGTTACCCCAAAATTAAAGGTTGAATTATTTTTTGGTGGTATTAATCCTAGTCTACAAAAATACCTATCAATCCCAGACATTGATATCTATGATGAAATTGTTTGATGTTCCCTAAAAGTGGAAATAGATATTGGTGAATCACAATGGTATCATGGGGATAAGAAGTAGAAATTGGAGGTCAATTTTAGTAGTTCTATAGAGAGATCTAACAGTGGAAATGAATTTTAACATTCTAATTATCAAATGTGCTAAAGGAATCCCCTAAAAAATTCCTAAAGGGGAAGAAGAAATGATTTACATGTGGGGTGGAAGGATACATGGCTAAGGAATGTCAACTGGAGAAAAATGCTAATACAATAGAGGAAAAGAATTATCTTGTCATCCCTCAGTGTAGTTTTCATTTTTATAACTACAAGGAACTGGGGAAATTTTAAAATAAGTTCCATAATCCAATGGTTTCAAGAGAAAACCAATAACCTTCAAGGCACCAAGGGTGATCTTTTTGATGTGGATCCCACTAATAAAGTGGTGAAAGGTACACTAGTTATTCATTCAATAATAGAAAACATACCTTTTGATTCTAATTATATGCATTTATTCTTATCACAAATGTTTAGTAGAACTATTCAAACACCACCAAAATTAATGAAGTGGAGTTGTAGATAAAAATGGAAAATGGGGAAAATATTGAGTCCCAATTATATAACTCATCCCCTATCACAATTTTTTGGATAAACTTCCCAGAGAACCTTTTCATACTCCCTTTAGTGGAATTTGAGGAAATTATGGGTCAAGATTGGATTTACCTATATAGAACCAACATAAAATCCTATTAGAAGGAGATCAATCTCTATATTTCAAACTGATCCCCAATTTTGTACAAGCACAAGGAAGAGGATGAATCTTTTTCAGCACTATCATCTCAAGCATGGATATGATTGTCCTATGAGAATGTTTATCTATTTTAATTGATTGAGTCTAAGGAAATAACCATCCTTAAAAACATTCCTATTGTGAGGGAATATGCAGATGATTTTTCCCAAGGAATTTCCTTATTTTCTGTATAGCTGAGAGGTTAAATTTTCAATCAAGATTATACCAGGGGAGTTTCCATTATCAAATACTCTATATTGAATAGATATTATGGAATTTTAGGAGTTAAAAAAACTATAGTATAATTAAGATAAATAATTCATATTCCCATGTTCATCACCATAGGGTTCACCGATCCACTTTTTCATGAAGAAGTATAGGTCAATGTTCCTTTTTATTGATTATCGCGAGCTCAAGAAGATGATAATAATGAACAAGTATCCTCTTCCATGGATTTATGAATTGTTTGATCTGATATGTGGATCACAACACTTATTCATGATGGATATTTAGTTTGCATATTATTAAGTAAGGGTTAAGAGGCAAGGTATCCCAATAACCTCTTTTCCGACAAAGTAAAAGCACCATTAGTTCAGAGTGATACCATTTGGACTCATCAATTCTAAATAAATATTCATGGATTAGATGAATATAGACTTTAGATATTACCTATTAAAAATTATGGTAGTCTTTATAGATGATTTTATAATATACTCCAAATACAAGGAGGAGCCTAGGGAGTATTTTAACATTATACTAAAGACCCTATGAAAGTATAATATTTGTCCCAAGTACAAAAATGCGAGTTCTTGTTAAAGGAATTATCTTTATTGTGGAATAAAATAACATGAAATGGAATATTTATGGTCACTTCAATTGTGTAAGTAATTGAATGTTGGATGAGTCCAATATCTTTGACCGAAACATATATTTTCTTTGGGTTATCTGGGTATTATCACTAATTTCTGATAAATTTTATACCATTATTAAACAATCATACCAAGATAATACATAATGGATTCATTTTACCTTGGAATTATGCATGTGAAGAGATCTTCAACGAGATAAATAGAGGATTATCACTACCGATTCTCTCACACTACCCACAAGTGGAGAACCCATTGTATAATTTAGTGATACATTGATGAAGGGATTGGGATATGTGTTAATGAAAAATGAAAAATTCATGGCCTATGTATCAAGGTAGTTTAAATTTCATGAATAGAACTTCCCAATGCATGACCTAGAGTTTGCAGATATGATCCTTTCATTGAAAATATAGTGGCATTATGTCTATTGGGATAAGTGTTAAATATATACTGATCATAAGAGCTTGAAATATATATTTACACAAAATGAGCATAATATATGCCCACAATGTTGGTTAGATATCATCAAGGATTACAACTTCTCAATCCACTACCATCTAGGTAAAACAAATAATGTTTCTGATGCTCTATATATAATGAACCCAACAATTCTATCATTGATGAGAATTGATAACGACATGATCTTATTGGATTTGAACAAGATGTAAATGGGAAACATAAATAATGGAAAATCATGAAACCTTCCCTAAATTATTCCTTGTCCATCTCTTTTGGAATGGATAAATAATTCGAAAGGAAATGATGTGGGAATTCAAAAGAAAGTGGAAACTATAAGGAAAGGTAAACCCTCAGAGTTCAATGATAATGAAGAATACATTGTGAGATTTCGGTCAAGACTATGTGTTCTATAAAATATTGAGTTAATAAAGGAACTATTGGATGATGCATATAGTTCAAATTTCCCCATTCACCTAGGAAGCACAAAGATGTATCAAGATCGTAGTAACCACTATTGGTCAGACAATATGATGGGGGATATAACTGAAAATACATCAAAGTTCTTAGTATTCTAGTACATAAAGTATGAAGGTAGAAGTATAAGGGTTTGATGGACAAATTACTCATACAAACATGGAAATGGGAGAACATCACCGTGGTCTTTATCACGAGACATTCAAAGACACCAAGGGGAAACAATTCTATAGAGGTTATTCTGGATCATCTTGTAAAGATAGATCTCTTTATCATAACTTGAGAGAACATCTCACTAGATAAACAAGAATGGATATACATCAGAGAAGTGTTAAGGATGCATGTATTACTAATATAAATTGTATCTGATCAAGATCCTAAATTCACCACCAAGTTCTAGAAAATTCTCCACCATTCTCTAAACATTGATCTAAACTTCAGTGCAGCCTATCACCCTCAAGCTGAAAGACAATCAAAGAGGCCTATTCTAACACTGAAAGACATGTTTAGATCATCTTTTGTGGGATACAAGAGAGGATGGGACCAAAATATTCCTTTGGATGAGTTATCATATAAAAATAGTTTCCCCTAAAGCATCTAAATGACTCCCTATGAATCCCTTTATCAGAAGTGGTGGAGAACACCTGCATGTTCAGATAAAGTTGGGGAATGAAAACATATAGGTCCTAAAATGGCTGAAGAAATGATATCGAAGGTTAAGACCATTTAAGAGAACATCAAAGATTCTTATATTTGAAAAAACATATTTGATAACAATTTTTGATGAGCCCTGGTGTTTGATGTTGGAGAAATGGTTTTCCTCCAAAAATCTCCATGTAAGATAGTGAGAGGTTTAGGAAGAAGGTAAATCTTGGTATAAGATACACCAACCCTTTTGAGATCCTTGATCGCATCAAAGTGGTGTCATATCAACTATAACTCCCATAGAAATAATCTCATGTACATAATGTATTCCATGTATCCATTTTGAGAAATTAAATACCAGACCCCTAAAATTTACTCAATCTAGAGGTGGTATCATTGGATAATATTTTTTCTTATGAAGAGCATCCAATAAAGGTCATATATTATAGAGAAAAAGTTATATGAAATAAGACAATGCACCTTGTCAAAGTGATATATACAAACCAAAATATTGAAGAAGAAATGTAGGAAGAATAGGAGGTGATAAAGTAGAGTGACCCTCAGAATTTTAGTGTGGGAAAAAATTTTGAGTGAAATATTTCTTAAGGGGGAAGATTATAACCACCCAAACTATTATCAATAATATTCAACCTTTCAAATTATTTAAATTAATTCTTATTTAAAATGGTTATATAAAACACAAACACTACTATGGTTTTATTCAATTAAATTTAATTGACTGTTAATAATCATTAACATAGATAATATAGCCTTTGAATAATGATCAAATTACTAGTACAAATATAGGGTTTTGACAAATCTAATTGTCATAGAAAATAGAATTGATGGAATCAAATAGTAGGATCATACACTATGACGAATTTTTTTAGAGATTACAATGGAGATAGAATCTCTTGGCATCACCCTTGACCAATACTAGGATGAGAGCCAACAAATTAAGCATAAGTGAAACTATTTATGGGAGAAGTTTGAGATCATCGAAATCACTTCCCAAACCATGTTCTTCGATCCACCCCAAGAGAGTCCAATAATTTTCACCTTACTCATAGGTAATATACTTGTTTATTAAAGTTATATTTAAAAAAACATATCAATATGAATAAGTAAACTATTTTTATAGAATAATTGATATATTTTCATCCTATTATTTTTACTTTGTAAATGTTTTTTATTATGACACAATAAATAACAAAGTGTATTTTTGGTGAATATTAAAATTCAATTACTGAATTTATGAATTAAAGGGGTTTTGAAATTAAAAATATTTTATTAAAATTTTATTATTCAATAATTTTTATCAAATATAAATGATCCAATAATTTTTATTGAGTCAAATGTAATTTCAACTAGGGTTCGAAAAACTGTTATATGTCAAAAAAATTTATTTTCATTATATGATAGTTATTATTTTAAAAGTTAAGGTTAATTTAATTATAAAATTATTTAGGGAAAATAAATATTATTTTTCAAATCAGAACATCAAAATTTTCCAATCGTAAGTTTTTCATAATTTTCCAAAACATTGAATTTTTTGGTTAAAAAATAAATTCTCTATAAATATACATTATGTATTATGACATCATAATGACCCAAAATTTATGTAATAATTACTATAAATGTGATACAAGACAAATTAAATGTTTTATCTTTAAATTAATGTAATTTTAAGTTTATTTTATTTATTTTGAAAATCCATTATGAGTCCGACAGAAAATATAATGTATTTTAAGGTTTTAAAATACTTTCTTTAAGAGTGTGACTCAACTCTACATAATAAAGGGAGGTATTGTTTTATGTTACAACCTTTCCTACATAAAATATCGTATAACACTCTAATTTTTCAGAAACCATGGGAAAAATGTCTTGTTCGAGGTATTGGATATTTTATTAGGTAGAGTCCAAAACCAGAATAATAAAGAAATCCCCTTATTTTCATATATAAAACCACATAATATCCTATTTTATCATCACTAAAACACTTTTGATAATGTTTAAACTCTTACATACACCCCCTATAATTGTACTAGGGATCTCTAATCTATATAGAAGCCCATACTAAGCCTTTGGAGTCAGACAATAATGTAAGGTATCCTCACCTTCCTCTATTTCATTAAATTCAAGAACCTTCATTAAAATTATTATTTATAAATTCACTTGGTTATAATTTAATTAATTTATAAACATTAAATTACTAATCAATTTATATTATTTTAATTATATACCATTTATCCTCTTCATTTTAACCCTTACCTAAGCCGCTACTATGGCGAAATTTAGTAGGGTAACTTCCTTCCCTTCTTTCACATTCAAGCACCTTTTTTGAAATTAGTTCTTATAATTTGAATTGGTTATATTATTATTTATTTATAATCCTTATCTAACTATACATATGATTTTTTTGAGTAAGTGATCATTTTTTCTCCCTCATTTGGACCCTAACCTATGTCGTTACTATGCCGAATTTTCAAAAGGGATCATCACTTTCTCTCTTTCATTCAATTCAAGAACCTTTTTTTAAATTAGTATATATAATTTTAATTTTTTATATTTTAATTAATTTATTATAATTACCTTAATATCCAATTAAGTTGATTTAAATGGGATACCATTTATACTCTCTCATTTTTACATTACCATAATATTTTTATGCCGAAATTTCATAAGGGATTTGTAACTTCTCATTAAAATTCAAGTACTTATTTTATGTTATGTCTCTTAAATTCAAATTTATGATATAATAATATGTTCATCCATATTACAATTACATTTTATTTAATGTATCAATTATTATATCTCATTTCCCTCTCATCAATGCTCCCATGACCCATTATGTATACACATTAAAATACTGAAATATATTTATGATTTTCTTATCTATTCAATATTCTTCATTACCTTATGCATTATATTTCCAATTTATAATGATGAGACATGTTTCTCTGTATCCTTAATAATGATAATGTAAATTCTATATAATGAGATACCCATTTCTATCTCATCAAACCATTTTTATGAATCTCTATGTGACACTATTTTCCTACAAAAATATCATTGTGATTTTCCATTCCAAACAAATTGTGTAATGAATACCGTACCAATTTCCTATAATTGGTGTTCAGATTTATGAACATATAATTTTTATTTGTTACCTAAATTTAGGTATTCCACAATCCTTAATAATGGAATAAATTTTGGTGATGAATTAATTCATATATTATTATCTATGTGTCACGATTATGAATGAGAATTAAATATACATAATTAGTGCACCCAAATAGAAATCTAATGCATTTGGAAATGTTTAGTATCATTATAATTCATGTTGGGACAAGGTTGTATCTAATTTCATCATGGGACCTTACCCACCATGATGTCTTTTTTGTTCTATCCTTGATATATTTTTATGATTTAGTGTTTTATATTGCTTCCTCATTTTTCATGTTATAATTAACATTTTATATCATGTATCATTGTTCATGTTTATGATTCCTACTCTTTTTATGACCCATTGGTATTCCTATTTTCTAACATGTATCTCCTTATGACATTTTTATTTTCTTACTAGGCTTTATAGCTCACTTATTTCTTATGTTTGTCCCCAGGTTATCCCATGTAGTTTTAAGTATGAGGGAATATTATGAACATGTTAATGAGGTTGTCAAAAAATGATGTATTTAGTGTTTTAAGTTGTTATGTAATAAACTTAATTCACAAATACACTATACGTAATGATGTTATGGGTTGTATTGTGTGTAATATTATATAATAAATCATGTATTATTGTGAATTAACAAATAGGGTTGTTGTATACTATCTAAATTCAGATGCTCATAACACCTATCTACCAAAGACACTAAACCATGCCTAGGTAGTTTTACCACACTTCAGGATAATTATTCCAATTTATACCAATTTTTAATGAACCAAACAATGGAAACTAAAAAAATATCTTTAGATGGCTCATCACATAGAGAGGTTCAACCAAGGGTCAAAAAAGTAATACCATGTGTTATAAAAAATATATATATCCAGAGTACACTATGGATGAAATATAAAAATCTATGAGACTAAAAAAATTAAATAAAAAAATGTCAAGCTAGATTAATTAAATATACTACAAAAAATGATGTATTCATGTGACTATATATCATCAATAAACCATTCTACAATGAATGTGAAGACCATATATAGAAACTGACATCCTACATAATTCCCTTCCATTTAACCGAGTCCTACAAGATATCATCTAAAAATACTTAAATGATAAAGTAGGATGTGAGAAAAAAATCCTAGTAGGATACCACCCAAGAATAAATATAAGTTATAATATAAATAATACATCAACTATAACTTAAAAAAATATAACTTACAATTAATTTATATTAAAATAAAACACTTTTATTAAACATTCCATTGGTTTTCTTAATAGAAATCCATATTCACCAAATGTATAAATATTTAATGAATTAATGAAATCATGTAAAAATAGGAAAACAAACCAAGGATACAACCTATGAAAAGTTTCTGAGTGAATAAACCTAAAAATAATGTCACATGATAAACCAAACATTAATAAAAAATGAAAATCATTTGGACTCTATCCTATGGGTAAATGTGTTATTAATGACTGGAAATCCATAATACCTGAATATGGTGGATCAAACCAATATAACTTCTAGTGGAACTACACACACTGAAGTGACATAATACATCTTATGGAATTACACACACAAAGTGTGACAATTATATTTCCCTACACACCAAAGCTTACCTGATGTGATATGATTGTCAGAATCTATTTAAATTAAATTATCACATTTAATTAAACATTTTCACATAAAAATAATTCTGTATAATGGAATAAAAACACATTTAAAAACTAAAACAACCGTTTAATAATTTTAATCAAAAACTTGGTGTGCGCATATCCATTATTAATGAAAACCCCTATAAAAAATGAATATTATCCAAAAAAATTTCTATATCATTTAATTTTATGGAATAACCCAAAGGTATAGATAAGAACATAAAAAAATTCAATAATTAACCCCCTGTATAGGGGAACCTAGCTGGGGAACTGAGGAAATATATTCACCTTTGATAATAGATATATGTATCTAGAAGTCTTCCCTCTAAAAGATAATTGTTGAGGGGAAACTATTATGGATCAATATAAAACACCAAAAAATCGCAACCAAATAAAAAACACATACAAGGGAACTTCCCTTACTAAAGGAAAGAATGAAATTTGAAGAACGCTTACTTGGGATAAAATATGTGACCTCAAAGGGGATAAAATTCTTAATGAAGTAATCCTAATGGTGGGAGTTCCCCGTAAATTTCCCAAAATGTCCCTATGGTTTATGAAACCCATTCACATCATGAATTCCTCTATTTTACAAATATGTTAAACAAGGTGTCGGGTCAGGTAGATTTATCCTTAATCGATCCATTGATGATATGAAAATATTTCACAATTTATAATTTTTCATGCTCGAAACAGGACTCTGAGTATCTTCACGAAAATGGATTCAAGATGTATAACTACCTCATAATATGAATTAGTCTTCCATGTAGTATGCAGTCTAAATTCGATAGAAAATTACCAAACCATATCTGAATCTTAAAAAACCCAAGGATAACTTTGAACATTTATAATAATAATATATAAAATTTAAGAAAAACACATAAATCCCTTGACCTTATTTTATTTTCCTAGACAAAACTACTCCATCACTAGAGGTCCCGAAACTAACCCAAACAAAAAGTGACTAATGACTAGAGTTAAAAAGTATAGGATGAACGATAATAAAATTTTATACCGTAGATGAGATATTATAATTCTAGAAATATAGTTATTTAATAAATTTCATATATATGTATACATTAAATCCATCATAATATCTAGCCTTTATTGGTAATGGTGGATATCAAATTATATTGATTCAAAAAGCGATAGTCCTCCATACACATGATTGACGATTTTTTTGGACATTTTTAATAAGCAGAGATCTGTATAGGTTATTATATTATCAATATAAAATCATATATTATGTAATATACATCTATTATTACTTTATTATAATTAATTAATATTATAAAGAGTTATAAAAAGAAATAAAATGAAAGATACTTGTTAATTTCAATGTATCTTCTTCAAAAAACCTTATTAGGATTGTAAAGAAATGCTCCCTAGGATGATTTTATGATCAAAAAATAACACTAATTAATTGGGAATGAATTTATTTATGTTTTATGTGATTGATTCTCTAAAACAAAAGTCTCTTGTTGTATAAAGTGGATATGAGAGGGGGCTCACTTTTATAAGTAGGGTAGATGACCCACCTGGAAATGTCTCAAAAGAATATAATGTGATCAAGTCATTATAATGAAAACGTATTCCAAATGGAACCTTATTTTAATGTGGGATAATATATGGTCTATTTATTTCTAGAAAATATGATTTAGACATGTCTATCTTGAAAACATACCCTTATCTTGTTGTTTAACCATCCTGATAAAATTGTTTTATCAATAACTGTGTTAAAATATTATCAATATTTATAATATTCATTGTGATAAAAAATTAATCAAAACTTAAGAAATAATTTTCTATATTTTTATTTAAAATAATTAATTCATTTTACAAAATAAAATTCATTGAAGTGGTATATTTTAATTTAAAATTAATCATGAAAATTCAATGAATAGTTCCCAAAGATAATTTTTTATTATGTATAAAAATATTATATATAAAGTGTGCACATAAAATTGAATCTAATGACCTAAATTTTATTAATAATAAAAAAATTAAAGTAAAATTGGATTTTAATCCATTTCAATGATATGTGGAAATTGTAAAATGCATTAAATATAGAGAAATATTTTACTAAAATTCTTATTTTTTCACACTTCATCAAAACATTTATCATTTTAAAAAAATTTCTAGATTCACTAAATGATAATTTTTAAATTACGATTTAAAAAAAGAAGTTAATTTTTTCAAATAATTTATAGTAATTTGAAAAATTTATTATTAATATAATTTCATAATACTTGATGAAACTATTTTTTATAAAAATTTAATTTTAAGTATAAAACTAGAATTTTTCTTTTCCTAAACCACATAAAATATTAGATAAATGAAAAAAACTGAATAAATATATAATATATAAATTTCATTAAAATCATTCACCAATTGTGATTAGTTCAATATATTTTAAAAAACAAATTGTGTGCATAAAATAAATTTCTGAAAAAATATCTATCTTTAAAAATGATTTTTTATTTTATTTCTAATCAATTAATAACCAATGAATTTATTTAATATAATTCTAAACCATATAATTTTAATTATTTAGTAATTTGTATTCATACCCAATAATTTAACATCTACGTAAAATTTATTTACTATATTATTATTTATCTAGAGTCGAGGTTGTGTGTGTCACAAGATATCGAAGAAAAAAAATTATCTAAAACATATATCATAAAATATTGGGGTTTTAGAAGGTATGTCATTGTGACACATCCATGATATAACATTATCCAATAATTAGTTATTTTTCCTTTTTGAAACAACATTCAAATGTGGTGTTCCTAGTGTAGTGTGTTGTGTTATAATAAGACACTATTTGAGTTGATTACGAAACTAATGGGATATTTATTCAACTTCTAGATCCTATAAAATTTGTTGAAATAATTTTATAATATTTATTATAAAAGTGATTTTGTTAATATCTAAATTTATTAAGGAATTCACACCTTTGTCCCATTATAATCATATACTAATGTCAAATATAATAATTAGGTAATGTAATTTATTATTGATTACCACCTTGATCATAGATGTCCAATGGTCTATAAACATAAAAATAAAAGGTCCAATTAATCTATTCCACCCTTTTTTTAAAACATGAGTAGTTGTTATATTTCACATTAAACAATATTTTCATATATTATATGATTCTAAATAAAACGAATCTAATAGGTAATTTTTTTTATCTTTTTATTGATTTTTTTAGCGTAGCCCATTATAGAATTCATAAGGTATTAATGCCTTTTATTATTACATTTTAACATTTAAAACCCCATATTCATTGATATATAAAATTCTTACAAATAATAATTAATAGTTACATTAAATTTATTTAATATTAAACCAGATATTTTAAATTTTAATTAAATATTATAAAAAATATATACAAGATACTGAATATAGATGACTCCAAGTAATTAAATAATAAATATACTCCTATGAAAAATCCATGTTCCAAAAAACATATTTGACATTTTAATTAAATGTTATTAGTTAATATAGAAAATATATCTATTAACAATTAATATCTCATAAACAATTAACATTCTTTACAAGAGTTTAAAAGTATTTTCAACATAAATATCCAAATATCTTTAATATATAATAAATATAAGACATAACTCCAGAAACCCAATATAAATTAAAAACATTTAACTAGTTAAATAGAATATGTGAAACATTTAAGGAATATACCTTCCACACCATTAAAAATTATTATTAAATTTAATAATTAGAATAAAATGGTGTTATATAATTTAAAAAAATTCTTATATAACCCATTTCCCCCACTCAAAATAAAATACTTCTTTTAATAAAATGAAATGTTTTTAGTGATTAATTTTTGTATAAAAAATTTATATATACATCATTTATAAAAATAATAACATTATTTTCTCATTTTTTTATATCAATGATTACACATTAGGGATTCTATATGTGTTGTATTGATCATTTAGACACAGAAAATAGTAACCAAATTCCAACACAAAGACTATCTAAGAATCAAAATATAATAATTAAAAAACATATGTTGGTAAAATAAATATACCTTATCATTTATTGTCACATCGAGAAATATTTCCATTATTCAGTAATGTAAAAAGTGATTTTTTTTTTATTTTTATAGTTTCCAAAATTCTTCCCATTGAGTTTTTCAATTTTTATATGTATCAAAAGGGTTATTATGATTTTTTTCAATTTAAAGGTTCTATGTTTGTTCCCATGCTCACTTGACTGAAAATACAGTTTATTATTTCCTTGATGTAGTCAATCGGTTCATTCATGCATTCAATTATTTCCTTTATATGGTTTATCAGTTATATTGTGTGGTCGGTGATTTCCTTCAAGTTGTTTACCAGTTCTATAATATAGCCAATCAATTCCATGATGTGTTCAATTTTTTCCTTTATATAGTCGATCAGTTACATCGTGTACCCATTTGGTTTTATCAAGTGGTCAGTCCTATTTTCATTTTAGATGAATAATTGTTCTTGTGTTTTATTTATTTTCTTCTTATGATTGATCCATTCATTCATGTGGTTAGTTTATTGGTTGTGTGGTTATAAATTCATGTTTTATGTACATATTCATGTTTTGAATAATTCACACGATAGAATTTTGTGGTATCTTAACCACTTCATTTGGTAAAACCATTCATGTTGTTGAATTAAAAGTATAATAAATCCTATATATTTTCAACCTATAAATTCCAGTCAGAATAAAATCTTATATTCATTTATTAAAGGAGATAAAACAACAAAAAAAGAAAAGAAGACAAGGAATACATTGATTTCCCTTATCCAGCGTAATAATGATTTCATATCATAATATGAAAAATTATTCCCATAAACATACTCTTCAGCATTATATCATTCAGATTGAGTGTTACCATGATTAAAGATTTTGATAATATTTTAATCTACCCTTCTTGAGACCATATAATAGGATCTGGTAGAGATAGTATTTATCATATTTACGTATTCTTCCCATGGACTTCTCTTAAATGGGTTATAGATGAAGCCTTAACTATCAAAAGATTTCTTCTTCCCATGTGTAATAATGTCCTTGAAAGAGGAATTACCACTTCCTAATTTCTTAATGGGGGCATTTTCCATCACCCTATCATCATCAGTGACATTTTACCATTTTTCAGGAATTTTCAAGCACATGTATATTTTATAAATATCCTCCTAAAGATTATTATTTTTTGTATGCGAGATGAAATGATTGTCATTTGGATCCCATAATTATTTATTAGAGTCCCTTGGATGTATAAAACCTTGCCCCAAAAATGGAGTATCTGTATTAGTAACTTCCAAAACCACAAACTAATTAACATTGCATGCATTATTATTAGAAAAGGGATCCTCATTTATCTCATCACCTCTATATTGAGAAAGATAATCCTAATTCACAAGAAATTTTACATCCAAATATCCTCCCCTTCTCCACTTATAATAAAATAAATATGGGGAAACCACATGGACATTACACTAACATATGAATCCCTTTCCACCTCTTATTGCATTTCACCTACAGGAGGATAAATGATTTCTTCATTTCTACCACCTGAAGAAACTACATTTCCCAAAGTTACCACTATAACCAGATAACTCGACCTAGGCAGATTAATTTTTAGTCTACAAAAAATATCTTTGACTTACAGATCAGGAGGTAGAGGATTTGGTTGCTTAAACATCTTCTGAATTACTTCACATGAGTTCACAATACCAATACCATCATCCTAATTGACTAGTTGATTGCGACCAGATAATTCTCAATCCTCAGAGGGTCCTCTACAATCAAGAATCTAATGATCTTCAAAGATCAACAGGAATACCATATGGGACCATATTATTTTGATTCATGTTTAATCTAATATCTGTATTCATCAATTTACCATTCCTAAAAACCTCCAATTTATTCCTCAGTCACTTTCATAGAGGAAACAATCACACCCTCATTCAAAGATAACTGATTGTTTACATTGATATTCTTCACTAACATCCATACAAAAGGACTTAATAAGAGACTTAAAGACATTAATTTCAACAAATATCATCACTAAAATCCAATTACAAACAACCTTGGTCCAACTACCCATGTAAATATAGCATCCTACAAGATTCTTTAACATGCGAAGGAAATATGGATATTGAAAAGGGATTGTGAGTTATGTAAATCATACCCTTATCACTATAGTTGGAGAGTTCTGATTCAAATGAGATTCATAAAACCATTTGATGATAAGGAAATGAGATTCATTGAAAATACCAAGTAAGGATGACTAAGCCATAATCAAATATTCCTCTGGCGAAAACCATACCATAATCTCTTTAGAGTTATAGAGACCAATAGTTTCCCACTCCTATAAACCCCATGATCCAACTATGAGACCGTGTAAGGAATACACTATTGAATGAAATTGATTTAATTTTGAATTAAATGTAATATTAAGTAGATAAGAAGTATTAGTGAACTCCAAATTCTAAATAAATAGTTTTAGATATCCTTCAAAAAAATCTAGAACCTTCATCCTGAGAGGAATCTGAGGGAAGAAGGGGGTGAAGTTATATTTCGAGAAAGAGGAGAATGTAAATGGATAAGATCCTTTGAGGTCTGATATATTCCATCCTCTATAGAGGTGGGAGAGTCCTCTAAAATTCCCATCGACGCCTATGTCATTGAAGGATGACAGCCGAGCAAGAGATATTTCTCACCATAAAATGTTCACTATTCCATGATTTACAATTTTACATAACTATACAATAATGATGTAAAAAGGTTAAATAAGGGGTAAAATAAATATTTTTTAATAAATAATTTATGTATATAATAATATAATCAAATTGGCTAACATTCGAGGTATTAAAATGTGTAGTTTGGTGGGTATTTGATGAAATTGAAATAAATGAGAATTAAGAGTGACGTGGATCATGTTTTAATTTAGGGATCATCAGGGATCCATATTAACCGGTAAAAAATATATTATTTCCAATATTATAATCCTAATTCATTCCCTTTATATTTGGATAATCTATGAACATCATCATGCGTCTTGAGTGTGAGTTCATCTAAACCAAAACTTTTCTCCTTATTATTCCTGGCTTGTTCCTTAGGTCATTCCTCAATGTTTTTAACCACCGTGATGTGTTTGATGTAGTGAAATATTATCCATCTAAACTATTATTGAGTATCAAAAAATACTATGTAATTTTTCATGATTTTAGTTAATATTCCTTTAAATGAATACTATTTTTGATAGATTGTACAACACAAACCACAGAGAAAAAATGGACATTGATATACTATGGAAATATTAATATTAAAATATGATGGTTAAAACCAAGCCATTGTATATGAGGGTATAAATTAGAGTAACCATATTATGTAATATTTGATGAAAATATTTCTCAATAAATATTTATTTACTAATTTATCTGGAATAAGTATTCAATTTATAATGATAAGAATTAAATCATATAAGGTTAAGAAAATTTATTTTTAAATAGGGGTAATGATCATTAAAAGTAGTTTTTAATTATATTTTATATTTTTCATTAAAAAGATAAATTAATCATATTTATTACTTTTAAATTTATTATAAAAGTTTTTTTATAAATTTATAGTAATTAATATTTATTTATACCTTGATTATCAATTTTTTAGTAGTGAAGATAAAATCTTCTTACGGAAACAAGATATACATTTCGAAAACAATGTTTTTGAGTTAATAATGTACAACTATCAAAAAATAATTATTAATGTACTCTAAATAAATGATGTTGATGAAATTTGTTGATTGTAAAATGAATAAAATAAATTAAAAATCATTTAATGGTTGTTAATAGGTATGAAATGATAATAAATACAATTTTGGCTTTGAAAAACATTTTTTTTTGATAATTTTGTATTACACATTTGATAAATATATATTGGAATTATTCTCTGAAAAAAAAATTAAATAAAAACTATAGATTCATTTTTCTAAATAATTGTCACTTCATTTTTACATAGAAAAATATGATTTTTTTCTCAAAATTTATATTAAGTGTTTTTTGATCTTATATTACAAATAATTTCTAAAATATATTTAATTATATTAATTTATATGTAATGTAAAAAATTGAATATTATATATTGTTTAATATTCAATATATAATGGAACTAATATCCCTTTTCACCATTCTCAACACACCAAAGTTAATTTTATAGATTATGAACCAAACAATATTAAATGTATGGAATAAGGTTAACCTATAAGCTAAAAAACTCAAACATGAAAATAAATGAATTACAACCATATAATGAACTTGAATTTGGTTCTGAAAAGAATATAATTCATATACATTCATTATTTAGGAGTTTCAAATTCAAAAATGCTATTCGGGACTTGAAGTAATGAATTTATCGCATCAATTTCCATTAATTGAGAATTATCCCATAGTCACCCATTTTTCATCATTATGGATTAAAAAATACTATATGAATTTAAAATATCTATTATTTAATAAACTTTTTCTGCTACAAAAAATAATTACATTTTGACTAATTTAATTTTTTTATGATTCAAAAATTTCAACTTTCATAAGCCATATATCATTAAAACATTATTTTAATTATTTTAAACTATTTCTATTCCATGTATTTTTTTTTATATAAATGATTCATGAATAAAATTATTCCTAAATATAATATTGCTAAAATTTAATTATCAAATTTAATTATCTATATTTTCAAGGTTTATATATATAATCTTTTTAAATTTTTTCATATATGTAACTTTTATTCTATTTAAAAAATTAAATCTTCTTTTTAAAACATTTACTCCATTTGATTCATTTTACACCTTCATAAACATTATTTAAAATAAAGGATTCCTCAGTATGAATCTATATTTCTTCTAATAATACTCATTTCTTATTATTTTGGTGAATGTGAAATTTTTTCAGAATAAAATAAAATTTATTATTATTATATGAGATAACATAAAATACCTTTTGTTTTTGGGGTGAAATGAATATTTTTATGACACTTATAATGTAAATGAAATTTTTAGGCGTTTTTTTCTCATGAAATAGTAATTGAAAAGTTTATACAATGATGGGTGATTTTGATATTTATCTAATGATGGCTGACCGTGTTGTATCTCTTTAATGCATTAGGTAATGTAATAGAATATGGTGTATATATGTTTCCCCTAAGAGATATTCTTCAATTATCAATTCTGATAATTCATTTGGATGGTTTTCTGTATTGAATCTTTTATACTTAATTTCCTATGATACATAAAATATTTTTGAATGATTTCTAGGTGTCTTAATGGAACTTTGTTGAATTCGTATTATAATATTTGAAAAAATGATTTATTTAATGTTTATAATCTTCTAAAGATGAATGGTTTAGCTTTTAATGAATAATTTTATTTGTTTGGTTTTTTCCTATACATGTTTCTGAAGTATGTTTATTTCTATTATGATTGAATTAAAAAATATTTTATGAAAACTATAGGCTGTATAATTCATTTCAAGACTATGAAAAATATTATTTTAGACACAATTTTATTATGTACTAAATAAATTATTTTTATTGGTTTTTATAAATTCAAAATATAATAATGGGTCCCTTGATTTTAATTTACCTTCATAAGATTTAGTTTTCTAATAGCATTTTTCTAATGTTTTTCATAGGCCTTAAGGGAGTGTACTGATTTTAACAATTATAATAGTAGACTATCGTCAATTAATAAATTTTTTTATGAATGAAATTTGTGTGTTTACATAAAAATCACATTTTTTGCATAAATTTTACTCTTTATTGAAATTCCTCATTATTATGTAATGGTTTTACTAAATCTATAAAACTATAAACATAAAAGAGCCATTAAATACATGTATATGAAACCCTAATTATTAATTTTATAATTATTGGTTGATTATGATATAAGGTGTTAGAATTAGTTTCTATTAATTTATTTAGATTAAATTATAGGTTAGTAAGTTATCAAGATATGAACATTTATTTTTTAGTTTCTATAACTTGTTAATAATTCAATGGTTGGTCATATGTTTATTGGAATATATACCCCTTTAAGGATTTTTTGATGGTAGGTATAGATTATTAAGGATATTTTGGGATAAATTTATTTGTTTTTTGGATGAAAACCTTATTAAGGTATATACATAACCATATTTTTAATCATGTGACGTACCAGGAAGGATATTTGGGAAGAATGAAATTTTATTTGGGATAAATATGTATGGTATAGGAAACATTTTCTGTTAATGGGAACATTAATGTTGAGTTAATCATGGTTAATTATCATAAAGGGTTAATTTTTTTGGGAATTTATTATTTATCATATAGAAAACAATGGGATTAAAAATAAATTTCATAATTAAGTGACTCATGTTATTTTTGGAATAAGTTCAATAGTTTTTTGGAACAATACAGAAATTAAGGTAAATGAGAATTTTTTTATTGTATTTTATTTTATATCAATGTGGATTATATTATTTTTGAAATAAATATTGAGTTTAATTTTCAATTTTACATGACTTCATTTTGGAAAAGGCCGACATATTTTGGGGATTATTTTCTTAGGAAATTTATCATTTTTTATTCTATTTTATGAGTGATTAATGTTATTTGGAGATAAATTACATGGTTATCATTGAAGAGTATATAATCATTTCCTCCATATCATTACATATCAATATTCATCTAGAATATTTTGAATAGTGTTGATGATAGTTATTTATGGATTGAATAATGATGATCAATTATTTTTAATTTTTACACTTTGGACACTCAATTATAAGTTCTACATTAAATTTTATATGATACAAATGTTAAATATTTTGGTTTTGGGAAATATATAGAGTTATGATAGATAAATAACTATCCTTTTTTGGATATTATGATATGTTAAAATCAAATATTATTGCTTCACACACAAATAATTATTAAAGAATCATTTATAAAAGGAGATAAAGTAGAGGTGGAAAGAAACTCAAAACCTAGTTGAAGGATAAAATTATGTAATGAAACCAATGAAGTATATTTTATCATATCATTTATTTAAAAAATTATTACCTTGTAAAAATGAAGATAAATATATTGGGACTTATGTTAAAAATATCACTCATTTATCGTTGTATGATTTTAAAAATTCCATTAGTAATATTAAACTCATTATGTTAAATGTATGGACAATGAAATATTTAATAAATTGTATATTTTATTTTCCAAAACTAAAAATTAAATTTTTTTCACAAAATTAAATGTAATCAATATTCCCTTTATGTTATGTATATTTATATTCATCTCTATTTATATAATATTAAAAGTTTTCTAAACTATTTTTATAGAATAAAACCTAAAATTTCGTGTATAAAATTTCATTAATTAGTGAGGGGAGAATTAAACACCTTGGAATAATATTTTATACTCAATTAAATAAAAAACTGTTTCCTTATCAAGTGCCAGATATAATATCAATCTCAACTTATCAATGATATTATATATAAATATTATTATTTATATTGATTGTTTTGTTTACTCATTGGATTGGAGGGTGTGATTAAGTGTAACTACATTATAAAATATATGTTGAAATAATTTCTTAATAAACATTTATTGATTAATTTCATGGAAATAAGTACTCAATTTTTCATTATAGGAATTAAATCATATATGTTCAAGAAAAATAAATGTTAAAAATGGGAAATTTTCTATACAAACTGGTTTCCTTGAATGTTTATATGTTTCATTTTAAAGAAATTTTTTATTATTTAAAGTATTATATTTTTTGAAATAATATTTTTATGCAAATAAACTACTGGATAATAATTCAATCAATTAATAACAATTTTTTTATAAATAATGATAAAATCATTGGATATTAAAAAGGGATATGTTTTTAAAATAGTTTTTTAGTGTCAGAAAAATTTTAGAATAAAAAAATAATATCATGAGTATTTATTTTTAATTTTCATGAAATGTGAAAAAAAATAAATTTAATAAATTTAATAATATTCCATCAAATGATTGATAATATGAAATTAATGAAAATAAATTAATTTTATGGATTCAAAATAGATTTTTCAAGACTTTGTTATTACATTTATTATTCCTGGATATAATAATTATAATCTACAATAATTATAAAGTACACATTATAAAATATATTTAACTTTTTTTATTTTAATATAAAAATTTTATTAGGGTTTTTAGGATATTTCTATCATAGTTTTATTATTAACATTGAAAAAGTAAAAATCATAGAAATATAGTAATATTTTGGAATCAATATGATATATCCATGCTGAAAAAATGTCATTTTTGTTTCATGAATAAATACATATTTCAAAAGTATGATAAATAATTAAAAAATATTTTATTTAATTTTGAATCCCATTCATGATTTTTTAATCTATGTTAAATATTTATCAATAAAAATTATTTTTTCCCACCCATTTAATAGTTTATTTAGATGGATCCATTTTTTTAATGGTTTTGATGTCAGAACACCTTAATTTTGTAAATAATTTTATAATATATTCTTTATAATCCCCACAACTCAAATTTATTTGTCTTAATAAACTATAACATCATTTTGACACATAAAAAAATGTTTTTTCTTAATATGGTCTCTATGAGTTTTGTGAGATTAAATTAGAATAAATTAAAGCCAATATAAAAATTTTACTCTCTAAAAATGATTCCCTGTTTTAAATTAGTTTTTATAATTTGGTAATGTGATTAATTTCATTATTATTCAAAATTAATAGTTACCATGGAAATTTCTTTCCACCATGGTAATGGTAAAAAAGTATAAAGAGTGTGTTAAACTAAGGGAGAAGGGTTTAATATCTCTAAAACATTTCTGAATTTGATTGGTTCAAAGGAAATATAACTTAAAAATCATATCATAAATTTTTGTTTCCCTTGGTGGAACATTCACATGAAAATGACACTACATTATTTTAAAGATCGTAATATTTATCAAAGTACTTCTCCACCAACTTATAAAAGGTAACCTCTTGTCTTTACTTAATCACTCTCCATGAGTACTCTAGGTCTACCATGATCTACTCAAATACATCCAAAATATTTCTCCTCACATCCTATACGTGATGGTATGAATGAAATAGAAGTAGTAGAAGGCCTAATTTTTAATTTATAGGAAGATATCAGTGGAGGAGGTCAGTATCCTAACCCCATTGTTTCTGTTATATTTATTTTCATACATTCATCAAAACTGTTATAACCATAATAACATTATTACATCATTATCATTACTATAATTCAATTTTGTTATTATTATCGAAAAAACTCCACCCCTTTCCTCTCATATTTGAAATGAATTCTTTTCTCATTCGTATATGTCGACTGTTGACCCTATAAACTGATTTGTTTCATTTTTCATCACCACAAAACATGAATTGTTATATTGTTTGTTTTAATTAATACATATGATATTTATGAACTAATTTTAATTATATATTTATTATATATTATATACCTTGTAGCACTTTATTCTAGATTAAAATTATAATATCCCTCACTCATGCGTGTAGACTACCACCTCCACAAAGTGATATCAATCATTTTCCATTTATTCTTTACATGGTTCGTAATAAAGATGGATTTTAGGAATAAGTATTCTCTTATTTAAATTATTTTGATTCATTAAATAAAATCCATTATATATTATATTTTCATTTCCATCCATTAGAAAAATGATAATGAAATTCATTCATAAGTACAGACTATCGTCTCCATGAAACAACCTCCTTCATTTTTCAAAACCTCCTTACATGGATGGTTCTAATAGTATTTTGAAATTATAAAAATTATAATTCATACATTATTATGTTTCTATATATAATGGAACCATTTCCAATTTTAACCATGATCAACACACTGTGGCTAATGTTGAATATTTTTAACAAACTGACCTCAAAACGTCACATATAATCATAAACATTTATATAACCAAATATAACATGATAGTAATGCAAATTAAATTAATAATTACAATGTAATGAACATTTAAAATGATCTATATATCATATATAATTAATATATTTTTATTATCCATGAATATGGAAGTTAAAATAACTATTATAATACTAAATCAAAGGCATTTCTTCTCTCAATTTCCATTCATCAAGAACTATTTCATCCTCATAACATGTCAGAATTTGTGTGGGGTAAAAAATTAAATATTATTGTATTTTATCACATAATTTTTATAATTAATTTGGTTTAAAAATTATTTTATGTTTATCTCATTTATACTTTTTTATTTAATAATTACTACAGTCTTAATGAATTTTTCCTTAAAACATTATTTTAAATATTTTGACCTCTTTATTTTCTATGTATATGTTTTATTAAATTTTTTAAAAAATTATTATTTATACACTAATTATTTATGTACATTAATTTTTAACTATCAATTACTTATTATATAATTGTTTAAAAGATAATGTTTTTATCATTTTCTATATATGTGACATTTGACTATTTTGTAGAAAGGTACTAATGTTTTTTTAAATGATTAAAACATGGAAACAATTTCCCATTATCATATAGATTATTTATTTTCATTATTCTATAAAATATTCTATGATTTATGATGGAATATAATTTTCCAACTATCATATCCATTAGTCCTTACATGTGTAAATTTGGACATGTGTCAAAATACCTCAGCATGAGATTTTAAATTGATCATAAATCCAATTTAAATAAATTATATAATTTTGGTGATTTGAGAATATATTTTATTAGGATTAGGGTTTTTGATCAATTGAAATTATGTTTGTTTGGTATTTTTTGGGTTTGAAAAAATATATTTGATTCCACTTTTGATGAAGGAAGTGTTGTTGGCCATAAAAGTGGGTTGTTGTTGGGTTTTTATCATGGAAATATGGTTTGGGTGTGGTGTTGTCATTATAAGGAGTGATGAATGATATTTTGGAGTGAATACATTATTTTTTTGGTTCCCTTCATTATTATAAATGTTTCAATTAAATATGAAATTATCAATGATTAAATTGAAAAATATTCAATTGAAACTAAATGGGTACTGGATGAAAATCCATGTGTGGAAAGTGAATTAATGAATTGATTTTTATCTAATTGGGTTGACCCTTATTGGGAGTAATTGATGATATCCTCTAGTGTGGTATTTTATTAAATATAGAGTTAAAGGTATTAATAGATTAACAGTGGTTATTAATGAGAGGTTATATAAATTAGTTGAACATGTAATTGAAATAAAAAAAGAACGTGGTTTTTGTGTAGATATTTTTGTGTGGTTAACTATGTTACTAGTGTACGAACATAAAAAATGGTTCATAGTCTTGATATTGGACAATGAGAATTTGGTATTGATATGAAAATAATTAGTTAGTAATTTGAGTTATCTCTATATTTATATATTTATATATTATTTTATTTTCAGGTTATATTTATACACACAACACCCTCCTTGAGTACTATGTATTAATACCCTATAGTGTTGGGTCATTTATTCCTCGACATCTAGTGTGGCGATGGAACTGATGATTGATTTCCATCACATCCATAATGTTACTTCAACAAAAGTATATGGATCTTTACCCATTTTTTGGAGAGTGCCAACCATTGCTGGAAAAATTGATTTGTGATTCCCCATGATTAAAGGTTATGAAATATAGCGGGGGCATGTGATATTTAGGGATAGAATTAGGTTGATTTCAATCATGTTCATGAGAACCTACATCCTTAGATATAGGTTTGTGATTTGATATTATGTTGGAATGAAAGATTATGTGGTATTTGAATTCAACATGTGGATATTGACTGATGCCACCATTTAATGTTGGGCCCTATTGAATGATAGGGTCAGTGGGGTTGTGAAACGACCAACTTTATACATGATGTGATGTGTGATAATGGGAATACATGGAAGGGATGAGTGAAATGGATTTTCGATGATAGGGAGTCAAGATATTAACTTCATAGGAAATATTATATTGATCACCATTATAATTTTTGTCTTATGTTATTATACTACATTGATGCGTTTTTTAATGAGTGTGTTGTCGTGACATCAGGATGGTTATTTATCCTATGTAGGTGTTGTTAACTAGACAATTTGTTCACTACTGAATTATTATTCCATTTGGAATTTTTCAAAATAGACCTTGGGTAGGATCCTCATTAGTAAATATATTAGGCTCAATATATGTATATATAATATTTTTTTCTGGTTTCCATGAGTGTTTTAGTGACAAATGAGGGAATTAATAAATTGGGGGGACGTATATTCTATAGACTGATCTCCTAATAAATTTAATTAATTAATTTATATATATATATAAATAATTTATTAATATTTTTTTTACTTGAATGTTGGACTTGTTTATTCATATATAATTTGATGGAGTTATTAGGTGGTAATTTACTTTCTCTCTATATATTTTCCTTACATTTAGGGTAATGATTTAATTTTAATTCTCTAGAACCTTGTTTCCAGTTTCTATCAATTTTCTTATAGGTGAAAAGTCATGGGGACACTTTAGCACTATAAAACTAGCTTAGGAGGTGTATAAGTCCAGCATGGAATAGTGGTAGAAAATTTTTAAATGATGGATATGATTGATTTTTGAGTCTTGCATTATTAAAAATTGAATTGGTTAGTAAGGAAACAATTTTAGGAAAAAACATTTTGTGATTTTTTAAGGGAGAACTATATTAACATTTTAATTTTGGTATTTTTATGAACCAATCTTATAACCATAATATTATAAGTACCATACATAATATAATGCTGATTGATTGTTAAAGACCTAAGAGAGGTACATCCCTCATCATTTCATGATGTAATTTTTGAATGATGTTGGGAGAAATATAGAGTAATTTTAAAAATGAAATCATTATAAGTTCAATGATTCTAGGATTAAGTTTTTACCTGTTGTTTTTTAATGATAGATCAAGGTAATTTTCAATATATAGTTTATGAAGTATAATTTCATTGATAAATATAGTTATCCCATGAAAGGAATATTTAAGGGTGTTGGATGAGATTTGGAAGATGTAATTCCATGAATTATTATGTCAATATCAAGAATTGTATGAGGGTATTTTCTTTAATATATACATGGAGCATTGATCGAACGTGTTTCAAGTTTCCTTCAACCAAAATTATTGACCAATCTATGTACTGGATTTCAATATTCTTTATTTAGATGTGACATGTGCTATGATAGTGGTGGACGCTATACCTTAGAGAGGTGAAGTACGTTGGTGTTTCATTGGAAAGGCATTCCGAATGAGTTTCATTTGGTGTTTTTTTATTGATGATTAAGTAAATAATGATATAGTAGATGCTCCCTATTTATTAAGGATGCCGAATTTTACAAGGGGTCTAGATTGGTTTTATGGACCTCCTATGTTTCACTCTTAATAAATGTATATATAAATATATTAGACAAGAGTTTCTAGAGGAGGAATTATGTCAATTGATGAGATTATCATTCACTCCATTTATTTTATCTATTTATTTTTTAGGGAATAATTATGTGGATGTGATCAATTAAATAGACTTGAATGAATGAGTGGCTCAATAGGGAGGTCATAATAGCATCTTGTGCAATATAGAATCATGAGGAGGATCATTAATGTTAATTAAATAGAGGTTCCTATAAGAATGGAGAAAATTGTTTTAGTAAGATCCACCTTCTATGGGGGTAGTAGTTCCCAAGAATATATCAGTGTATTTTTATTTGAATTATATGTCTATTAGGGTTATTATTGCCATGAGATTTAATTCCCACCCACTCATGGGGTTGGCTTTGGTATGTGTGTTCATGAAATGTTCTATAAGTAGATTCTTGCGGTGTTTGTTTATCAACTAGGTGATCAGGAATATTCTTAGTTTTAGGGAGATGTAGATGGTAGATGTCAGTCTAGTTATGATCTTCATTGTCCTAAAATAATACTATATCTTGGTTTTAGAGGTCATCTACATAAAGGAAGAGTATTTTTATATAGGAATGTTCATTCTATTACAATAGTAGATGGACCAAAGGAATTTGAAGTTATGATTAACTTTTTATCTACCATAGTTTATAAATTTTTATTCTATATCTTCAAACTCCTTTTTTATACATGTATTGGTTTTTTCATCTGCACTAGATATGAATACACCTCCAGTGGAACTGTTTATATTTAAACATGTTAGAGGATAGGATTGTTAGTATGACGTGTATTATGGATTTATATTTATGATGGTAAGTATCATATAGTGATTATTCTCTTATTGATGAATATATAATTATACCATTTAATCCTTTGTATAAATTTTATTTAGTCTATAAATATAGATTTTGAATATTTCTAAAGGAGAGTCATGTTTTCTAATGTGGAATTATAGTGTGGGATGTTCATTCAAAAGAAGAGTTAACATATTGATGTAATGAAAATAGTGACCCTTCCATCTTAGATTGTTAGAGTTTCAAATTGTAGCTATGGAGGTGTAGGTACCCATGGTTTTGAAAGAGATTATAGATTTATTTCCTAATGAGGTTGTGAACTTATCTCCTTGAAGTGATGTTGAGTTCATGATAGAGATACAACCAGTTTTGTCTCTATTTTTGATGGATCTATATCATTTGTAAACCTAATAGATGCATAATTTGAGACTCTAGATCGATTATGTTCATCATGAGGTATTCATCAAGACCAGTACATAGACATAGTGTTCTCTAGTGTTTTTTCAAAGTCGGTGGTCATTACTATGAGACTATGCATGGACTACCCAATTTTATAATAAATAAAGTAATGAATATTAATCCCCTTCTAAGGATAAATGATCAGTTAGACCAGAATAATGAAGCATTTTGGTTTTTAAAATATCAACATGAGTTCCATATATCACTAGTTTGGTTTTAGTGGGAGGATATTCTGAATAATTATTTCTAGTCAATGTATGGACACTTCAATTTTTTGGTCATTTCATTTATTTTTCTAAATGGTCTAGATCCTTTAATAATGATCATGAAATCAATATTCCATGTGTTTTTATAAAATTTCATAATAAGGATTTTCAATGAAATTCTTGTGTAAGATTGATTGGATACGGAGCATGTCAACCATCTCTGAGTGGTATTGTATGTTCTTTGAGTACATCAGTTCTATATGATACTAAAATATTTCATGTTTTGGACATTAGAGGTTAATTTAAAATGAAATTTGTTTTCTAAGAAGTGTGTGGCCATAGACCTATTATTGATAGAGGAAGTTATTTCCAAAGAAGAGACCAATAATTTGGTATAGGACTATAGTTTCCTTAGAAAAATGGGTAACTACCTATTTATTGTATCTAATTTCCTTCAGATACCATCCTGATAAAAATATATTTCCTTGAAATACCATAAAATCATCTATAATGGACAATGTGAGGAGTTTTACTTCCCAATGTAGAGGTTTGTCTAGTACCCTGAGGTATTGGGTTCCTAAAGAAGGGGTGATATTCAAATTATTTTTTGTCACATATTTCTATGAGTGGGATGAATCTTGCATAAAAATCTTATAGTCCTATGATGTTACATCCACATTAACATAAATTTTAAAAACATAACCCATAACTATAAATTGTGGTGTTTTCCTTGATTTTTTTGCAACATTACCTCATCAGTAACCACTTTATGGTCATCACATATAAAAAATCAAGAGTTATGATTATTCTAAGTGGAAAATAAATAAATGTTAGTGGACCTAGATTTATTTTTACTAGGATTATAATTTTTTGTCACATACATCTCATTTAGTGTAATTTTTTTCTTACTCTCTAATACAAAAGTGGTGATGGATGGTGATTTAGAATCTGAGGATGTTTGGAAAGGGTTGTAATATATTACATTGATGTATCTTATTTAGGGAAAAAAATTTAAGGGTTGTATATATCAAATATTATTTAATAATAAATTATGTGGAAGTTGGAGGAGTCTCAGTGGGGGGACTCTGAGGAGAATGTGATGCATGACCATGTTGGAAAAAGTTATGCTTCAAAGGAGTGCTTAGAAGATGGTTAGAATCAAATCTTGTTAATATTTTGGATTTTTATTCTATTGGATATGATTGAGGGATTTTTTCATGAATATTATAAATCTCACGTAGTGGTATATATTAGTGTTTCTATGATATATTGTAGATTTATATAAATATTATTATATTCTTGGATGAAGTAGTTATTGGAATAGTTTGTGGCATGGTGTCATGTATTTCCACTTGATACAGCCAAGAACCATGTTGATTGAGGTTTATTACAACCCCTGGATTCCCTAGAGTTTATATGGGATGAAATATTGATGGATAAAATCAATATAATACTATTTATATAGGGTGATTAAGATTCCATTTGTCTGATTTTTGACAGAGTGATGAAGTCGGCCCTTTTTCAGGGGATCTAATAGTCGAGTGTTGTGGAATCTCAAGGAAAAATATATATGTATCAGTTAATGAGACTCCATGTGGTGAATAAAGAAACATTAACAAAAATTAAGGTTTATAACATATCATGATTTGGAAGTTTATTGTATCATGATTTTTTCTCTCAGTTATATCGTAACATTACATTTCATCCATAGACAAACCTACAGATAATAAAGACTATCCGGACACTCTGGTATATGTTATGGGCATGAGTTTTATAATTTGGTAGATTATGAGTTTAACACCTACCCTTGGTTTAGTGTTAAAATAATAATATATACCACTAATACATCAGTATCGATCTATTTTAGAAAACTTTTTGGAGATAATTCCATTCACTATTATGGTGGGTTGAGGTGGGGTTATTAGAGATATAGGGTCTAGAGGTTTTCTAGTTCATAAAGAAGAAGATAAAAATAGATTGAGTATGAATATTGGTGCTGTAGTACCATCAGAAGGCTTATATAGAAGGTATGTGGAGTTCATTGGAGTTAAATGTTAGAGACTATGTATTCTTAAGGGTTCCCCATCATTGAGGGTAGAAAATTTTTTGTTTATGGAGTATATATTATCCAAAATTAATTGGTAAATTAGATGATATAGATCAATTTTTTGACGTTTTCACAGTTAGTTCATAAACCATGTTTGGAAATGATCCATGAAATATTCTATGTGTCCCAAAATACATTGTATCTCCATGATGATACCCATTTAATTCACTAGGTAAAGTTAGACATCGTGGATGACACTATATTTATGGATCAAATGGATTAAATCTAGAATACAAAATATAAGGTGTTTTAGGGAAACTAATATACTTTGTTCATGTGCAATGGAAGCAAATTATTTTGGCCAATAACACATAGGAATGTGAATAATAGATGTATTATAAGTATCCTATGATATATTGATATTTTTTTCATTCTATTGATATGTGTGTTCTCCCTTATTTGGATATATGAGATTTTTATCTTTCTTGATGACAATGTATCTTGTTTCAGGTATTTTTTTGTTGCTTAATTTCTTACATTTCTATTATCTGGAGATCATTGAGTGGTATCTTATAGGGTGATTTTTTAGACCCATTTATCATCCTTTGCGTTTTTTATTCTAATGAATGAGATTTTTTAAGAGGTTTCTAATGTAATGTTGGGGTTTTGAAAACCCTTACTTTTCTATTTTTCATACTCTAAAGGTGTCAAGTTGGGTTTCTTGAATATTTTCCCTTTAATGATTCAAAATTTGGTCCCTAAATCAATTTATTTACAATATAGTCAATCATTTATTTCATGTAGTCTACTGGTTCCTTTATACAGTTGATAGTTTCCTTCATGTAATTGATTTGTTCCTTCATGTGGTGATTTTTTCCTTATTGTGGTTGATCCGTTACTTATCTTGTTCATTTGGTTCCTTTATATGGTTGATCCTTACAATTTTTAGTCAAGAATTTCCTTTACACAGTTTATTATTTGGTTGCGAAGTCTGTTAAATTTTTATTGTGGTAGGTTAGTAATTTTTGGGGTTGATAAATTTCATTATTTTGGTTGATCTAATATATAATGTCGTTAGTCCATTGGCTATGTGATAAGTTTATCATTATTGATACACCTAATATTTTGTTAAATATTTTACAAGGTCAATCTATGCAGTCAATTTACCCGATCATGTGTCCAATCCCATCGTACTATAGATTTAGAAGTTAAAAATATCCTTTTCTTATCTGCCTAATTTTTATTATTTTTAAGTAATTAATCACATTTACAAAAAACTAAAAAAATAAAGGTTTGGATAAATTTTATTGAATCTATCATGAATAGACATAATAATGACACTAAATTAAAAAATTCATGAGTTTTTTAAATGGGTAATTTTATATGTTTTTAGTGAAATTGAAATAAAGGTAATTTAAAAGGATATTTTACAACGCTATCTTTAATGGGATTTTTAGGGATCTGTTTCTACTATTTTAAAATATTGGAATTTATTCAATATGAATCCAAAATTCATCCCTTTGAGTTTATTCAATGCAAAAACTTGATCTAGAGTCTAGAGAGTGAGTTCCATTGACCAAAATCCTTTCTACTTGTGATTCAGGGTGTGAACAAAAGGCATTTATTCACTTATTTTATGAAAACCCATGTGGTTTTTGAGGCAGTGATATAATATCTCTTTTCCCTATGTTAGATTATCCCGACATACACAAATTTTCAGTATGATATCCTTCTTACAAAAACCAAATATTGAAAGTCAATTTCCAGGTCAAATTTTCTATTAAACAGATGTGGAAAGTGTTTTTTCATTATTATTTTAAATATTTTGATATCAACGTTCATAAAAATCCAACGTCAAAATACTCTATTGAATTCATTTTCAACTTCATATTTTAATGAAAACTTATGTCTAAATATAATTTTGACATAATGTTTCTATAAATACTCACATTAAAAGCCTTATTTATTTTAATCATCATTAATTTTTTAAAAACGTATTGTGGAATGTGAGAATTTATTTTATTTATAAAAAATTACCTTGGCTAAAAAATGTTAACCTATAAAAACTATAGAATAAACTAACACGATAATAAAAAACCTATAAAATTAAACAAAATTTACAACATTAAATAAAATAAAAATAGTATAAATATTCATTTCATTAACTTTAATTAAATTATATCACCTAAAATATCTAAAAATTGTAAAAAATAGAACACCCCAACTTTATAAAAAATCTCTAATTAACCATTCTTAATATTTAATTAACAGAGACATACCTAATAATTTAAAAATTTTCCCATTATAAAAAATACATTGATAATTAGAACATATAGAAAATAATAATTAAGAATAAATAATATATAAAAAAGAACAAAATTCTTGTTTAACAACATCAAAAAATATTAATGTACTCTACCAATTACAATTAATTTATACAAAGAATATCTGTATAAAATCCATCATAGTATTCAAACATAATATAGAATTAATTTTTTTTATATACTCATTTCCTTAAAATTAATTAAAAGATATATACCTGAAACAACTAAAACCTATAAAAGTAAACAGAACATAAATACATTAAGCAAAACAAAACATATAATTAATATTTTTTAAATTTTTAATTAAATGACACATACTGAATAATTATAAAGGTAACTAAACCTATATTATTTTTTCTAAACTATAATCTGTTAAAAATAAATAGAATCTACAAATATTAAGAATAAAATGATTTTCTAATTATTATTATTTTCATCATTAAACAAAAGATGTATTCCTCAAAATTTAAATAATAACAATAAATAAAAAATATTTTTCGAACATTAATGATGTGAATGTTATTCAATTTATATGACCCAAAATAATTGAATTTTTAAAACAATAATACATGTTATAAGATTAAAAAATAGAATATTTTGATATAAAACCTTAAATAATTAATATAACCAACTTTATCAAATTAATTCATCATCCCAATTCTTATTATCGAAGGAATTAATCATAAAAATATTAGGACTCCAACCATCCATTTTGATGATGATAAAATGGTTATGAATCATTAACTCGAAAATGAAAACCAAATCATATATATATGGAAAGACATATCATCTAATATAAAATATATTCACCAATAATTTCACATAATTGATTTTATTTAGAGCATCTATAAATAATTTATCATTGTTAAAAATTTTCATTGAATAATAATTTTATATATCTATTATCAAAACATGTTTAAACAAAAATAATTTATAATAAAGAAAATATAAAAAATAATAAAACATAATTGTTAAATAATTTTCTAAAATATTTATGTACTATACCTAATAAAATAATATGAGGTAAACGAAATCCGAAAATATCAATGAAAATATACCCACTAAAATAAAAAAACAAATCGTTATAAGTACTCATTTACTTAACTCTTATTAAATTTTACATACAAGAAACATATGAAAACTATAAAAACAAATAGAATATAACAACATTAATTAAAAAATGATTTTCAAAATAAAAATAAGAATACATTAATTAAAATATAAATACATGATATTTTAAAAATTATCCAAACATAAAAAATAGTTCACACAGATGAAACTTATAAAAAACAAAATATACCAACTTTATGAAAAAAAGTTTGTCCAATTAATAATTTTTTAAACATTAATTAGAAGACAAAAACCAAATAATTTAAATGTTAACCACGATTAAAAATTATTTGTAAAAAATTTCAAATGTGGGTAACTTCTTCATTTGTATATGAGTCAACATATTTGAAATCATATAATGATAATTAAAGATACAACATTAAAAAACCAAGTATTTCTATATAAAACATAATTCAAAGATTATATTTCTTGAAAATAAAAAAAAACAAAATTTCAAGTCACTAAAAGTAAAACATGTTATATGATGTGATTTATCGAGACAATGAATTTGAATAATTCTATTAATTAAAATAACAAAACATTACTTACAATTTATTTCATTGATATTTTTGATTCATTATTTATTTTTTGTCTTATCATCGATATTATTGTAATGAGATATTTTCTAATTGTTCATAGGGGTTTTTTGGGTGTCCATTAAGCATTCCATATTGAACATTTTTTTGATATAGCTCTTCAAAAAATAAGGTAGGGATCTTGAATCATCAAGTAAATTTACAGGATACTCTTGCAACATTCATGGTGTTTGTTTACTAAAATATATTAGAATAATAATACATTATTTTCATAATTATCAATAAATGTTTCTAAATATATATTGATATATCTAGTAAACTATTATTAAATAAGTATTTATATAATGTATGTAATAGTTTTGTAATTTGATTCCCTTCATTAAAAAATTATAGTTTATGGTTTGGTGAAAATTTTCTTTAATTAAATATTTTCAATTAATATTTTTTATGAGTATAAATAATGGAATGATTGGAATTATTTGTAGTATGAATTTTTTTATAACATTACAGATTATTCTATATTTAACATACAATTTTATTTTTAGAGATATGTTTTTGTATGTTTAATTTGTTTTTATTCCTCATTGTATCTAGTTTTTTCAATAATGTTATATTTTTATGGTACACTAATTTTGATCTAGAGAAACATGGATTAAAGAATTTTCATGTTTTATTTAGTCACTAATTTTCACTCACTTATATGACTACATGGTTTGGAAACTCATGTCCTTTGGAATTCAAGGTGTATCTTTCTAAATTAATGTATTGTCTAGTATGTAGATTATTATATAAACCCATTACCCTTTATACAAAAAAATAAAAAACCTATAAAAATAAATAGAATATACCATATTAATACAAAAAATGATTTTCTAAATATTAATATTTTTTACATTAATTAAGAGATACATATATAAAACTTTTAATCACCATCATACTTGAAAAATAGTTTTCAAACAAAATACAATTATGGGTAAGTTATTCATTGGTATATGAGTCAACATCAAGGAAAATATACAACAACAATGAATGTTATACGATTAAAAAATTGATATATGACATAAAATAATTAATATAACTAACCTTATAAAATTTAGTCATTGACCCCCATTATTTTTATATCATAAATGAATCTGAAAACAAAATATCCACATTCCACCATTATTTTTTTGATGATGACAATATTTTTATAACAAACAATATGAAAGTAAAATACAACACACACATATATATATAACATGAACAATATATTATCTAATATAAAATATATTTACCATTACATCAATGTATTATATTGAATTTGGCTACTTAATCTATAAGTGATATTTTTTAAACTTTTTCATGAATCCTATTTAAATATATATATATTAAAAACATGTATAAACTTTAATAATTAAAAATAATGAACATACAAAAAAATAATTATACATACATTTCTAACAAGTTTATATTTGTTTTATGAACACCACCTAAGAAATAGAAACCCCAATATAGTGTGCATTCATTTAGGAAGAATACATCTAACACCTAATGACCTATATAATATAAAATGTTCACAATTAATGATATTATAATGACTATGAGTTCATAATTATTATAGTTTTCTTTACCTTCACGAAATGGAAAAACTGAGCACCCAATCCCTATATTAGATATTATATCACTTATATATTTTACTCTTGGAGAATTATTCAAATATCGTAAAGTTATTGAAATGTAGTCTGGATCTATAAGACCATAAAAACAAGTGGTATAATTTTGAATTAAAATCATGTATATATCTAATAAATATTTAATATAGTAATTCACTTGAAATCATTTTTATTTTAAGAAATAAAAACTAAAACATAAATTTATTTACATGGAAAAAATCTCAAAAAATGCACAATATAATCATTAAAAATAACCACACCCATGGTATATTATTTCAATATCTAAATTGATAGTTTCTTCCCTATTTATCATATATAATATGAAACTCATAAATATTATCCATTGTATAATAAACCTGGGATAATATTTTTAGGTCATCATAAATCTCCGAAGTATCTAATGTTTTTGGTACCTAAACTATTTGTTTCATTTCAACTAATTCTTTTTTATTTTATATACGCCTATAAAAATTTAATTTCAAAAAATATTATAAATAATTTTCAATAAAATGTAACAAATATTAGAAAATTTCATACCTCATATGTGAGATAATAAAGAAGTATAGTGCTCCAAAGCTAAAAATGGCCCATAAAAACTCCAACTATGGTATCTTATTTAGTATACAATGGAATTGGAGAAGTTGAATCAATAATAAAAGATAATTATATTCTTACCTTACCCAAATTAATAGCTTGGTGAAGTAAATAATCCCCAAAATTAAGTCTAAATTTGTATTCTACAATATATACATGGGGATCTCCAGCGTACAACTCACAGTATATAGTCAGGTTTGAATGATCAGGTGGAGAATCTTATTAGGCATGCTAGGAAGGATGTTCCTCCTTTTATTATCTAGTAAATTATTCATTCATAGCCAACATATCTGATTGAAAATGATTTCCCATGGAATTTTTTAGGTCTTTGAGGTCCTTTTTGTGGAATCTATTTTTGGGTCTCTTGATTTCTTACTTGGATGACTAAAACCATTATTAATTCTAACAGCTTCATCATATACTCTAATATGGTAAGGGTGTTCTAGATTTCCTAAATTAGTATCTAGGATTTCCATCATACCCTTTACGAAGAATTACCCATTCCCGCTTTTTCAAATGATGGTAATCTTGAAATGAAAAATTTAAACATTATATTTGTGTTCATAATTTTAAAAATTAAAATGTTCAAGGAAAATAAAAAATAATTTTCATATAAATATATCAACATCTTCCATGGATTTCTCTGTAAGATATATTTAATTTCTTTTTGTCTTAATTTTTTCATATTTCGTGGTGATTTAGAAAGATTGATGAATGAAATAGACATCTTTGGAACCTATATTAGATTGACCTCCTTATGAATAAAAATATTGTGGAATCCTTTACTCATCCAAAATATTATACCCTCTATATGATAAAGTATGAGAGTATATGTTCTGTAACAGAATCACATGATGGGATATCATGGAGCCCTTAAAAAAAATATAAACTAATAAGTTATCTGGTAATATACATGAAATTTTACAATATAAAATAATCAGTATACCATGTATTCTTCATCATGTTAGATAGGGAAAAATATCTTCCATGTATATGCATCTAAAAACCCATAATTTAGGTAAGGGTTTTCAATATTTAGCATCCCAAAAATATATTATTTTTGGAATTTTGTTTTAAAATGTCTCTATTTTAACTGTCACTAATGATAGAATTATTTTCTAAATGTATTTTATTTTTTCAGAAATTTAACATCATCTATAATTGAATAAAATAAATATTACTCAATTGAAATATACATGATTTTAAAAATGAGATAAAAATAAAACAATTGAGATATATTAAAATTATGGAAAATTATATCTTCACTTTCTTAATCATTTTAATAAAATTATAATTAGGATATAAAATGGTAATCTAGAAACGACTCTGTATAGTTATATATCAGGTAAATTTCATTTCATTTGGTATAATTAGTTTATTAATAGTCATCAATATATATATATATTCTCTAGTTTACATTAGAAATTGACAGTTTTTTAAATTATGTATTCCCATATCTACCACCTCTAGAAATCTATTTATTTATAGAAAATGGAAATGTATCATCCTTAGTTGGTTCATTAGTAGTCCATCAATTATTATTTTTGTAAATTAAATGGTTGAATTAATTAAATAATTATATTAATAAATACATATTAATATATATATATAAAAATACATGTTTAAATGTTCTTATTGATCTATTGCTTTGATTGAAATAGTCAAATGTAATTAAAATCATTGAGCTTTCATATTATTAGAAAATAGAATATTTAAAAACAATGATTTCAAAATTTTGTGAGTAAACAAATATAGCAACACATGTGTATGTTTAAGAGAATAATAATTATTTTATAATTTATAACCAAAAATTTTCAAATTAAACTATTAAAAATAATCATTAATTATAAAATGATTGAGAAATTTATGAATTTGACTATCAAATATAAAGAAAACTATTTTTATTTTCAGAAATTTAACCAATACATAATGATGTATGTCGTGATTTGTGATCAAAAACTTTTTATCTCTAACTGTTGAATATAAATTTTAACATAATAAGGATTTAAATTTTTAATATACATATAATTAGACATCCAAAAAATTTAAAAAAATAGTGTTCTAACAAATGTAATTTTAAAAATTGTAATATAATATAAATATTTACCTGAATAGTTATGAGAGTAATTCAGTGTTTTCCCATATCTATTTAGCATGATCGTTTCATAAAACATAGACTATATCTTCATTATTATCACAAATATCATCTAAAAATAACCTAATTAATGAATAATCCTCATATAAATATATGACAACATTATAATCCTCATCAAGTGAATAAATTACTTTCCATTTAAAAACGATGGACCATTGATCAACCAATGGGCCATTGACATAAAATATTTTCTTTGTAATTGTTTCCATGATAAATGGTTCAAATTTTCAGCTGAATCTTTTTAAATAAACCAGTGTTAAACCATTATTATAATGTTCTTCACCAATATCACTATCATCCAAGTTACACATAATTAATTTTACTTGAAATTTAGTATAATTAATTTCCTATAAATCTTAAAGAACTCGGAAAAATTCCATTAGCACAAAAATATTGTTTCTATATTTTGAACTCTAAATATGTAGAGATTTAGTGATGACCATTACCCTAATATATTTAAATTTACTCTTATTACCATTATTTTTGGGTACAATGTGTACCCATTAATATGAAAAATAGAACATGTGATAACATTAAGAGATGTTTCCCCTACCAAAAATTTCAATGTTTTTATGTAGATATATCTGTGATGAATTTATCATTAGACCATAAAATAAATGTATTTTTATGCACAATAATCAACTAGTTTTCATTTATTGTTGGATATTGTACCTTTAATTAATCAATATGTGATGATATATATGAATGAACCCCACCTATTTTTTTGAAAACATAACAAACATTTCTGCATCACATCATCACAAGGAATGAACGTTTCTTTTAATCCTAGAATCCATATACCTTCACAATCAATAGTCATGTGTCAAGATATAGGGAGAACAATATGCTCCACTTTATTCATATAATCATTAAAAAAATTTATCATCTATTATAATACATATTTTATAATAATAGATTCCTATAATAGATGATGATTTTTAAAATATCCCTTATAATTTTTTCTATATCATTCAAAAGGATATATCTAATGTAAATAAAAAGTCCTATATATTCTTATCCCATGTATGAGATGAAACACTTGATGAAACATTATTTCAAAAAAAAAACTGTGAAATAAATTTCATGTTAACATCGTATGAAATAATATTCATTCTATAAATGATATAAATAATATATATCAATTACTTTACTAAAAATTTATTTCTAAGAAATTACATAATCTAATGATCGTATTTCTCTCAGGTGTTGAAAATATAATATTCAGTGTGACCAGAAGTAATTGTTTCATCAATACATGATAGTCTTGAGTTTTCATACTTATATATTTATCATCGTTCTTAGGAAAAAAATTCATCATATTTTAGTAATATCCATTTTTTAATTTAATACCATAAAGACATTGATAAAAATTCAACTTTTTAATCATTCATAATGTGTGATTAATAAGAGGTGAAATGTTTCCCTTTATAGTGGGAGCTAACTCAAAACATATTCTCAATGATATCAAGTCCAATATGGAATGAAATCCATACATTTTCATTCCTTTTTTGGATAATAATGTTCTGATCTAATTGTAATATATTTTTTCTTAACCTGAATGAAATCAATAATATGTTTTATCTTTGAAAATATTGAATATGGTAATTCAAAAATCATATACTATTTCTTCTAGACATTTTTTTGATAGAAAAAACATCCATTATTTCACAATGTAAAATCAATATTTCTCACTCCATTATATTATTATTCAACTAAAAATATTTTTTAGGGGAATAGTATATTCTAGTAAACTATTATATGATAATTTCTATCTTTGATAAGGACTGAAAATTAGCAGAAATATTAATTTTTCACTATACTCTATCTTTAAACCATTCCAAATTTGATAAAATGAAATATATTTTTAAGATATTATAAATGATTTATGCCCAACAAAACTATATCCCAATATGTTTCTATATGCATGAAATACATTTATTGTAAACATTATCATAACACAAAATAAAAAATCATTTTCTATATGCATAAAAAATTATAACACCTAGCACCCAGAGTCATTTTAAATCTTCTATGAGTATTTAAATATACAAATAAATTTAGTTTCACATCTATTTTGGTCCATAAATCATCATGATCATTATAAAATATTATTTATTCATACATTTCTATGGGTAAATGTTTTAAAGAACCCAGAAAATAGGCCATAAACTATGTTGGATACTAAGGCACTAAAATGGATTCATTCCATCTATGCATAATCCCATTATGATATATCTAATATTAATTCTAAAATGAGTAAGTTTTAAAACAATTATATTACACTGTGGTGAATCATCAAGGTTATGTAACTTACCATCAAAGAAGAGATCATATTTATTCTATATTTACCTTATTTCATTAATAGAATTTTAAAATAGATACTTCAAATGAGTAATTATTTGAATGTACAAAAATTCATTCGAATGATTTTTTATTCAATACATTTGAATAAATTATATTTCAATTAATATGATTTAATTAAAAAATTATTAGAAGGTTTTAAATTGCTTTAGTATATTTTTTTATTCTCTTACCTTAGAATTAATTAAATTTTAATTTTTCATATATCTTATAGCATGGCATCCCACATTAAGTAAATTTTGATAAAAATAATATTCCTCCCTATACAACACTCAATAAATTTAGTAATGACTTATATTTTTATACCCCAATACCATTGGGTATAATATTTTCTTTATCCCAAAATTGAAATTAGGAAGGTAATTTATATATGGAAGTATCTCTTTAAAAAGTTAGAGAAATATAGATAAAATTTTATCAATCCACTCATTTCTTGGTTTCAATTTAACTAATCTCAAAACTACTGATAACAGTGTATATTTATTGAAACATGACAATAATGGTTTTTTGAATCTCTATACAAAAATACAATAGATTAATTATTTTATTGTTTTAATTATTAAATCAAGAATTAATTATAAAATATGATCTTCTAACTTCTTATGAATAGTTTCACCGATATTAGAAGTTTAAAATTCTATTATTTCACCATTCCGGACCCAACAAGTATTATTATGTCTAAAATTTTAAAAAATGATTTGATCCATGATTTCTCTAGAAATTATGTTTCTCTTATTAAAAAATAGCATGAATAGATAAAAAATGAATTCCTTAATATTGAGATATCATTTAAAAAATTCCATAAAATCATAAACTCATTTTTCATATTTATCGATGGGGTTTCTTAAAATTATCCAATTATGGACGACTAATTACCTAAGAACTCAATATAAAAATTTAATATATTAAAATAAATAAACATTTAAATATATTTATAAACAACTTGTCTTTATACATAAAAATATATAATCAAAACAATAAATTATATATAACTATTTTATAATAAAAAGTAATTATACTTAGTGATAAAAATATATCAATGAAAAATATAATTAAAAGTGATTAAGAATTTTTTGAAATATATATTTAAAACATATAATATTTTTAACAAATAATTTCTCTTTAAAAATATTTTAAAATGAAAATCAAGTTTTAATAACAAAATTTATGAAAAAATCATCGTGTTGAAAAAAAGAATTTATAAATAAAAATATAAATTGATGAAAAATATTACATCAATTACATAAATATTATAATGATAAAAAAATCAATAAAAAATATAAAAAGAAATTGTTTTAGAAGAAAAAAAATTATACTGTCCAAAAATTAATAACAATAATAATAAATATATAACATTTAACAAATATTATTTAAAATTAAAATTGACAATTAATTTCATGGGAACAAATAAAATGAATGAGAAATTTTTTTCCAAAATATAATAATTTATCTTCAAAAATAAAAAAAATAAATTACAATAGATGGAGGTTTATAAAGTAAAACATTTCTTTAATTCAAAAGAACATTCGAAGTAATTATAAATTTGGAAAGTTTTTCAAGATAGAAGAAAAAATATTTTAATAAAAAATAGAATAAAAAACAATCAGGCTGTTTTTGGTCAACCAAAATAGGGTTTCCTTGAATAAATAATACGTTTTTTCATTTTTAGATGATTAAGGATGGAATATAAATAATAAATAACGTGAGAAAGTGATGAAATTTGACAAAATCGAAAGATCAATCATCATAGATTTTTTTGGCTGTCGCTAGTGCCATTGAAGGTTGAAAGAGGAGGATGCTTTATGGATAATAAAATGAGGGTTTTAGGTTCCAATATTTTTTTATAATAAATTTAACATAAATTTTTATAAATACCAGACATTACGTTTTTTAAACATTTCAAATTGGTTTTTATTAAACCAATGTTAAAATTAACACACAAAACATTTAACATTGGTTTTTTTTATAAAATTGACATTAATGGTTACCCAAACAACATTTTAAATTATTTTAACAGTAAATAGATGTTAAATAAACCCCACATAACTTTTAACATTGTTTCATATGAAAACGACGTTAAAACCTAGTCATTGAATCTATTCTTTCTACTAGTGATGTATACTCTATAAATATTTTTCACAACACCATAACCATTATTTGAGTTTTTAATTATATTACAAGATTCTTTGTTTTCATTAAATATATCCCCTTATTCCCTTTTTTCCTAGTATTTCCAATATAGGGTTTTAAATTAATTAGATATTTTTATTTCCATAAATTCTTTTTCTTATGGGTGCATAGATTATTTTTTTGAGTATTATAATGGAAGTGAATAATTTTAAGTGTTAATATTATATTATGGTTCTTGGTAATTTTTATGATAATCGGTGGTGTTGTTATTATCCAATGATAGTTGTTCCTATATAAAAATGGATAGTTTATATCGATATATCTCTCTACTCCATTTCATAAAAGGATAGAGTTAACAAGTTAGGTTTATAAAAATATATTATTATAATTTACCAGGAATTTTATTAAGTTTATAATATTTTTTATAAGAGTTATATGAATAATATTTACCTAGATACCAATGTGATTAATATATTCATTCTGTAATATTTAATGAAAATATTATGATTAACAACGTATGTTAATGAGAATAAGTTTAAAGGGATCCTTATTATACTTATTATGGGTGAAATGTATAACTTTTTGAAAATAATATCATGATTTTTAATGATTTAAAATCATCGTTCAATTGATTTATTTATTAATTACAATTTATTGTATCATGTTTTTTGAAAAATATTTATCAGCGAAGTTGATTTCGACTGTAAAAATTTTTAATTTTAAGACCAATGTTTATTTATAAAATAGAAAATGTTTGTTAGTATTCACTGAAATATAATTTTTTTAATATTCTATTTAATTTGATTTTTTTACTCATCTATTGTTTTAAAATAATTTCTACTGGGTTTTATGGATGAGTAAGGATAAGGTTTAGTTCATGATGATAATTGTAAATATATTTTTCTAACAGAAAAGTTTTTATATCATAAAAGTATTATATTTTGATAAAAATGATACATAGTTAAATATTCCACATTGGGATGTAATATATATATATATATATATGTGTGATGAACTATTTCTATAACACATTAAACGGTTAAGATGAAAAAAAAATTAATAGAGTCAATCAATTAATTATAACTCAAGTTTATCTAGTTTTTAGAGTCGTGTCCATATAGTCAGGTAATTATATATAGGGTGAAACCTTATTAGTTTATGACTCTTCCAAGACTAAAAATATTGTGTCGGAGATGAAATATTTTATTCCCTTGTATTTTTTAAACTCCTTCTTGAATTAGTGTCTACCATCAATCCATAGTGATGAAGGTCCACCTAGGGGAAATTATTTTTTAGAATGAAAAGAAGTAATACTCAATTATCTTGAAACATTGAAATCATTAAGGGTGAATTTGTTTTTGTTTTCTTATTAGACTAATACACATGTGGTGGTTAACAATAATTTATTATAATTACAAGAATATATATCATGGTAATTATTCTAGATAATTGTTTTTCAATGAAATCATTATGATAATTTTTTTTGTATATTATGCCATTAAATTATAAATATTCATCATATTAATTGAATGATTATCTATTATATTAATAATTTATAAAATTTAGTGTCATTACCAACTAATAATTACATTATTTATGTTCTTAAATCATGATTAAATTATTGGGGTATTTAATTGAACAAAATTTTAGTAATATTTCAATAAAAATTAATGTGTTATTGTATTATGCTAAAAGGGTCATTTATATGGAAGATGATAATAGGAGACTAGTAAATCCAAACCAATATAGATTATTGAATATGGATATAATTTATATACACTTGTGTATTCTAATGGAATGATATTTTTCTGTGTTTCATGAGTGGGATACAAAGGTATTCTAAGATCTCTTTCGTGAAAGTGTTAGAAAGCTTCCTTCAATGTTTCCAATTTGGTAATATTAAAAGTACTATTAAGCTAAATTTTTGGAACAATACAATTTGTCTTGTTTAATTTAGTTTAATAGAAGAGATTCAAAATTATGAATCATTAATGGTGAATATAGAGCAGTTTTAGTCCTTGAGTACACTCTTTCTTTGAGTATAAATCTGGGATTCTACTCCCTCCAAACTCATAAGACATTGGTTAATATTGATTATTCCATTGATGACTTTTTTCAGTGTTTCATGTTTTTATAAAAATATGATGTCCATATGTGATGACATTAAGATATAATTTACTAACCCATGGGATCCATTGGATTGTTCTAGGGTACAATTGATGAGTACTATGAAAGATTAGATAATTCACTAGCTTCTTCCCAACTTATTCGATCATCTTCACCATTAGAGAATTTCATAGGTTGCGTTTCTATTTTACATCATTCCTATGTGGATACACATATCTAAATGAATGTCTTTGATCGTGGAGTCATTTTTTCAAATTAAAAATCTCTTATTATTCCATGAGATGCTGATGATTTTAGTGAATATTCTACAGTATTTCAGTCTTATTTTGAATATTGATTTCATTTTCAAGTTTTATGATTAGTTATTTTATAGTTTTTTTAGATCAATATATTATTCTTATCCCATTTATCTTTCATGTAAATTCACTTGTATTGGGAGTGTTTAATTTTTGTAACTATTTTCCTCAATATATCCTTTTTCAATAAATTATAAGTAATGCGGTGTAATATATTTGGTCTCTGTTATCATAGATACAAATGTATTTTGATTCTTATTTAGGGAGTAATAAGAGAAGTTCATCTATAGTGGAGATTCAATATATTATTATATTTTCATTTATAATGAATTTTTTTAGTGATTTCATTTTTCATATGGAATTTATGAGTTATTCATTCTGTTACACCCACCTATCATGCTAAATGTTTTCATTCTGAAATTATATTACATTTGATTTTTTAATGATTTTATAGAGTTATGAAGTGGCATGGGGACATTTTTTAAACTTTCAAGTCACTATGGTATTATAAAGTATATAAATTACTATCATTTCTTAGTTTTGGTAGTTTTGGGGGTTTCAAAATAGAATATTCAATGGTCTTCTTCAATCAGAAGGTTACCACATGGGTTGAGTAAACCATGTGGATCCTAAAAAAAATTAATGGTATTTTTATCCTATGTATGTACTTCACACAGATTGAAAATGACTATGGAAATCTATGTGAGGAAATCATGAAACATTTGGAAGATCATTTGTCATGTGGGTTATATTTTTAGTGCATAGATTAGTTAACCTTATCATTGAACCATGCTTCCAAACCATTTTTCTACTATACATTCCTTAAAATTTTATTTTACACCTTTTTAGTTGTTGGTTTTATACACACATTGAATCATCTTTCCTCCAATTTCTTTGCATAACACAAAGGGGGTATCTCATTTCATGATCTTATCTTCAAATATCATCCTCTTACAATTCCATGTATGTCATGAAGGTAAAATATTATTTTCCTCCACTTTATCTTTCTCCTCTTCTCCCTTAATCCAAATCCCTTGGGTTTCCTATTCTCCTTGATCATTAAATGTTTTATGGGTTATATTTAATGTTTTTTATGAGTCTAATAAATGTTTATAGTATGTTTAGATATATTTGAAAATGGTTCATGTAATTTTAATTCATTGACCATCATATGTGACTTTTTCCAAGATTAATGTAGGTGTTTTCATGATTTTTTTTAGTTTAAATGTTATAAAATCATTTTATTTTATTAAAATAGTTCTTTTCAATAATTATGTATATATATATGTAAAAACAAGATGGGTTTTATAACAAGGAATCGAGTATTTACATAAAATAAGTTGTTGGTTTAAAATTTTTTCATAGTTCATGGATTATAAAACCTTAATTTTACACATTAAATGTGTATATATATAAATTCATTAGGGGATGTTTTGAAATGAATGAGTTGTTTAATTTTATGTATGAAACCATTGTAATTTCCATATAGTAAATTTCTCATTTCATGATGTTGTTTCATGTGAAATTGGATTTTGATTTTTCAAATTGTTTCCATTAAGGTATATTATGGATTTCAAAGTGTGAAGTATTTTTCTTATTGAGTTGAGTGTGATATCCAAATGATTTAAAAAAATTTGTTTTTTTGGATTGATTATTACAATAGGTGGTAAAAAAAATAAAATTTTGTATTGCTTTAAAAGTATTATTTGTATTATTATAATATAGTTTTAATTTATGAATGTGATTGTCATGACCTGTCCCAATGGGGACCATGCTATGAATTCCCAAGCCCACCTTCAATAAGCCAGGTGATAGTGACTAGCATCGAGTAGGCATATAACTAACATGGGAGGAATTTCCTATGTATCTGTACTCAGACACACACACATATCTATTCCCAAAAAATGATTAAATGTAAAAACCACTAATAAAATAGTTCATGCATACTAGAATATCCCAGCCAATTCTTTTTGACAGGAATTTAATGTAAAGTGAAACTAGGAAAAATACCACCCCACAAAAAGGATTATATAACCACAAGTTTATCCTATAAACATAGGTATTGGGAATACTATCTATAGCCATAAGAATAACTAGACCTTATTGATCTCACAAATATCTATTCATTCTTGGTCCTCCTAGGACTCTGTGAAAAGGTATCACTTCTGCACAAGACATGACATGAGATAGCAAAGCATGTGTAAGGGTGAGTATAACAATACTCAATAAGAAACCCTGAAACAACAAATAAATAAATAATGTAATGGTATAGTCATATCAACAAAAGTATATTTCTATGGAACATATAAAAGGAATATCTAGATATACTCAATCTAAGACATGAAATCTAGAGGTAAGTTACAACCACTGTATAAAAACACTATGAATTCAGGTCGAAGATATGAAGAAGAACACATTTATAAGAACACACTCCTAAGTATGATGGGACTGATGATGTTTGTTTGAGAATTTCTATTTGTTGGGAACCTTCATGAGAGATATACACTGAGAGATCTGAATAGAATATGATACATCAAATGACAATCATATCTAGGTCCATGGGGTGATACCAACAACTCCCTCTATATTAAACAACTATGTAGAGGATCGACGTCTGATAGGATTGGTTACATCAATACCAAGGAATCTACCTAGGGAAATAATATGAATATAGGACCCCCCATCGGGCCTCTTGGGGGATTCCATCAACTCTATACCAGAAGTCCAACTTAAAGGATCAAACTCCTATGTGTAGGAAATGATACCCACCAACCTTCAGGGAAGCAATAAAGGGAAGGAACCCTAGTAAAACTTGTCCAAGATATAGTGGAAATGAGATTCTGGCCATGTAGAATGGGGTACATAGCATGTAGTAGGGTCACACTCGGTGTCCTTTAACCTTGGGTACTTCCTATGCACAATTACTCGTGTAATCCCAACTGTGTCATGTAGAAAATGGGTACATGGAATATAGAAGAAGTCACAGGTCATGTCCTTCCATCTGGTTCCACCTGTGTACTTCAATCATGTGCATGTACGCAATGTGGACCCATGTGTATCTTCCTGTGTAACAGTACACAAGGTAGTCTGTGTACTTAGTCTGAGCCAAGTCATGTGGGGGAGTATTCACCACATAGGAAATTTGTTTACTCCTCCTGGTATTTGATTTCTTCCCATGTACATTTAGAGTTATCCTAGAGAGGCCATATTCCATGTAGGTAGAGCCACAAACCATGTGATACTTATCTCATACCTGAAACCCTAAATGCTACTCAGGTGCCCCCACAGACCATGTAATCCTAGAATACATTTTGTGTAGATTGGAATTTTCCATAGTCCCCAGTTCGCACTCTGGTTATCTCCTCTTTTTCTCTATCCACTATTATAGCCACACATTGCTAGAAAACACAAGATCCAGCCTTGTTCAGTTACACCATCATCCAAACAATGCATTTAGTCTTCCAATACATTCAAAATTGGATTAAAATATTTATTCTTTATTCCACCAAAGAACGTAGAAGAATGCTGATTTGGGGATCCACCATCATCCAAATTGATCTGTTTCTATCTTCTCACCTATGTCTTGTTATGTTGATCCCAGATCATTGATAATGTTTGTTGCACCATGAATCTTGTGCACAAAAATTGATTGATTGGGATATGTTAAGTCTTGGGTCAATCAAATAATGCCCACAAATAATGATGAACGAGGGGAGAAGATAATAAATAATACAAGAGGATCATACCTCAATTGATATTAATTTAGATCATGGTTCATTACTGTTAGAATTAAAATTGAATTAGACAATAAATAATCACTAGATCATACTCCCAGGAAATCCTACAGAAATAAAACACATTACGCAAGGTTACGATGGACCTATGGAACAACCTATTTTATGGTTGATCTATTTTCATCATTGAATTAAATAATGGGTAAGGAAAACCAAAATAAAACATCTTACATTTCATTTGGATCACTCATTTACGAAGATTGGGCACAGTATCTCCATCATTGGCGATATCTATTAACAATGGTATTTGTTGATCGCCGATCAGTGATTCAATCACCGTTTTCTTGAGAGGATTCTCCAAATACCTTCCTAGGGATTTATTGGTGTTCCCAAGGTTATGTGTTTGACCCTAGTATTAATTCATAAGAATATTTTTGACGGAAATCATTGCATCAACATAATAATTTTTATTTAAATTATTTAATGATGATCACGTCCTTTTCACATTTTTCCACAAATGACCCATACCAACTAAAGTTAATTTATGCCTAGGGAATTCACCAAATTATGAAATCAATTATGGTCTTGTATTTAAAATATGGTTCACCATTCAGGATTTATTAGGATTTACAAATAAAATAATTTTATATAATTACTTTATTTATGGTTATGTCCCTGGTGACTTTTTCTACCAATGACCTGTTCTGACCAAAGTTAGGTCACACTTATGATAATTCCACCATTATGAGCTCAAATTTACCCTCAAATTTTAAACCTAGTAACCTATTTAATCTGTATTTAAAATTTTTAGGAAAACTATGCGCATATGATATTAAAAGTTTAATATTTTTCAAGCAATTGTTTCAGGAACACATGGCCTCAAAATCGTAAAATATCTTAGTGCCTGGTCTCGAAATTAATGCATACTAAATTTAGAAATAATACACACAAAAATCTGTGACATTAAATTCTCCAAACCATGGGGTTTTACATCCTCGAAAAGCAAAAAAAGTCTACTAAAAACATGAGGGTATTGATCATGAATATGAGCTTCCCACTCCCAAGTGATCTCCTAGATATTAAAATGCTACCACCAGACTTGCACCAAAGGAATAGAACACCTATGATGGATCCTCTCCTAATAATCCTTGATCTCTACTAGGTACTCATCAAAACACACTCCATCATCAATTTTCATCTTTCCCCAGACAATGACATGTGATGGGTTATGCACGCACCTCCTCAGTTGTGACAAGTGGAACACATCATGTACCCAATCCAACAATGGGGTTAGAGATAAGTGGTACACCACCTCACAAAATCTACGCAATATCCAAAAAGGGTTGATAAACCTCAAAGATTACTTTCTACCCTAGAAAAATCTCTATAACCCCCATCGAGGTGAATCCCATATGAATACATGGTCTCTTAACTCAAACTCCAAAGACCATTGTTGACTCTAAGAAAAAGACCTCTGATAGCTCTAGGAACTCTTCATTATCTCCAAGATGATATGAAAATTATCTATAGTATATCGCACCATCTTTGAGCCCATAAGTGTTGAATCTCCAGGGTTATTCCAATAAAGTTGTGACATGTAGGGTCACCCATGCAAATCCTCGAATGGTTCTATACTAAGAGTGGAATGGTATCTATTGTTGAACATGAACTACACTAGTGGTATGTGATCCTACCAAATACGGTTGAAGTAAAACATGAAATCCCATAGAATCCCTCCCTAACCTGAATGGTCCACTCCATCTGGACATCCTTCTATTGGTTATATGTTGTGCTCAAGTGTAACTTGGTTCCAAACACCTCTTTTAATCCCTTACACAACTGGGATATAAAATGATCATCATTATCTAAAACAATCATCGATGGAAATCCATGGAGTAGAAATATCTCCAGTATCTAGAGGCATCCCAATCTGCCTACTGAACTCTACTCTTAGATATCTATGAAGTAGGATTATGTGGTGAGTCAACCAATGATCACCCATATGGAATCGTGTCCCCTAGAAGTATGTGGTAAACCTATCATGGTGTACTTTGATATCCCATCCCACATCTTTTCTAGCACCTTAAGGGGTTGATCTAAACCAACTAGAACCTGTTTCCCATCCTTCACATTTTGATAGGTACGGAATCCAAAAATGAACTCTGCAACTCCCATATTCATTCTTGGCCACCAAAACTAATGTTGGAGATCCTGGAAAATATTCACCACACCTGGATGTACTTCCAAATGGGACGTATGAAATTACCTCAGAACCTCTTCCCGAAATTCTACTAGTACTATTGTGTGTCCTCTAAAAAAATTATGTGCTACCTATATTTTATGTTTCTATTAGAAACATGCCATGTGGACATTTGAGCACATAGAGTCTCGCAGTCGGTATCCCAAATTTGTGCCTCCCTGACTCACTGTAGGAGTGGAGGGGTAGTAAACATCGACTAGAGGTAAGATACTCTATATACATCCACTAAGGATAACAGTAACCATTCCAAATTCTCTGATGTATGCTTCAACAATTGTGAACTAGATCTCCTACTGATAGAATCTTCCACCATGTTCCCCTTCCTATGAGTATAGACCATATAAAAGTCATAGTTCTGTAGGAACTCTATCCATTTACATTGTCTCAAGTTTACAATCTTCTGAGAGAATATATAATTGAGACTCTTGTGATTAGAGTAGATGGTAAACCACTTTCCCATTAGGTAGTGTCATTATATATTCAATTTGAAGAATACCGGTGCTAACTCAAGATCATGGGTCACATATTTCTGATCAAGTTGTCTCAACATCTGTGAACCATTAGAAATCACAGATTGCATCTACATGAGGACACAACCAATCCTGATTCCTAATGCATCGTAATGTACTATGTACCTATCACATTCCTTTGGAAAACCCAATATTTGAGTTCTTGTCAAACACTTCCTCAGCACCTGAAAGCATTGACCTGCGTTCAACCATCAAGAACCATCATGACAATCCCAACCAATTAAAGGTGGCCATTGACCCTTGGTAGATGATACTTGTTTTAATAATAGATAATATAAACACAACCTCATGCTCATGTATTCCTTTTTGGCAAACAAAACTAGGGATTCCTAGGGTAAAACAATGGGTCTCACAAATCCCTTCATCTATAAGTCTTCCAATTTCACCCTCAGCTCCAGAAGCTCTGTGGGAGGCATTCGATATGTTTGGGAAAATACTAGTGTCATCTTGGGGTGTAGATCAATACAGAATTATATCTCTCAAAGGGGAGGTAAACATAGAACATCTTCAGGAAATATTTCCTTATATTACACCAACACTATAAGAAACTAATAACTCATAACATCCACTACACCAAGGGTTAGTCTAGCCAACTAATAATTAATTGGACGCACCCTCCAATGAATTATTTCATCTTGTGATTCCTAGATTTCCTTTTCACCATCAAAGAAATACATGGATTAATCATTGTGGAAATACCACACTCTTTACCTAAAATAAGAAATGATGGTATGGACTATGGATAACAAATCAATACCAAGAATGATGTCGTAAGGCATCAGTACTGCAACCAAGAGGTTCCAATAAAAACTCTCACCTCTAAGGGTCAGGTCACACAATCAACACAAATGTATGATCACTAAGTCTTCCCCAATAGGTGTCTCCAATCATAAGGGTCGAGTCAATGGTTCAGCCGGAACCTCTAGGTCTCAAACAAGATATGTGGTGTATAATAAATGACTAGAACATGTGTTTATCAATACTACATCTAAAGTAAAAAATGACACATATCATACCATAAATCATTCCTAGAGCCCCTAGGTCATAGGCATAAACCAAATTTCATTGTCCCCTCCCCTGTCCTATAGCTCCCTAAGCCTATAATGGACTACCTAGGGGTGGTGGTGGTAATAAGTTGAAATGTCGACCACCTCTTGATGCTCTCCTAGATCCTTTTCCACATCTTCCACCCTACAGATCAACATGATCCAGTCATTTTATCTATCTTGATGGTCCATCCATTGTCTCCATATCAACAACATGACATTTTGGATAATCTCAAGTGAGATGTACCCTTTCATCACATAAATAGAACCACCTGTCCCTAGGATGAATTGACCCATCTTGTGAACCCTGAACATCAGATACCCTATTCTAGGTCATCCTACTAAAACATCTCACATGTACAGGTCCCTAGGATTGACATCGGCTCCCTTTTACCAAGGTATCTGTTATTACGTTCCCAATGCGGACTATTATCAACTGTATCTGCATAGCCAACAAAAATTCTACCACCAAAGATTGCTTAAGAACCCCACAATAAGTTTGGATTCTTAGAGGAATAACACAGGCTCATATTTCTCTATGAAGACTCCTCTCGAAGGTCTGAGACCTAAAGTACAAATCATGTACCATATCCATTGAGTATCTATAGAGGTTGTCATGAATCAATGAATACTCAACTACTGACATGTCACCCTATCAGTTCTGTAGAAGATCCTAGATAAGAATATCCATTAGATTATAATGAGAGAACTAATATATGAAAATGTTCTAAAGATCTATCCAAAAAATAGTCAACTCATCATAAGATGAGTTAACTAAACCCCACCATCACCCTATTGATCTTTAAGGTAAGATCACCGTCAGGACCACAATCTGATCTATTGGCCTCCTGATTAGAAGGAAAACTATCGTCACCACCTCAATCCATTTCTTAGCTACATGTGTGTCGAGATAACCTTAGAACATGAGGATTCTTTGATATTGAATCTTGTGAAGCGCAGTCATCCTGTTCTCCTCATCTGCTGGTACTATGGGTACCATATGCTGCTCTACAGGTGGTGGTATGGATGGTGCACCACCTGGAGATAACATCTATGGAACTGGTCTCTATATAGAATCCTTATCTCTAGGGATTTCATCCTAATGATCAAGCTACTAAATCCTAGCTATTATATCTCGTAGAGGCATCCTGTAAGAGAATAAGATATACTATAGTTAATGAGTATATCTAGAGAGATAACTCAAGAGGGATATGGAAACCAAAACCATTCATATATGATTCATGTAAGATTATTTTTCATAAAAGTAGTGTTATCATTTATCGAGTTTCATAGAATGTGGATAGAGTCTTTGTGTATGGATACGTTAGCCTTCACACCAACACTAGAGTCCCTAGCCTAAAATTCAATCTCAAAACACTTAACATTGTTGACCCAAAACCAATCTCATATACTCCTGGTCCTAAAGTAGAACTGAACACCTCTAATACCACTCTATCATGACCCATCCTAGTGGTTCTATGGCTGTAAATCTCTAAGACCACCACCAATAGGCCAGGGGATGGTTACTAGCATAGAGTAGGCATATCAATAACATGGGAGGCATTTCATATGTACCTATACACATGAACAAATATCTAGTCCCAAAAAATGATGAAATGTAAAACCCACTAAGAAAATAAATCATCCATACCACTATATCCCAAACACCAAAGTATGATAGTAAAGTAAATTAAAGTCAAACTGAGCCAAATAAAAGACCACCAAAAGTAGTTTGTAACCACCAGTCCATCCTATAAACAAAGGTAATAGTAATAATGTTTGTATCCATAAGAACACCTCAGCCTACCTAATCTCATAACGCTCCATTCAGTCATGTTCCACTTAGGACTCTGTTAAAAGGTTTCTTGTCTGCATAAGACATGACAGGATTGGGTAAATACCATGAGGGGGTGAGTATAACAATTCTCAGTAAGAAACCATGAAACCACAAATAAATACACAATAGAAAGGTAAAATCAAATCTACACAGTTTTATGTCTATGAAAAATATATCAGGAATATCTAGATATACTCAATCCAAGACACACAGTCAACAGGTAAGTCACAACAATTGTATACCAACACTAGGAATTCAGGTTAAAGATTACACAATGTAGTGATCTACAAGAACACACTCCTGAGTCTGATAACACTAATGACATCTATCGAAGAAGAATTATTCATCAAGAACTATCATCAAAGGGATACACTTAGATATCTGACGATAATATTGTAAAATGGATGAGGATCACAGCTAGGGACATGGGGTTATACCAATGACTCCATCAGGATTAACTCACTATATAGAGGATTGATGTCTAGTAGGATTAGTCACATTAATACAAAGTACTCTACTTTGGTCATGGAGATGAATATAGGATCCCACACTAGGCCTCGCATGGGATTACAAAAACTTTTTCAAGGAAGTCTTATAGAACGGATCATGCTCCTGTGAGTAGGAAACGATATACACATTTATCAAATGAAGTAATAAAGTGAAAGATCACTAAATAATCTTGTCCAAAATATAGTTGAAAAGATATTCCATCCATGCAAAAATGGGTACACATCGTGCAGTAGGGTCACATGTCATTTTCGTTGACCATAGGTACTTCCCATGTACAATAGCCCATTTCATTCAAACTGGGTTAGGTAGTAGATGGGAACATGACATGTAGACAAAGTCACATGATAAGTCCTTCCATCTAGAGTCCACCTATGTACTTCGACCGTGTGTAAATACACAGTTTCGACCAATGTATATCTACCCATGTACTAGTTATGGGGTAGTCCATGTACTTGGTCCAGGACAAGTCTTGTGGTGGAGTACACACCGTGTAGGAACCCCAGGTACTCGTTTCTATGTCTATGTTCTTCCCATGTACATGTTGAGTTATCTAGGAGAGACCACATGCTGTGTAGATAGAGAGACACACCATGTGACACTTATCACATACCTGAAACCCAATCCACTGTTCAGGGGTCCCACACATCATGTAATCATGGATTACACATCGTATAGCACTGGATTTTCTAGAATACCTGTTTCATGTTCTATTCATGTCTTTTATTTCTCCATCCACCATTCTAGTCATTCCTTGTTGAGAAAATCAAGATCTATCCTTGTTCAGTCTCACCATTATCCAAACAATGTGTTTCGTCTACGATCTAGTCGCAAAATGGATTAAAATGGTCATCCATCATTAAATAAAAGAATGTAAAAGAATGTGGATTTGGGGATATAAATTCATATAAATCACTCAATGACTATCTTCACATATCAATCAGATCACACTGATCCTAGATCTATGATATCATACTGTTTCACCAAGAATTGGGTGCAGAACAATTTATTGATCGGGATATGTCGAGTTATGGTCCAAGCAAATAACACCCACAAAAAATGATGACTAAGGGGAGAAAAGAATAAATAATTAAAGAGGAATGGACCTTGATCAATGTTCGTGTCGATTTTGGTTCACTTCCATTATAATGATGATTTAATTTGAAAAAAAATAATCACAAGATAAAACTCCCAATAAATCCTACATATATAAAACACATCCAACAAGGTTACAATCAAACCATGGATCAACATGTTCATTGGTTAGTCCAAGTTCATCATTTAATTCAAGAACAGGGATGTAAATCCAAAATAACGAATCTAATTTTTTATTTGGATCACTTATTGATGAGGATCGGTCACTACATCCCTTTCATTGGCACGATCTATCAAGAACTGCATTTGTTGATCATCAATCTATGATTCTATCCCCAATTTCTTGAGAGGTTTCTCCAAATCCCTCCCTATAGATTCTCCTTCATTCCCAGGGTTATCTGGATAACCCTTTGATTTCTTTATAATGATATTTTTAAAGGAAATTGATGTGTCAAAAATTAATTTTCATTTAAATTATTTAATGATGATCACATCCTTTTCGAGTTTTCTCACAGAAGACCCGCACTGAATAAAGTTAAGTCACACCAAAAAAAACACCACATTAAGAACTAAATTGTGGTATTAGATTTCCAATATGATTTAGTGTTCATGATTTACTAGGATTTAAAATTAAAATAATTTTATTTAATAATTTTATTTGTTGTTACGTCTATAGTGACTTTTTCAACAGATGACCCGCGCTGACAAAAGTTATGTCATACCTAGGTTAAATACACCATTATAAGCTCAATGGTGCCCTTAGATGTCTGATCTAGGAACCCATTTAAGAGTTATTTATATTTTTCATGAAAATTGTGTGTACATTCTATTAAAATACTTATACATTTCATGGAATTTTTCTGGGCACACTGGGCCTCGGAATCGCCTGCCATCTCAGTTCATTGCCTCAAAATTAATCCATATAATATTGAAAAATAATACATGAAAAAATATGGGACATTACAATGATAAAATCTGTTGCGATTACTATTTATTATTTATAGTCATGTACATTTTAATGGTAGGTTTTTAATTGTTATATGCTTGTTGTATGGATGATAAAGGAGATTTTTTAGAGAGGTTGTTGGTGGATGGATTAATATCTTTTGTGATTTATTTATATATTGAAAAAATGCATGATTTATTACCTCACATAAATTTTGGCCTGTCATGTGGACTCGCAAAAAAAAAGTATGTAATTCCATTTTTATGCTACTCATTTTTATATTATTCCCCATATAGTGTCCACATTATAAAAGAACCACCTTGGAATAAAGAGTAAATTGAAGATACTATGAGACTTACTCAAGTTATTATTTTTTTTATCAATGAATCATTGTTCATTATACACATTAATTGTGTAATTTTTCATATCATCTAATGTTTTGAACCATTGAGAATCTCCGGAAACATATTCATTGATCTGGATGAATCGACTTAGGGATTAACACCACATAATAACTAGTATACCCTAATTATAATATTTTTTTGTACCAATGTTTTATTGATTTTAATATATCCATTTTTTGTTTGGTTGATATTTTCATCACTAATTGAGTATTTAAATTCCATTCATTCATGGTGGGTTTTATTTTATAAATGGTTTGAAAAAATTGTTTTTATTGAATATTTCTAAAGGCATAGGGGGTGTTTCTTAACCAATGATATTTTTAAATACGTATGGAAATGATATAAGGTGATTTTTTTATTTCATAAATATATAAGTCCTTATATCATGTTATAAATGTTTTTTTTAAAAAGCCTTGGTTCCACCACTATTCTTCCAAAAATGGATAATCTTTCAAAACTAATAAATTTATAATCATTATTTTTATTTGGTTTAGATATAAAAAATATTTTATAAATATCATAAAATAAATTCATTAAATTATTTTCATTAATGAAATTATATAATCACTTTATTGAAATAATATAGGGCTTATTTAACTTAAACCTAGGATATGCACATGTATGTGTGAATATATCCCTATGGTTTTTTATAAATTCATAAGATACGATCTTTTTTTCCATGTTATTGTTTTCCCCCTAAAATATTATTTGGTCCTAGTGAAAATCCATTGGTTGCATGGAAATGCATTTAAAAATTTTAAGATATCTTTTTATTTATTGGGCGTTGGTGTGTAGAACACTTTTTACAGCTACTTATTATTTTGTTTCTTCCTTTATATTAGGATATTATTATATATTTCTCCACTATATTAGTTTTAAAATGTATTTGTTGTAAAATTTATTATATCATTTGGGTATTACTAATATTTATTTTTCTCTATTTATCATGTCTACCTTTTTATAAAGGATAGTTTTATGAAAATTCATTTCCAACGTCCCGATGCATTAAATTATAATTTTTTTAATTTTCATTGTATTTATATTGATTAATACAGGGTGAAACCATTTTCACTTGGATATGATTTTATTTTTTGGAACTATTTTCTATTATTGGTTGATGTGGAATATTTCTTGGGGTATTTTCAGGATTTTTTGGGTGATTTTTTATGTTGACCTATGCTGGTTCATAACAAGAAGACAACCCAATCACAAGAAAGAATCTCTACAATTGAGTGTATAATATTCTCATTGTTCAATGTATTTTAGTATTGCTGTGGACTTAATTATCAATTTTAACTCAACATATTATTTTTATCATTTAAAACTCCTTGTAAACTTCTTTCCCTAAATCATGTGGTTCTTTAATAATGATGAAATAATTTTTAAATCCATTACAAACCATTAGTAGTATAATAAAAACCCCAATAATTTATGCACCTAATAAAACATCATTATAATATCCCTAGATATAATACCAATTACCTACCTAGGATCAATAGGTATTCCATATGTTTATATCTTTTATCCTATTGACATTCCTTCACAGATCCTGATGTTCCACTTATATATCATTTCATAAAGGCCTTAGTCTTAAATAATTACCAATATAATTCTCATTTGATTTTTATGGTCCTATTTAGTATTTAAATAAAATAAAATGTCATCCACAACCATCATACCAATGTAGTCAAGGTGTTGGTGGATGATGTGGTTTTTGAGATTAATAAGTACCACCAAATAATTTTCCAAATGATTCAACCTTAATATATTCTCTATGTCAAAATGTCAAATTTAGAGGATATTTTTTCATGTTCCACATTACATTACCTGAGACTGGTGATACCGACACCTGAGTTAAAGTTGCGAAAAATACATTACACATTTCAACTAATGAGATAGATCATATATTTGAGGTATATGGTATATTTTTCATTTTGAATTTGTTAAAAATATATAAAATATTCATTGATGAAATCGAAAATTATAATTCAATGAAAAGATAATTAGATATTCCAAAAAGATACTTTACGATTAATGATCATTTTTTAATCATGATCTTTAATATATGTCACTGAATTATTTACCTAAACTAGATTCAATCAACATAAAATCAATGATATTGGCTTCATCTCAAGGATATGGTTGATTCATAATTCCACCTCTCACTCGAGGGAAATATTCAAAAAATAATAATGAAACACTTTAAGGAAATATATTATCCGAAATGTAATAAGACAAAATAAAGTCTCTATAACATCTTTCATTACATGAAAAGATTTCCAAAAACAATAATTCATAATTTTTGGTATTTACACTCAATCTCAAGATGAACTTGTCTCCCATTTTTCATCAAATAAGTCAGAATTCCCATCAAAGGAGATGAAGGATTCTCATCAGTGATAATAATAAACGAGTTAATTGAATAAAGTGTTCTAGTCCATCAATAAGATGATATAAAAATTATTAATTTATGGACAAAATAAATCCAATGTGTTGTCTACTTCCGAAATATAAAAAATGAAAATTGATAGTGAATGTTGTGTACATTCCTTATCACAAATAGATTTTTAATATCCATTATATAATATATTAGATAAAATAAAGGATTTAATAATTTCACTATTTTAGAAAATATTAAGGATTTTGAGCTTTTAATATCAATATTGAAATTGAAATGATTGATCTAATGACTATAGTATATCACTATATTAAATCTCAAGATTTATTATCTATTGGTGCTTGAATGGATACAAATGAGTAACTAGATTTAATATTAGTGGATGATATACCTCAATATTGAGGATTATTATTGATTGAATCTTCCTATGAGAATATTATCTACTAAAATATCATTTATGTGGGGGATAACCCATTTATTTAGTGTAATTAGATTGAATATTAAACCCATTGGAAGACAAGTAATCCAAACTTCTTTTTTTAGCATGATTCAACATGAAAAATCATTGGATATGGAACATTAATCAATTAGAAAGATAATATTTTGGTTAAACCTTAAAAAATAAAATATTGTGCCTAAATATATCATAATTTTAATAAACCAGGTACTAATAAAATATTTTTTTCATTTTAGAATTAAATAGTTATATTCATTATAAATTTACAATGAAATAATTTATATTTACATAAACTAAATAATCAATAAAAATATAATAATAATGTAATTACCTGGAAATTTCAAGGATTTTTTTTTGTACTTTTGGATTTTATGAGTCGGTGGCTTCTAAAAGCACTTGATTCTGAGGCCCGGTGTGCTTGGAATCAATTTATGAAGTTTTTCTTGGGTACGTTCAATGAACGAACGAGCGAGTTTTTCTATATTTTGAACTGGTTCTCGGAATTTAAATATGAGTGCACCAATGAACTCGCAACACTGGTAATTGCTTAACGTGATCCTTACCGTAGTTGCGTTTTCAATGGAGGAGAATATAATTTTTGGGGGTTTATATAAGAAGTAAATAAAAATTGTCGGAACAATTTTTATTTTATAAGGAGGTTATTCCCTCCCATGGGTAGTTTAGGGTGGGGCCCACAACCACATAACTACTCAAGTGTGGATGTTAGAAAGGTGGGTCCCTCAAGAGCCCCAACTATTTAATTTCCTCTAAACTCATTAAAAACCCCTCATTAATTTGGACACCCCCATTTTTAAATGCCAATCTCTCCACCTCACACCTTTAATTCACGTCAACCCATAAAATAATGAGGGTACTTCCTCTTTCCCCAATTTTCCTTTAATTTCCACCACGTTTAATAAATGGGGACCTTCCCTCTCCCTTCCTTAATTGATTGCCAACACGTTTTATTTAATGTGGTGATTTAATTTGAGGAGAGTTTCTTTGCGTGTGTAATAAAATAATAAGAAGAGCCTATTATTTTATTAAGGGGGAGAGCTTCATTGCGCAAGGAAGAATGGGAGAACTCTTGAGGTTTTGGAAGAATCCCGGCCTTTGACAAAGAATGACGAAGAACTCCGGTTCCTCGATGAACAACGACGCGCCACCAATCCTCTTCTCCGCGACAAGAGAGGAGACACCACTTCCTCCTCGGCACACTCCGATGAATCCTACAAACCCTTTCCCTGTGACACCGTCTACCGCGACGCTGTCTACCGCCACGCTGACGTTTGTCTTCAATTGTTGAGGAATGGGATTTTTTATATTTAATTATGTGATTTATACCCGCGGTATGGCGTGTAATTGTTGGGGGATGTTTTGAACCACTAACGCAGTGGGTGGAGACTAACGAACAAGTCCGAACCCACCACTATTTTGTTCTTGATGTGCGGAATATTTGGTAACAACGAAACGGGACCGCAATGGCGCTTGGAGGCCATTGCAGTGATGTATGGGTCCCAAGACCACCGCAGGCGCAGACAGGAGTCAAATCAGACCACCAGAATGACTCTAGTGGCCCGCAGAAGCCCCCGGAAGTGCGGGTCACCGGACGGCCTCCTGGAGGTGGCGGTGCCCCGGCACACCACTGGAAGAATCCTGTTGTGGCTGAAGCCACGTTGGTGAGGGTGGGATCATGCGGCCATGTGAGATCCAGGGGGAACCGCCGCGCCATCCTGACGCCGCGTCCGCAGAATAGAGGGGGGGTCGCCCCCCTCCCCCCCGCTCAGCTCGCTGCCTGAGCCAGCGTAGCCCCCGGCCAGGACTGGCAGGTCACGCGGACCGGGCCGCGCCCTACCGGGCCGGACCCGGACCCGAGTTGGGTCGACCCAGTTCGGGCAGACCCAGGGGGGTTGGGCCAGGTCGGACCGGGCCCAGACCCCCACTTCAGACCATTTTCGTTCATTTTCCCATAACGTGAGCTACGAACCTCCGATCGATGCATCATCAGTTGTATAAGAATCCTTGGATCGATACGGTCGTTTAGTTATATTAAACACGAGGTTTCGGCAAAGTTTGGGTACTGCCAGGTTGGTTTGAACATGAAACCAATCCGACCCTTAGAGCGGAAATGCTTATAACTTAAGGACCGGATGTCTGTTTGGCGTGTCGTCAACTGCATTGAATTCCTCTTGATGAGATGGCCCTTTTTTCTCACTCTTCTTGAGATTTGGATGCAGCTGGAGAACAGTCGGGTTGGTTTTAGCTTAAAAATCAACCGGGCCCCTGGGACGGAAAAACCAATAACTCTTAGACCGAGCGTCTGATTGACACACCGTCTGTCGTGTCGGGTTGATTTTGACGATACAAAACTTTGGGATACATCAAATCTGGACTTCATGATAGTTGATGTATCTACTCTTTTTCTCAAGGATCAGACCCTCCAGGAATCGAACATGCTGTGTGCGGGAACCCTAGAGCTGGCTGTGATTGTGACGATGACAACTATACCTGGATCCTCTGTGGGATCGACAGCGAGGACGACTGTACATGGATCCTCTGTGGGTTTGGAAACAAGGACGAATGTAGTTGGATCCTCCGTGGGTTCGGTAGCTAGGATGGCTGTACTTGGATCCTCCGTGGGTTCGGCAGCGAGAACGACTGTACTTGGATCCTCTGTGGGTTTGGCAGTGAGGATGAATGTACTTGGATCCTCCATGGGTTCGGCAGCGAGGATGACTATACTTGGATCCTCTGTGGGTTTGGCAGTGAGGAAGACACTACTTGGAACCTCAGTGGGTTCGACAGCGAGAACGGCTGTACTTGGATCCTCTGTGGGTTCGGCAGCGAGGACAGCTGTACTTGGATCCTCCCTGGGTTCGACAGCGAGGATGACTGTACATGGATCCTCCGTGGGTTCGGCAGTGAGGATGACACTACTTGGATCCTCAGTGGGTTCGGGAGTGAGGGTGACTGTACTTGGATCCTCCGTGGGTTCGGCAGTGAGGACGACACTACTTGGATCCTTAGTGGGTTCGGCAGTGAGGACGACTGTACTTGGATCCTTCGTGGGTTCGGCAGTGAGGATGATTGTACTTGGATCCTCCGTGGGTTCGACATCGATGACTACTGTTCTTGTATCCTATTTGGGTCCGACAGTATGACCTATGTACTTTTATCTTGAGTGGGTCCGGCAGAGTGGCTGGTCTTGTATCCTTTGTGGGTCCGACAGCTTAGCTAGTCTTATATGCTATGTGGGTCAAACAGCATAGATGAATCAGTAGCCTAATAGGATCATCTCTATCGCTGTACGAAGGTTGTATACCTATGTGAGTTGAGTCTTGATTCTCAATCATTATCATCGATGTGATTGAATTTCTTTCCTGTATGGATTGGTTGGTGATTTCCTGTGTGGACTGGGTTGTGTTTTCATATGTGGACTGGGTTGTGTTTGGGCTCGAAAGTTGGAGCTGTTTTGTAATTGATGAATTAGGTATATGTATGGGAATATACCTAAGTAAAGTTGGTTGAAACTTCGTGATTTTATATTTCCTTTGTGGTTTATCCTTCGTGGATTCTGAGAGACCTTCAAGGGTCTTGAGGTCCCTACTGAGTATCGTATACTCACCCCTGCACAGGCTATGCCCGCACTATGTTGTGTTGGATGTAGACGACGGACATCACTGATCGAGGTGGAGGCTTGTGGAGTTGGCCGGTATTCGGAGGTGGACCACATAGAGGGAAGTACATGGAGCGGACGACCGGACCCAAGGAGCTGAGGAGACTATCTGTACCCATCCCTCAGGTGGGACTTCCGGAGGACGACTCGGTGTTGCTGTTTTACTTGCTGCTGTTGTACATTCATTTCAGTTGTATTGTACTTCCAGTTGGGTTTGTATACCAGCCCATTATTTTTTATCACTTAACTTTTAATCAGTTTTACTTAGTGCTTACTTAACATGCATACTCTTTTGTGTTTGTTACTTATTAAAGGCAATGAATTCCCCTTCTTTTGGGATTTATGCCTTTGGTTCTAGTCGCCAGACCCTGTCCTATGGAAGGCAGGCTTGGGGTAGTCACGACACAGGTCCCGAGGATGGGTCGTGAAAAATTGGTATCAGAGTAGTCAATTCTACCACATAACATAGGACTATGTTCTTTACTTTCTATGATGCAATAGTGTTAAGGGTATTGAGTGTGGTTTTCAGTCCAGGGAGTCCAGTGTTGGTACGGCAGCCGACGTATCCATACACCAGGACCCTAACCATTGATTTCCGACTTAGTGCACGAAGACACTGATTGCGTGTGTGTTTCCTTTCAAAAGTTTTCTTTGTGATTACTTTGTGTCAGCTCACCAGGTATAATGTTTGACCATGGCTCACCTATTTCTTTTCAGGATGGCCCCACGAAGGCATCCATCTAGGGCTCCTAGTTATGTGCGGGATGGCATCCCACCGAGCGACGAGGCCTCGGAGCAGGGCCCCGTTACAGCGGAGGCACCAGCGGTACTACTACCCACTGGGCCACTGATACCACCATCCCCAGCAGCGGAGAGTGCACGCCACCTGAGTGCATTGAATGAATTTCAGTGACAGAGGCTACACAGGTTCCGCGGAGAGACAGATCCTCAGGCATCCGAGTATTGGATGGTGGCTGTTGTCAGAGTCTTCAGATTTGTAGGGAGACTGACTGAACTTATGGTGATCCTTGTTGCGATTCTACTGCATGCAGAAGCAGGTAGATGGTGGAGCCTGATACTCTAGGTTCACGTCGAGGAATCTATACTTTAGACGTACATCGAGAGCCTCTTCCACTCGGTTTTTGTTCTATCCACCCTCAGTGCGGTGTGCATTCAGGAGTTACTACATCTACAACAGGGAATAATGACAGTATCTCAGTACTCAGCGAGGTTTACTGACCTCTCGTGCTACTCTATGGACATGGTACGGGACCCATTCTTTAGGGACTGGACCTTTGAGCAGGGAATCAGACACGAGATCAGGGCTTTGATGATCTCCCTCAAAAACCCGATGTAGGCGGGGATACTAGAGAGAGCCCTTCTAGTAGAGAGTTTTCTCGCGGACCAGTCACCAGCAGCGAGACCCTCAGTAGGACAACACATAGAAGAGTCTTCTGTAGTCGGCAGTAGACAAATGACACAGAGGTCCAAGAGGACCAGGCCATCAGATATTCGATATCAGGATACAGGTTCGATTGTGCGGGGTACACGAAATAGAGCCAGCCATACGAGGAGCAGGCAGTGTTATGCATGCGGCGAGCAGGGTCACATGGCTCAAGACTGCCCGACCCGCCGATAAGATGAGCAGCAGGCGGTAGAGGGACCTCCCATGAAGAGGTTCGACTGTGGTGGTCCGTCGGGATCATGAAGATGTGGCAGAGGGGCTGTCCAAGCAGTAGGTGGTGGACGACGTCTCGAGGCCCTACCACCTCCACCACCAGGAGGATGACCCTGACCACAGGGAATGGTTGGATTGGGGAGAGCTCAGCTTCAGGTAGCTGTGGCCTAAGACCATATATCTCTGGGAGTAGACGGGCAGGAGTAGGACTAGCTCCAGCCATGAAGACCTTTGTTCATAATGCTTCTAGCTTTGTTAATGTCATTTTTTGTGGATGCTTTGTGTCTTTGTACATTAAGATACAGTAATAAAAGACACTTGTTCATGTGATTTTTACTTCCTTGTCCTTTTTCTGTGGTTGATACTGAGAGGTTCTGGTTAAAACTGTTGAATTGACCCTCACTTTCAAGATTCCTACTGGAGGAGACCTAGTGACCACACACTTCTACTGATAGTGTGACTCGACCCTTGGAGGGGAAATTAATGGTTGGATTTCTTGGTTGTAGCGTCGAGGCCTTACGATGTCGTCCATGGCATGAAATAGTACCGTTCATGTCAGGATTGACTGTATTAGGCAAATAATGTGTTTCATTCTGGGGATGAAATCATATTTCAATTTTTGGCAAAGGAGAAATCTTAGCAGCTCTTATAGGACGTAAGAAAAAGAGGGTGTAGTCTAGTTCTTCAAAAATGGCTTGTCATACCCATGGTTCGTTGAGAGAACGGTTTACGGTTTACTCTAATCTCAAAGGTCTCAGGTGTGTCTTCTCCTAGAAGGACCAGAACATGAGACGGTGTCATTGACTTGAGTTCCATGAGGAATATGACTTTAAGATAGTATATACTCCTGGGAAGGGGAATGATGTTGGAGAGTTCATTTCTCGATGCCTCACTTTTCAGCAAGTGAAGGTAGAGCACCAGGTACTAGCAGACATGGTACAGCCCTTAGAGGTCCTAGAATGGAATTGGGATGGAATATCCTTGGATTTTGTGATGGGGCTTCCATGTACTTCTAGGGGGCATGACTCTATTTGGGTGATTGTTGAACGACTCACCAAGTCGGCCCACTTCCTACCGATAAGAGAGTAGAGCTCATTAGACCTCTTGGGATTCCTCTATGTTCAGGAGATTGTAGGGCTTCATGGTGTGCCATCATCTATCATCTCCGATCGAGATGCTCGCTTTACTTCCTGGCTTTGGAAGTGGTTGCAAGAGGCTTTTGGGACGCAGATATGCCTGAGCACTACCTTTGACCCTCAGAAGGATGGCCAGACGGAGAGGACCATCCAGACACTCAAGGACATGCTCCATTCATGTGTCCTTGACTTTGGTCACAGCTAAGAGGATCACCTACCCTTGGTGGAGTTTGTGTACAACAACAGCTACCACTCCACCATTGGGATGGAACCATACGAGGCAATGTACGACCGACCTTGCAGATCACCTCTGTGCTGGACTGACCCTAGGGAGTCAGCACTCGTATGACCAGAGATGGTTCAGGCTATTATAGAGAAGGTGCAGACCATTCAGGAGCGGATGAGGACTGCACATAGCAGTCAGAATTCCTATGATAATAGGAGACGGAGGCCACTGGAGTTCGAGGATGGAGACCACATTGTTTTATGGGTCTCACCTTGACGTGGATTAAGGAGATTTGGTCGGGGAAGCAAGTTATCTCCGCGCTTCATCAGGCCCTTTCAGGTCCTTAGCATAGTAGGTGAGGTGGCTTACCACCTGGCCCTTCCACCTCAGCTGCATTGGGTGCACGATGTCTTCCACGTATCTCAGCTGAGGAGATACGTGCATGACCCCATGTATATCATCAACCATGGGGAGCTGGACATCGATGACGGGGTGACTTTTGAGGAGGTCCCGGTGGAGATAGAGGATCAACAAGAGCAGGTCCTACATGGGCGGTCGATTCCTCTTGTGCACATTCGTTGGCAGCATGGGAACCTCCAGGAGAGCACATGAGAGCGGGAGGCTCATATGTGTGCTCAGTACCCTCATTTGTTTCCCTAGTTTATGATGTAGATTTATAGGGACATAAATCCCAGAGGTGGGAGTAATGTAAAGACCCAAAACATTTAAAAAAATTGTTTTTATAGTTTGTAATTTTATGAGTCTGTGGCTTTTGACGACACTTGATTCCGAGTCCCGGTGTTCCTGGAATCAATTTCTGAAATTTAGCTCGGGTATGTTCAGTGAAAGAACGAGCGGGATTATCTATCTTTTGAACCGGTGATTGGAATTAAAATCTGGGGGCATTGATGAAATCGCAACACCAGTAATTTCTTAATGTGATCCTTACCGTAGTTGCGTTTGCAATGGAGGATAAAATAATTATTGGGGGTTTATATAAGAAGTAAATAAAAATTGTCGGAAATTTTTTATTTTATAAGGAGGTTATTCCCTCCCATGGGTAGTTAAGGGTGGGCCCACAACCACCTAACTACCCAAGTGTGGATGTTAGAATGGTCGGGCCCTCATGAGCCCCAAATATTTAATTTCCTATAAATCATTAAAAACCACTCATTAATTTGGCAACCCCCCTTTTTAAATGCCAATCTCTCCACCTCACACCTTTAATTCACATCAACCCATAATTTAACGAGGGTCCTTCCTCTTCACCCCATTTTTATTTAATGGCCAACACATTTAATAAACGGGGACCTTCCCTCTCTCTTCCGTAATTGATTGTCAACACGTTTGATTTAATGTGGTGATTTAATTTAGGTAGAGTTTCTTTGCATGTGTAATAAAATATTAGGAGGAGCCTATTATTTTATTAATGGTGAGAGCTTCGTTGTGTGAGGAAGAATGGGAGAACTCTATAGGTTTTGGAAGAACGCCGACCTCCGACAAACAATGATGAAGAACGCCGGTTCCTCAATGAACAACGACGCACCACCAATCCTCTTCTCTCTGACAAGAGAGGAGATGCCGCTTCCTCTTCAGCACACTCCGACGACGCCTAAGAACCCTTTCCCCGTGACTCTTTCTACCGTGACACCGTCTATCGCGACGCTGACATTCGTCCTCAATTGTTGAGGTAGTGGATTTATTATATTTCATTATGTGAATTATACTCTCAGCATGGCGTGTAATTGTTGGGTGATATTTTGAACCACTAACTCGGTTGGTGCAGACTAACAAACAAGTCCGAACCCACCACTATTTTATTATTTATGCGCGGAATATTTGGCGACAATGAAGCGGGACCACAATGGTGCTTGGAGGCCTTCGTAGTGATGTATGGGTCCTGAGATGACCGCAGGTGCAGACGAGAGTAAAATCGGACCACCAGAATGACTCCGATGGCCCAAAGAATCCCCAGGTGGTGCGGGCGGCCGGAGGCGGCGGTGCCCCGGCGCGCCGTTGACAGAAACCTGCCGTGGCTGAAACTACGACAGCGAGGGTGAGATCCCAAGACCGCACGAGATCTAGGGGGAACCACGACGCCAGCCTGGGGCCGCGTCTGCGAAATAGAGCCCCCCGCCCCACTCGGATCACTGGTCGAGCCAGCGTACACCTCGACTGGGACGGGCGGGTCGCGCCCAGTCGGGCCGGGCCGTGCCCCACGGGGTTGGACCCGGACCCGGGTCGGGTCAACCCGGTTCGGTCTGACACAGGGGGGGTCGGGCCGGGTCGGACCGGGCCCAGACCCCCACTTCAGACCGTTTTCGGTCTTTTGCCCATAACATGAGTACAGACCTCCGATCGACACACCATCAGTTGAGTCAGAATCCTTGGACCGAGACGGTAGTTTAGGTATATTACACTCGAGCTTTCGGCAAAGGTTTGGTGCAACCAAGTTGGTTCGATCCCAAAACCAACCGGGCCCTTGGAGCGGAAACGCTTATAACTTAAGGACCGGACGTCTGTTTGACGTTCCGTAAACTGCGTCAAATTCCTCTTGATGAGACGGTCCTTTTGGATTACTCCGCTTGAAGTTTGGATGCATTTGGTGTACGGTCGGGTTGGTTTTAGCTTAAAAACCAACCGAGACCCTGGGACGGAAAAACCAATAACTCTCAGACCTGGGGTCCGATTGATGCACCGTCTGTCGCGTTGGGATCCTTTTGACGAGATGGAACTTTAGGAAACATCAAATCTGGAATTTGTGATAGTTGATGTATCGACTCTTTTGCTTGAGGAGTAGACCCTCCTGGAATCGAGCATGCTGTGTGCAGGAACCCTAGAGCTGGCTGTGACTGCGACGATGACAACTGTACCTGGATCCTTTATGGGTTCGGTAGAGAGGACGACTATACTTGGATCCTCTGTGGGTTCAGAAGTGAGGAAGACTGTACTTGGATCCTCTGTGGGTTCGGCAGCGAGGACGACTGTACTTGGATCCTCCGTGGGTTCTGCATCGAGGACGACTGTACATGGATCCTCCGTGGGTTCGGCAGTAAGGACAACTGTACTTGGATCCTCTGGGGGTTCAGCAGCGAGGACGACTGTACTTGGATCCTCCGTGGGTTCGGCAGTGAGGATGACTGTACTTGGATCCTCCATGGGTTCGACAGCGATGACTACTGTTCTTGTATCCTATGTGGGTATAGTAGTATGACCTCTGTAATTGTATCCTGAGTGGGTCTGGAAGAGTAGCTGGTATTGTATCCTTTGTGGGTCTGACAGCTTTGCTGGTCTTGTATCCTATGGGGGTCTGACAACATAGATGAATCAGTGGCCTCATCTGATCATCTCTATCGCTATACGAAGGTTGTATAACTGTGTGAGCTGAGTCTTGATTCTCAATCATTATCATTGATGTGATTGACTTGCTTTCCTGTATGGATTGGGTTGTGCTTTCCTATGTGGACTATGTTGTGTTTTCCTGTGCAGACTGGGTTGTGTTTAGGCTTGAGAGTTGGAGCCGTTTTTTAATTGATGACTTACGTATATGTCTGGGAATATACCTAAGTAATATCGGTTGATACTTAATGATTGTATATTTACTTTGTGGTTTATCCTTATTGGATTTTGAGAGACCTTCGGGGGTCTCGGGGTCCCTAATGAGTATCCTATACTCACCCCTGCACAAGCTATGCCCGCACTACGTTGTGTTGGATGCAGACGGCATACATCACTAATCGAGGTGGAGGCTTGTGGAGCTGGCCGGTACCCAGAGGTGGACCAAATAGCAGGACGTACACGAAGAGGACGACCAGACCAGAGGAGTTGAGGAGACTATCTATACCCATCTTTCAGGTGGGATTTCTAGAGGATGACTCGGTATTGCTGTTTTATTTGCTGCTACTATTCTTTCCTTTCAATTTTACTGTACTTCCAGTTGGGTTTGTATACTGGCTCATTTACTATTCATCACTTACCTTGTACTCAGTTTTACTTAGTTCTTACTTCACTTGCATAATCTATTGTGTTTGTTACTTATTAAAGGCAATGCCTTCCCCTTCTTTTGGGATTTACGCCTTTAGTGCTAGTCGCCTGCCCCTGGCCTATGGAAGGCGGGCTTGGGGTAGTCACGGCATGGGTCCCGAGGACAGGTCGTGACAAATAACATTACAATGAAAGTATAAATAAAATTTAAGAATCTTATAAGTAAAAATATTCTATATTTATTTAATGGAATCAATTTATTAATTATAATCATTGAATATTGGTTGGGGTGAATTTTTTGTATTTTTAAAAAATAGTTGACTTTTTTGTGAATAGTGAAATATGATAATTTTCTATATTTAGAAAATAGAAGAATTATTGAGTCATGAATGATGTATGGCTGATGTACACCCATAGAGTAGAAATATATTTCTCTCTTTAATATATTTTGTCCTGAAATCGAAACCAGTTATAGTCTTGAGACAAAATAATAAAGAAATGAATAAAATAATAAAAAAACCCCTCTCCCCAACTAAAACTGTCTCCTCTGAAAACCTATTATCTTCACAGCTAGAAAACCTTTTATATTGTTTAATTTTTACCCAATTATCTTACAAATAATTTTTCCAAATTTCAGGACCTGATAGTCTCAATAAAAGTCCAAAACCATGTGCCTTAAGAAGGTTCTCAAGGAGAAAGATTCTAGAGGTAAAATGCGCTTTCATTTTCTTCTAAATTTATTTTATTTTCTTAACTACATAATAACCTATAATAATCCAATAGACATGATAACTCAATTATCATAAATATAATTTAATTTTATTATTTTAATTTAATGTCCATCATCAAAACTCTCATATTCTCCTCTTATTCTAAAAAAATAAAAACATTATTTATGATGTGTCGATTTACCTTCAATGTGGATGATGTGTTTTCATTTTCCATTAACACCATCAAAGATGGTCATAAAACCATTATTATGGATAAATAATATTTTATCAAATATATTTTAAGTTATATAATGTTATATAACCAATATATAAACATCATATTAAATAAAATTATATAAGTTCATGATGGTTGTAAAAACTTCCAAAATAAATTGAATCATTTCACTAATGTTTTATCTAAAAAATAATTCTCATATCATAAAAAATGATATATAGTATCTTTTAATATTTTTAAAACTTATTAATAAAAATTATTTCCCCTTCTATAGTTTTTAAGAATTTGAAAAGACATTCCATAATGAACCAACCACAGAATCTATGAAATAAACGCACCTGAAACAATAAAGATAACTAAATATTATTAATAAATGGGTGGAAATATGTTATAAGATGAACATATATGGTCCTAAAAATACTAATATATTTATCAAATAAATTAATAACACTCTTTAAAAAATTATAAATGAGGGAATGAATATAAATCTGAGGTAGGGGACTTTTCTTTTAAAATCCTCTTTAATGACATTTTTTATAAAATTCAAAAAGCATGTTTTTTACTTATATGGAATGGTTTTAACTTCCAATATACATGATGTTGAAATTTTCTTATTTTATACTCAAAATATTACATTTTTATTTACATATAATGGTATTTCTTTTTTATTAGCACACTATTCTTTAAAAATAAGTTATTTTCTTCATGAAATGTTTTTATGATGCATGTGTTCATGTTTTTTGAAAATGTAATAGTTCTTGGAAATTGTTTATGTTGAAGGGTGGGACCTATATCTTGCATCAATTCATTGGTTATTTTCTTTGGATGATTATTGAAATGGTTATTCCATGTGTAACTGTGATGGTTACACCATAAGGTATCCTTGATAGTTACATCATAAGTTAGCCGTGAGGGTTACATAGTAAGTTGGGGTTACAAATCATATGGTGTCCAGGAGGGTTACAATATTCTGTAATTAATTCCCCAAGCTACCTAAATGATTTATTATTTCTTTAAATGTTTTATGTAAAAATGATGTTTTCAAAAATTAGGTATATGATACTTTAAGGTTGATAAGTATATCATTTTGAAACTGATTTCATATTTTTATATGTATTCAGTGGCAAACACTTTACTTTATTTTATGTCCATTACTATGATTTTTATGCTCATCCAATTTTTTAAAATGTTTTCACTGTTTTTAAGGACGCTTAAGGGAAAATAAGAATCCAAGTTAAATGTTTTGATGATTTTTCAAAACAATATTTCCTTTTAAAAAAAATTTATTATAAAAGAAATGGATACCATTTTTATAGTACCCATTTTGTATTCTTGTGGGTTTATATGTATGATTTTTTTTCCAAATTATCTAAAACTATAATCTAAAAATATATTTGGGAATGTAATAAATTGAATTCTAAAATAATTTACAAGTTTATTTTTTTTAATGTTGGGTCCTTATAGTTGGTATCAATGAATGATTTGAATAACATCAGGATTTAGTCTGATTTTTGTATAATACCATAAATTAATTTTATTTTATGGTCAACGTGAAAATATAGAGGATTTAAAGATAACCATGTTCCATTATCTAATATATATCAATTTATAATGGGTTTTCATAAAAGATACATAGAAGATGAAGTAGGGAGGCACCAAGAATATACTATCATTCCAAATCCACAAATTAGAATGGTGGGAATTGAAACTGATCAATTTTTGAAATTAATGGATCAATTGAAATAGGATATAAATTGTGGTGGAATCCTTGAAAGATAAAAAATAAATCTATGACAAAGGAACATGAAAATATCATAATATTTTATTGGGAAACACCCTCCTTCGTTAAGTGGATCTTTTGGAAAATTAGTGGATGATGGGTGGATTAAATCCATTGAAAGGAAATTTGATGTCCCAAGGTGTTTAGATAATCAAAAGGTTAGTATTTCTATTTATAAATTTGGAGTTGAAGCCAACTAGTGGTGGTCAATGGGCCAGAATATTAGGCCTAACAAGGAAATTTATTCCTTGTAATGAGATGAATTGACAAATTTATGCATTGAAAAATATTTTACGATGGTGGTTCAACATAGTGTGGGAAATAAATTACTAGAATTAAAAATACGGAGTAATATTCAGTTGATGTATTTTAATTAAACTTAACTCGAATAGAACATTATGATCCAAAACATATTTGGGATCTTGATAGTACAAAAATTGTTTTTACTCAAGATTAAATCCAATACATCAAATGAAATTGGCCTCCCATGAATTAAAAAGTTATGAGAAACTTATCTAATGTGATGAGTGGGTAAAAATGGATTTTTCATATGATCATTTTTTTACATTGAAAATTAAAAAATAAAATAAAAATTCTAGATGGAATGTAATGGGTAATAATCAATAAAATAAATCAAACTGTAATAAAATACTATTTCTTGTTTGTGGAATGTCTGGAAAAATCACCTTGGATAATTCCTTATAAATTTGAAAATATTTTTGATATGGAAAGTTTGGACATATGTTACGATATTACAATGAAAAGGATTATAGTATTGGTATGTTAAATTTGGATAAGAAAACTAGAAAGTGTTTCAAATGTGGTTATATGGGGAATTATACAAATACATACCTAATGAAAGATTGGAATGATAGAAAACAACCATATTATAAGGATAATGGTTTTTTGAAATCTTTTTTGAAAATGTCAGTAGATTTTAGTCCATCCAATGAGGTATTATCTGATACAATATTTTTTACTCATGTTTTCCTAATGTATTATTTGATATAGGGTCTAAAAATTCAATTATTTCTGATAAATTTTATGTTAAATTTTAAATTTCACATTAAGAAATTAAATCATAACATATGGTTAAAATGATAGAGGAAATATTAATGAAAAATGAAATTATAAAATCTTCATGTTTTTGAAAATTGAAATACATTACCTACAAAACATTTTTTATTTAATTTATTACATTATCATGTTTTTTTGGGTATGTAATGGATTTATTTTTATCATTCCAAGATTAATAGTATAATATAAAAAATTCAGAAATATTTTTCATTTTGTATAAAAAAATAACCCATACCATTGATAAAATATCTGGAAGCTTGAAAACCTTTAAAACATGGAAATTAATCTTATCTTGACCATATTGTGTATAATAATGGAACTTTAAAATTAATTATAATTTATTGGTAATTGAATATCTGGATGTTTTTTTTGATGAGTTGACTGGTGTTATACTTAATCGGGTAGTAAAAATTACAATTGACGTTCTTAATGATATTCCAATTTAAAAGCCCCCTAATCTAGTAGATCAAGTTGAAAATTTAGATTTAAAAAATGAGTTACATGATACTATTGAAAAAGGTTTCACTCTTCCTAGAACTTCACCACGGGTTTCCCATATTTTGTTCCTTAGAAAGAAATATTGTTCCATGAGAAATTTCGTTGATTCTAGAGCATTTAATAACATTAGTGTTAAGAATAAGTATCCATTTCTTCATATTGATGACTTGTTTGATCATCTTCATGGATCAATGTATTTTTCTATGATTGAATTGAGATCCGAATTCAATTAGTTTAAGGTAATGGAAGATGAAAATCGGAAAACATCGTTGTGAACTAGATATGGGAATTGTTATTTTGTTGTTATGTCCTTTAGATTGACAAATTCCCTTGTTATATTTATAGATCATATGAATGGAATCTTCTATTAATATTTAGATTAGGTTTTTTGTTTTACTGGTGATATTATAGTGTTTTAAAAAAATTATTTTGATCATGAAAAACATCATATGATTTTTCTTAAAAGACATAATAAAAATGTGTTATATGGGAAATTTTGAAAATGTGATTTTTGGTGGAAATTTTTCTATTATTGGAAATATTGTAAATAAGGATGGCATAACAATTGATCTTATAAAAAGAAAATCTGTTTGATGAAGGGATAAGACCTCAAAATTTTACTGAGATTTATAGTTGTTTTTGTATTAAAAGGATATTACTTATGGTTTGTTATAAACATTGCAAGGTTATCTTGCCTACTCATTAAAATAACCTGAAATGGGTAAAATTTATTTTTATAGACGTATATGATATATTTTTTCAGGATCATTAATGATGGTTGGTGAATGTTCTAGTTTTAGTTCTTCCATCAAGAAATGGTGAGTTTTTAGTCTACAGTGATTCTTCATTAAAGGGATGTAATTTTCTATAATTTTAAATTATCACGTAATTTCTTACACTTCAGTACAATAGAATCCTTATGAGTGAAATTATCCTAAGAATTATATAGAATTAGAATTTGTGGATTTCATTTTAATTTTTTTTGAAATCATTTAAATGGAGTCAAATTTAAAATACAAACTTAACAAAAAGGATTGAAGTAAATATTTACTCTAAAGGAACTGAACATGAGGAAGAGAATATGGATAGAACAGATAAAGGAAAATGATTACATGATCAATTACTATACTTGAAAATAAATCAAATTAGAGGATTCCTTGAGTACAAAACTTCATGCATCATTGACCATGTTATGTTTGGATCATGACCCATTGATTAATGGTTTCAATAATTTTGGCTTGGAACTTGTTGGTGAAAGAAATTTGTATGTTCAGTGATAGGAATACCTATTGGATCATAATATATATAAGTATATGTATATTATAGGCAATATACAAGAGTGGGGTGAATTCCAGGTTTAAAAACATTGTATTTAAACACTTAAGAATGAACTTAGTTTAAGAGGTCTCAATATAATACAATTCACAACCAATACAAATAACCATACGGGAATTTGATTTGATGGATATGATATGTTCTAATACATCAAGTAATTAAAAACAATAGTGTTTGAATTGAATACAATGATTAGAGTAATAATAATTTAAATGATAATAGTATATAGCATATAGAATATATTAATACAATATGTAATGAATAAATAGTAATTGAAACAATTACAATAGAAAAGAACATGAAGGTAAAGAAGAAACAAAATGATCCTATTTTTATTAATAGTAGTAGTATAAATGTAAAGGTATTAAAATTATTTTATCCCAAAGATTAGGGTATCCTTTCACCTAGAATAAAAGGTATGTATTACCACCACCCAGGTAATCCCTCGATACGATGATCGGCACGACTATATTCCTATCCCTAGAATCCCTTGATTAAGAATGTAATTGGAACCTCTATCTTTCAAACGCATGAAATCCCTTGATATGATGATCGGCAACACATCTACCTATCCCCATAATCCCTCGATCATTATCACAATTATTGATTGCACAAAAAAAAGAACTTATAGAAATAAAAGAACTTGAAACAATTCGTTCTCATCTTGTATGTTCAAGGCTTTCCCATAAAGAAAGAGATAAGTCACAAACTCTCTCTTTAGAACATGTAAGATAAAAAAGTTATATATTCTAGTTTTAATGGCCTCCTATTTATAGACCTCAGGTTCAAATAGTCTTATTTCCTCCAATGGTCATATTTCTCCAAACAATTCGTAGGCACTTGGACACCTGACCTTATAATGGTCCAAACAAATAGAATACACAACATCATTTTGATTAGAATATAACCAACTCAACGACAACATTTTAGGTTAGAAAATAGTAAGTGAAAAGGTATGAAACAATGAGTATGAGAAACATGTTAACAGTAATGGAGTTAGACCAGAGTACATTTCATAACATGAGTATGATTCATAAGCTGGTCACCATGCATAATAAAGATAAGATGCATATCATGGTTACGATTCATATCATGGTTACAATTCAAAACATGGTTATGATTCAAAATGTGGTTACGATGTATATACTATTTACAATACATGGTTATGATTTATAATATTATTATGATACATATCCTTGTAATGATTCATGTGGTTACGATGCATAACATGAATACGACACATGACCTGGTTACGATGCATAATATGAATACAATACATAACCTAGTAACGATGCACGTGATTACGATGCATGATTACGATACAATACTTAACCTAGTTATGATGTGTGATTACGATACATGATTTAGTTACAATGCATGTGGCTATGAAACAATACATGATTACGATACAAGTCCTGGTTATGATGCATGTGGTTACGATGCAATACTTAACTAGGTTATGATGCTTGATTATGATACCTGACCTGGTTACGATAAGAATACAACATATATGAAAAATATATATATGTGATTATGATTAAAATACAATATACATGATAAACAAGAAGTAATTTTTGATTTCCAAAACAAAAGATCAATAAAAAAGTCAAAAAATATGTTAACTCAACAATCTCCCCCTTTTTGAAAGCACAATAAAAAATGTACAATAAAGACTTATCTCCCCCTGAGCTAAATAAATCTTCTGAATGTAATGGTGAATATGACTTATTCCACACTTGATTTAAAAAAATCACTAGGGATCATATTCTCTTTACTTTTACCTGTGAGTTCTCCCCCTTAATAAGGTATTCATTATATCATTCTTTTCAAAACTATTCTACCCCTTTGTGATTTTCAAAAATAATAAAGGAAAACCCTAAATTTCTTGAAAAGTGTTTGATAAACAGAGTACTAAACAATATTTATTACTTCAAATGAAACAATATTTTATTACAAAAATAGTTAAAAAATCATTCTTTGCCCTTTGGTTTTTTCAAAATATTGAACATAGAAATCTTCATATTATAGAACTATTTCCTATAATCCATTAGGTTTTCAAGATATTCTCGCTAAAACTTCAACTTCACATTATGTTTAGAAATAATTATTTCTTGTTTCCAAAGTCTTTGTTCTAGAATTTGATTGATTACTTTCGGAGCTTTAAACCTTGCTTCCTGAGAATTGATATCATCAAATCTAATTATATAGGACTTCTCTACGATTACAACACTATTTTAGAGAAAAAACATCATTACATTCATTATCCAATTTTTCATTTAGACTATCATGCTCTTCATAGGCTCTTCCTTTTGAGGTACCCGGTCCTTAAAAGACATCAAGTTTTTCATTCAAATCCGCAATCAACTTTTGATAGAGATAATTGAGATCATTTACCTGATTAACCAATTCATCTTGCATGTCCATATGATTCTTGAGACTATCAAAAATATTTTACAACCACTTGACAACCATATTACAAGATTTTCTATGCTCAGCAGCATGTTCCTTGAAAATATTGAAATCAGCTTCAGGATTTAGAAACCTATCCATAAAATTCTTGACAGAGTCTGTTCTATCGTTATGATCATCTTAAAGGATTTATAACCTGGCTTCATTTTTTGGACTGAAGGGTATCTTGTTTTCCAATATATTAAAATCTTATTCGATGTACTAAATTCCCTTCAATGTGATTTTCCTTTCGGAATCTATATCTTCAGTGTATTCGGGGAGATCACCAATATGAGTTTCAGTAACAATCAATTGAGCTGGCTGATTCCGATTCTTGTTTGATTCTTCATCTTCTTCTTAATTGTCTAAAACATTAAGAACATTCATTGATTTCAACTTTTTAGAAACTTTCTTATAAGGTGGAGTATTGGGAGATGGAAAATTGAATGATGGTACTTTAGATAATTATTCCAAGTGATTCCTCTTTTTTCAGTTTCTTTAACTTTCACTTCTTCTTCTTCTTCTTGACATTGTTCTTGTTATCATTGTTCTTCTTCACCTTGTTCTTCTTCTTATTCTTCTTTATATTCTTGAATAAGAGATTGTGTAGATGACTGTTCAGAAGCTTGTTTTTCTTTTCCTTTCTTGGCTGAAGATGATTGAGTCTGAACAAGTGGATCCCTTATTACAATATTGTTTTTTCTTGCTTAGATATTTTTAGAAGACGATCAATGTCAATATATTGGGACTTTCTCCTCTTGAATATATTCTTCCCTTTTTATTATTTTAAAGTCTCTTCTGATCTTATTTTTAGAGCTAGTTTTTCAGTTGGATCTAAACCAAACTAAGGATCCCATACTTTCTTTTCAACTTTATTATTTTTCCACTCGGTCACAAACTCATCTGAATTTACCTTTGGTTTCTTTGATGCATTGGGATTTGTAGTCTTAACTACCTTTCTTTTTCTTGATGTTTTATTGGATGGATTAGAATATTTTTCACTTCCTTCAACTACTTCCTTTTCTTTCTCAATCTTTTTCAATTTAGGATTGAATCATAAATTGAGACTCCTTATCATATCCTTACTGATTAAGGGATATTTAAAGGATGTTAGATCGAACTTGATTGCAACATTACACAAGCTCAAACATTCTTTCAGAAACATACTGATAATAGTGGGAAACTTGCTCAGCTTAGATTTTATAGCACCATATTTATTCTTATTAATTATTAAGAAAATGAATCCTATTAAATTGGACTGCCTCATATTTACAAAATAATCAAGCACATACACATCTGAATCTTTAAAAGTATCCTTATGGACCTTTCTTAGTACTAAAAATCCTTGCATTCATAGGGATATGAGCCTATTATCTTCTGATAAATAACTTACCTTTTTGTTATCCTCACAAATCTCAAAAATTGATTCTTTGGATTTACTCTTATCAAAAGTCCCATCAGATTACTGAAGTTTATGGGAAGGACATAAGGCATCAACCTCATATGGTACTCCTATATATGTAGTCTATTATTTTATGGATCTTGTATAATTCTTATCATACATCATAAAGTAAATCATAAGAGTTTTTCCTATATCCATTGATTTATAAAATTATAAAACATCATCATGATACACAAAATCATTATCTGAATTCTATCCTTCAACACAAATAGATTCCCAGCCTTGGAAACTTATTATCCTTCTCAAAGATGAATCAAAATTATAATAAAAGTCTCAAGAGAATAACCTTTCACATTGAAAGGTCATGTAACCGAAATATTTTGGAGGAATTTCTATTGGAGATGAAGAAGTTGTCTTAGGCATGAAAGACAATCTCAAACCCGAAAGATGATGAGATCTACGAATACAAAAACTGAGAACAATTCTGATTACAAACCTTGTTGAACTTATAGAGCATTAGGACTTGAGAGAAAATCAGATGATTTCGATTTGGAATAGGTTTTTTAAAAGGAAATTGATGGATGATATTAGATCTAAAAGATCTAATGGTTGATAATGACTTCAAACTCTTGAGTTTTTTCTCAAAAGAAAATTGTATTCATAATGAATCTGATTAGGAGTTAAAAAAAGAAATGATAAACAATTATTTATTATATAAAGAACAAATTAAGGTTTTATAAGTTGTACCTGTCGGAGTATCAGAATAGATATATTGGTTTTAGTTTATTTTTCTTATAATAATAATACAAACAATACCAAAAATCAATAAGACCAATTATAATTCTAAAACTAATATAATAAAATCAATCTAGTACCAATAATCCAGTATCGATAGTAATCCAACACCAGTAATCTAGTACCGATAAAATTATGAAACCGATAAAATTGAAATCGATTAAAAATGTAAAACCAATTAAAAATGTAAAACCAATTAAAAATGTAAAACCGATAAAATTGAAACCGTTTAAAATGTAAAACCAATAATGTTTAAACATATTAAAATATAAAAATAATAAGTGAAACCAATAATATGTAAAACTAATAAGTGAAACTGATAAAAGTATGTATACTCCCCCCTTGAACAAAAGTAACTCAATATAAGGAGATAGTTTTAAAAAGAAATAGATGTTAATGATTACTTTACAGTAATCTTTCCTAATTTATTTTTAATGTATTCAAATCTATTGAATGATAATGGTTTTTTGAAAATATCAGCATGTTTTTCTTGTGTTCTGATGAATTGTAAAATAATATTTCTTTTTTGTGTCTAATATCTAATAAGGTGATGTTGAATATATATGTTTTTTGCATATGAGTGATGTGCAAGGTTTTTACTAAGAGAAATCGTACTAGTATCATCACATAGTATTTGAGTTTTGGAAAAACTCATGCCATAGTCAGTGAGTGTGTGTTGCATCCATAACACCTGAGCACAATAACTTCCATATACTACATATTAATCTTCAATTGTGGAAAGTTCTAATGAATTTTTTTTCTTTAATGACTAAGAAACTAGTGAATCTTCTAAAAAATGACATGTTCCTGATGTACTTTTTCTATCCATTCAACAAATTCCAAATTTAGCATCTAAAAAACATTTCAAAACCAAATCATTTCCATTATAATAGAATACTCATAAATCCATGGTTCCCTTTAAGTAGCGAAAAAATATTTTCACTACTTTTAAATGAGATTCCTTTAGATTATATTGATATCTTGCACATAATCACACTATAAAAATTATATCTAGATGACTAGATGTTAATTATAACAAAATTACTATCATACCTTTAAAAGATGTTTGATCTACTGGTTTCCGAGATTCCTCAAGATCATGTGTATTTGAGGTACTAATTGGAGCACTTATACTTTTAGTGTTTTCATATCCATACCTTTTTAGTGAATATTTTATATACATATGTTTGGATACATAGTTTCTTTCTAGTCTTTCAAATATTTGTAAAACTAAAAATAATTTTAACCCACCCATCATACAAATTTCAAACTCATATTTCATTTGATTCACAAAATAATCAGTTAGATATTTCTAATTTGATCCAAATATAAAGTCATAAATATAGATTTGAACAATCAAAATGTTTTTGTTTTTATTATAAAAAGAGTGGTATCTGTAGTATCTTTTACATAATTTTTTTTAAAAGAAAACCAATAAGTCTATCATACCAAGCTCTAGGGCCTTGTTTGATGCCATATAATGCTTTGGTATATTTGAAAACAAAAATAAGAGTTTGTTCTAAAAAAATTTTCTTGTACAAAAAAATTAATAAAATCAAATTTTACATCCATTTGAAAACATTTGAAGTTAAATAATTCTATAAAGGCTAATATAATTCAAATAAATTGATGTCTAGCTACTGAAGTATATGTTTCTTCATAGTATATTCCCCCTTGTTGGTTATAGAATTTTTCAACAAGTCATGATTTATTTCTTATAATGACTCCATTTTCATCACATTTGTTTTTAAAAACCCATTTTATACCAATTATAGTTATTTCTTAGGTCTTTCAACCAAGGTCCAGACTTGATTCCTTTCAAATTAATTTTGTTCATCTTGTATTTCTTTAATCCAATCTTTATCACCTAAGGCCTCATTCAAAGTTTTTGGTTCAAATTGAGATAGAAAATAAATATTTTCTATTTTATTTTTTAAGTAATTTCTAGTACTTACTGGTTGATTTACATCACTAATGATATTACCAATGGGGTGATTCCTATGAAACAATTGATTTGGGTTTTTTAAAACTTATTCATCAACATAAGTAAGAAAGTATTCTAGGGTAAATGTTTCAGAAACATTTTATTGATTATTTCCCTTTTTAGAAGAGTTTTCAATAAAATGTTGACAAATAGTTTTTGAAAAACATATGTTCATGTAGGTAGGCATTGTTTAAAAAAGGGTCATTTTCAAAGAATTTAACCTTCATTGTTTCCTCAATAGTACAATAGTTTTTATGAAAAACTCTATAAGCCTTAGAAGTAGTATAATAACAATGAAATATTCCTTCATCATATTTGGGTCAGAATTTATGTAGATTATCTTTAGTATGCAATATGAAGACATGGAATCCAAATACTTTGAAGTAAGAAATTTTATGTTCTTGTTCAGTCCACAATTCATATGTTATTTTATTAAGAAAATGTCAATCTAAACTAGATTTATAGTATAAAATGTAGTACTAACAACTTCATCCCAGAAATGATTAAAAATTGAGTATTCAATCAACATGGTTCTTTTAATTTCATAAGGAATATGATTACTTATTTCAACGACACCATTTTGTTGAGGGGTTCGTAGAGCTGAAAAGTAGTGAGTAATACCTTTCTTACTACAAAAAGTTTCAAAATCTGAATTTTGAAATTCTCCACCAGGATCACTTTGAATAGTTATCAGTGGTAAGTTTTTCTCATTTTTAACTTGGGATATAAAAGTTCTAAAATAAAAAAAGTATTTAGATATCTTTGATAAAAAATAGACCCATGTAAATCTAGTATAGTCATCAACTAAAACAAATACAATGTATTTTCCTCCAATTCTTCCAATTTGTGTAGGATCGAAAGGATACATGTTCACTAACTATAATGCATTATAATTTTAAACTTAATTAATTGATTTAAATCTAGTTTTATGTTTATTTCCATGTTATCAAGGGTCACAGACTATTGAAGAATCATACCTTAGATCCGATAGATATATAACAAGTCTTTTATTTTAGATTTCACAAAGTTCCCTAAGATTACAATGTCCAAACCTTCTATTCCATAACCAATATTGGTCTTAAATTTCACTTAAGAAAGCTATTTGTTGGCTCCTAAGGTCTTCTATGTTTATTGTGTATACATTCTCATGCATATGAGTAGAAAGAATGAATTAATCCTTAGAATTGTGAACTATACATTTATCATTCCTAAAATTCACAAGGTAACTTTTATCACATTATTGACTTATTCTTATAAGGTTGTTCTTAATACATTTATCAAACAACAAATTTGAAATTAAAACTTTTCCTAAAAGAACAATATTACCTTTCACAACTAGAATGTGGCTTTTTTTCCAACACTTCCATACCAATGGTTTCATAAAACTATTGGTAAAGAAGAGTTTTACCAATAGTTTCCTAATACTGTTGTTAAATCACCTCCTAAGAAACCATTAGAAACTGTTTAAATAGAACCATTGGTAAAATGATGGCTTAGGGGACCTTTTACCAATAGTTCTAAGGAACCGTTGGTATAAGTGTTGCCCGACAATTTTTCCCATCTATTTTTAAAAACCATTGGTAAAGGTTTACCCAAATTAACAAAAACCCCACCTCTCCCCCATTCGTGATACACAAACCTAAACTAGAGAACTTCCCCCAAATTCCCGCTCTCTCTCCCGGCGATCTAGGAGCTCCTTCAGCTTCCTCTTCCTCCATCCCATCCAAGCTGTTGAATCTACTACTGAATATCCATCCAACCCATCCGAAATTAGGTATTTTCTTAATTGGTACCTTATTTTTTATTGAAATTTATCTTATATTTCAGTTTTTAGTTTTGATTTTGATGTGTATTTGTATTTTTTCTGTTTTTATTTGACCTAGAATTTATTCATTCGAATCCGTTAAATTAATTAAATCTTTAACCCTTCGTCAAAGATGAAGGGATTTTTTCTCTGGAACCATAGAAATCCCTTTTAGATTTTTTATTTTTCACTTTAATTCATCGTATAATTATATTAAAATGTTATATAAATAAACTGGATAGTTATAGAACTCTCAGTGGTCACCTACATGAATTGTATCTCACAGAATATTCGATATTCCATTGGGTACTCGAATAAACTACATGATTATATGTTTAAATAAGGGGAATCATCATCTTACAGATGCATGACTACTCACATGAAATAGGATGGTGCATAAGAGGGTTATGTGCACAATATTCAACTCAACTAATGTATCATAGGTGCATATTCAATGGCAAAGTGTACTAGTATGGTGTTTCCAATAATGTGGTATATAAAGAACATAATGAAATATGAAGAGATTATTAAATGGAAATGTTTCCCCCTTGCTTGCAGGAAGATGATTTGACCCATGGGGCGGTGTGGTTCTTATATATTAGGCAGTGACATGTATAGTCATAGGATACAGGTATGTTTTTGTTTATTATTTATTTTATTTTCTTTATCGCATTGGCCACTTAGGTATTTTACTTCTTTCTACGGATGGAGGGTAGTGATGCTATCCTGACCAGTTGACGTAGATCACTTGTATAATCTAATACAATGAGGTTTGAGTGTGAGGAGAAAGTGGAAGATAGAAGGGCATTGGGGTATTTAATGAGATAGAATTGTTTTTCTAAAACATTGTGTGGGAACATTTCTCGAGTATGTTGGAGTCATGAAATGACCCCAAGTGTCTCCATGAGATAGAATAAATAACCCAAAGTGTCTCTAAGTGTCTCCATACATCGTATCATCCTCGCACGGGTTGGCCACTCACCCAATCCTATCAAACTTATCCTATTCTATCCTCTCAGTCACATAGTATAGACTCATCTCTCGAGGATTATCCCATGCCTCAATTCCCATCTCATCACCCAACTAGAAAAAGAGGATTATTCACCTTATGATTGTCCTAGTCACAGAAGCACACCATGTCGAACCCATTTACATTATATTCTCAATAATCCGGTCATGAACCTCATCAAAATCATGTATTATAACCCATCCCCACTAACCAGGTTCCATCCTAATCTAAATCACACCAAGCCTCTTGGAATTATAAAGCCAATCTGTCTGGCAATACCCAATACCCATAATAGCATCTAATCCTTCATCTCTTTAGTTAAACTCTTGAATCATTAAATGGAGTAAAACATTTCATAATACATTTTATATACTCAGAGGGACCATCCCACTTTAACAACCTAACAATATTCCAATCCATCCTGATAAGTATTTCCTCATCAAACTCTAGATGTACAATTGCCACACATATCACTACAAGGCCCAATCCTCTCAAGAATATTTTACTATATCTAAATCCTCATCCTTAGTGACATCAATCACATTAAAGTGCATAAATGTCAACTGAACCCTACATTCCAAGAATTATTCACATGGACATGCCCCCTGGAAACAAGCTAAAAAATAAAACCACAAATAATAATGCCAAATACATGCATCATTTTTAAATAAATATCTCATGTTTAAACATAAAAACCAAGAATAATAAGACCCCATACCTTGTATCGAACAAAACCAAACTAAGTTGAAAGTCGGGCCAAAATGATTATATAACATTAATAGTAAGAGTAATTTTTAAATAATAGGAATGTACTATCTGATAGTATCATTTTGAAACATTGATCGGTTTCCCCTTTACTTGTAGGAACATGATTTAATCCATGGGGCGCTGTGGTATTTATATGTTGGGTGGTGACAGGTATAGTCACAGGAGGTAGGTATGTTTTAGTTTAGTTTTATTTTATTTTATTTATTTCATTGGTCACTCAGATATTTGACATATTTCTATGGACAGAGGGTAGTAATATTCTGTGAAGGGTGGAAGAAGGATTTAAGATTGATTCAGTCCACCGGCTTTGATCCGAGGTAAGATTATATGGTTACTAATTGTCTTGAACCTCATGTATTTGTGGCTTTAGTGTTTTTTACTCAATATTATGTTTTTGGTAGGGCATTGGATCATTTCATGTTGGTTCAGGTGGATTTGGTTCTCTGCTGCCAATCTAGGAAAGTCTTTAATTCCATTCGTTGGTTTCTCACTGGTTATGTAGCATCCTTTATGTTTTTTAAGGTTTTAATATCCTTTGTGTAGTGAATTGATCCCTTCTCATTGGTTTCGAGTCGCCAAGTCAAGGGCGAATCGCCTGCATGTGCATAGGTAAGTATGTATATGTATGTGGGTTCCCTCGCTACGTATATATTCACCCATGGCAGTGATTATGAACGTATGGGTCTAGGTGTGCCCATGTATATATATATAAATATACAAACAGGTGAGTGGAGGCTGATATATGCATATAATCATATGTTCAAGGATCCCCTTGCACATGATCATGGTCATGCAGGTGTTTTCATAGGGGCTAGGGGTCCTTGCATTTGTGTGAAGGTGCGTATACCCAGTGGAGGAGCATCAACTATTAGTTAGAAACCTCCAAGGGCCGAAGTGGACGGCTTGGTTCCACCTTGAGGTAGAGTCCCTCTCGTAGGCTCTTTAATTTAAGAATTATTTAAATTGAATTTAGATTCTTTCCAATTTCTTCTTAATTATATCGAATTGCATATCTTGAATAAGTCTTCTTTAATATAATTGTTTCATTTGGTAAATAAAGTCATGTTTTTATAATAAAACCCCTCCAACGGAGGTGCGCTGTCTGTGAAGACTCACAGTGATAGTTTAGGGTGTATGATTCTTTTACATCGTTTCGTTTCCCTTTGGAAATTGCGTCATTGTGCCAGTCATTAGAACCTTCCAACGACCCCTTTTTATAACATATTAAATAGTTGATTTGTTCTATCATGTCTATAATGACCATATCTTATGGTGAAAACTGTTTCGGGTGTTTTCCTAGCCTCTTGGCCACCCCTTATGGTGTTTAACCGAGCCTATATATCTAAAAACACTAATGGTGACATTGTTTAACACCTGTCAAACTTATGGTTCTCTCCACCATAAGCTTAATCTTAACACTATTTGGGGTTTTTTCCTGGCCTCGATGCACATCTAATTTTTTACATATATGAATTCTCACATAAGATTTGTGTTGCATCCTGAGATGTTAAAACATACTAAAATTATATTTTTCTCAAGGTGACTGAATTTTTATTATTAGAGTTCCAAGAAATGCATATACCATTGATAAGTAATACAACTACATAATTTGACTCTCAATCAGTAGTTTCAACTACCTAGTACCACTTTTAAAAACAACGAATATAAAATATATAACTTTATCATACCACAATCTCGAATCAAGAGTCCATTCATTTTCTATAATGTGATGGACAACTACATATGACTTATTTAGAATCCTGGCCAGAAGATGCTGCCCCACGAATGTTGCTGGACCAGGCCAACACGATGTGTTCACGCCATGGTCACACCGCTGTCACACCGCGGTAATGCCGTGATTTGGCCCTACTCCAGGACGACAACCCGCGGCGGTTCGCATTCATGTCGAAATTCTATGTATGATACCTAGATAGAGTTTTAAATACATTGCCCATCCACAGTTAACGGGGAGGGAGGAAAAGACTGGAATATTTCCCCACTTCCTCCCGCTCCCTTCGCTCCTGGCCGGATGATGCGGCCCTGCAGATGCCGCTGGACCGGTCCAACATGCAGCGGTCACGCTGCAGTCACACCGCGGTTAGGCTGTGGTAATTCGGTGATTTGGAACTTCTACAAGATGAAACCCCACAGCGGTTCAAAGTCATGTCAGAATTCTATGTATGATACCTAGATAGAGGTTTAGATACATTACCCACCCATAGTTAATGGGGAGGGAGGCGACAGCCGGAATGTTTCCCCACTTCCTCCCGCTCCCTTTGCTCATGGACAGAAGATGCTACCCCACGGATGTCACTGGACCAGGCCAACACACTGCAGTCACTCTGTGGTCACTCTACGGTCATTTTGTGGTCACGCCGCGGTCAATCCGAGGCGTGGTGTGGCCGAAACCACTCAAACTGTCTCACATTTCTGTGAAATGGACATCATTTTAAGTTAATACAAAAACTGGCATAAGGAAAACTGACCAAACGCATTCTAATTCTGTTGATAATTTAGGAAAAGGATACATAGGTCATTTTTTACATGCACGAGTCAACCCCACCTCAATCGGAGGTACGGTTTGGTCGGTACCACTCAAAGTGTCTTTCATTTGTTTAAAAAAGATACACTTTTACGTAAAAACAACTAGCATACATAAAACCGATCAAATGCATTCGGATGGTGTTGATCACTTAGGAAAACGACTCATGGGTTATTTGTGACATGTAAGAGTCAACCATACCTCAATCCGTGGTGCGGTGTGTCTGGCACCACTCAAAGTGTCTCTCTTTTGTTTCAAAAGGACATCTTTTTAAGTGAATACAACAACTGACATACATAAAACTGACCAAAGGCATTAGGATTCTATTAAAACATTAGGAAAATTATCAATGGCTGATATGTGATGTGTAAGAGTCAACCCCACCTCAATCCGAGGGCTGGTGTGGGCGGAACCACTTGAATTGTTTCACTTTTATTTGAAATGGACATGATTTTAAGTGAAAACAACAACAGGCATACAAGAAACTGACCAAACGCATTCAAATTGTGTTAATACTTTAGGAAAACGATCCACGGGTAATTTTTGATTTGTACGAGTGAACCCCTCCCCAATCAGAGACATGGTGTGGCTGACACCACTCAAAATGTCTCTCTTTTGTTTAAAATGGACATCATTTTAAGTGAAAAGAACAATTGACATACAGAAAACTAAACAAATGCATTTTGATTCTATTGAAACTTTAGGAAAATGATCCATGGGTCATTTTTGATAGGTATGAGTCAACCCCGCCTTAATCTGAGGCACAGTGTGGCCGGAACCACTCAAAGTGTTTCTGTTTTGTTTCAAAATGACATCATTTTAAGTGAATACAACAATTGACATACGGAAAACCGACCAAAGGAATTAATATTGTGTTGAAAAATTAGTGAAACGATCCATGGTTCATATTTGATGTGTAAATCTCAACCCTTCTTCAATCAGAGGGCTGGTGTGGCCGTCACCACTCAAACTGTCTCACTTTTATTTTAAATGGACATGATTTCAAGTGAAAACAACAACTGGCATACAAAAAACCAATCAAACGCATTCATATTCTATTGATACTTTAGGAAAACAATTCATGGGTAATTTTTGATGGGTAAAAGTCAACACTGCCTCAATACAAGGTGTGGTGTGGCCAACACCACTCAAAATGTCTCTCTTTTGTTTAAAATGGACATCAGTTTAAGTGAAAACAACAACAGACATACAGAAAAATGACCAAACACATTATGATTCTATTGAAACTTTAGGAAAACAATACATGGGTCATTTTTATGTGTGTGAGTAAACCCCACCTCAATATGAGGTGCGGTGTGGCCGACACTACTCAAAGTGTCTCACTTTTCTTTGAAATGGACAACATTTTAAGTGAAAACAACAACTGACAAATGGAAAACCAACCAAAGGCATTCAGATTCTATTGATACTTTATTAAAACGATACATGAGTAATTTTTGATGTGTACGAGTCAACCCTACCTCAATCCGAGGCATGGTATGACCGGTACCACTCAAAGTGTCTTTCTTTTGTTTAAAATGTATACGCTTTTAAGTAAAAACAAATGGCATATGGAAAACCAAACAAATGCATTTGGATTGTGTTGATACTTTAGGAAAACGATTCATGGGTCACTTTTGACATGTATGAGTCAACCTCGCCTCAATCCAAGGCGTATTTTTTTCGGCACCACTCAAAGTGTCTCTCTTTTGTTTCAAAATGACATCATTTTAAGTGAATACAACAACTGAAATATGTAAAACCGACCAAAGGAATTCAGATTCTATTGAATATTTAGGAAAAAGACCCATGGATCATATGTGACATTTAAAAGTCAACCCCTCCTCAATTCGATGGCTGGTGAGGTTGGAAACACTCTCATTTTCTCACTTTTATTTGAAATGGACAACTTTTTAAGTGAAAACAACAACTTGCATACAGAAAAATGACCAAACGCATTTGGATAGTGTTGATACTTTAGTTAAACGATCCATAAGTCATTTGTTATGTGTATGAGTCAACCCCTCCCCAATCCAAGAAATGGTGTGGCTGACACCACTCAAAATGTCTCTCTTTTGTTTAAAATGGACATCATTTTAAGTGAAAACAACAATTGACAAACGAAAAACTGACCAAACACATTCGGATTCTTTTGAAACTTTAGGAAAACGATCCATGGGTCATATGTGACGCGTATGAGTCAAACCCACCTCAATCAAAAGTGGGGTGTGGCTGGAACCACTCAAAGTGTCTCTCTTTTGTTTAAAATGAACATCATTTTAAGTGAAAACAACAATTTACGTACAACAAACCAACCAAATGCATTCGGATTCTATTGAAAATTTAGTATGATGATCCATGGGTCATATGTGACATGTATGAGTAAACCTCACCACAATCCGAGGTGCGGTGGGGCCAAAACTATTCAAAGTGTCTCTCTTTTGTTTAAAATGGACATCATTTTAAATGAAAACAACAATTGACATATTGAAACCAACCAAACGCATTCAGATTCGGTTGAAACATTAGGAAAAAGATCCATGGGTCATATGTGACATGTAAAAGTCAACCCTGCTTCAATCGGAGCCGCAGTGTGGCCAGTATCACTCTAACTGTCTCTCTTTTGTTTAAAATAGACATCATTTTAAGTAAAAACAACTGTCATACGGAAAACCGATTAAAAATATTTTTATTGTGTTGATTCTTTATCAAAATTATCCATGGGTCGTATGTGATGTGTAAGAGTCAACTTCGCCTCAATCTGAGGCATGGTGTGACCAACACCAGTCAATGTGTGTCACCATTATTTGAAATGGAAAACATTTTAAGTGAAAACAACAACTGGAATATGGAAAACCGAACAAACATATTTGGATTGTGTTGATACTTTAGAACAATGATACATTGGTCATTTTTTACTTGTAAGAGTCTACCCCACCTCAATCCGAGGAATGATGTGGTGGAATCATACTCTGATCATTATATCACACTATACTTGTACCATTTAGTGTTCATAGCCTTAAGAACATTAATATTATTCTCACTAAGGTCAATAAACATACAGTTCCGTCTTTTAGACAATCACAAGTTGAACTATTTATCTTTTCAGTTCCGCCTCAATTTTAAATCAATTAAAGAGTTCCATACATTACTCCTTTTGTAACGACCATGGAACCATGGGTCAGTTTCCATACCCCATCTTCAAATTTAGTTTCATAGAATGCATCATCATACATTCTATTTTGATTAAGGAATAAAAAAAACCACTCCTAGGTAAAATCCATTTTCATATGTTTTTTAGTTTCTATAAATGTTGCATTTGTTTGAGGATAGGTCATATTTGTGTGTTCTTTCCTTGTCAAAAGATCTTATTATGATCATCATAAACCTAACAATTTCAAAAATTGAGGGGTTTTATTTCACAACATCATGAATGTGTAGTGAGGTAATATGTTTCCACTTGTGAAAGTCATATGGTAGGATGGTTTGGTTAAAGAGGGTAATTAGGGCATGATTCAGTTGGATCCAATTTTTTTAAGATATTATTTGTCATCACTTTTATTCTCACTATTAAGAATGAGAGGGTATCATCAATTATTTTTTTCATGGAATAAATAAGTTTCACCCTTACATTAACCAGTAGTACACCACGTATGACTATAACCGATCCTGGAAGGGGACTATTTTTTGTCAACCTCATATACATCATGACACAATCTAGATCAAACAGAAGTTCAACATCCACTTATTCAACCAATGTGTACATGATCACTATGCATATAAAAACCAATACCCTAGTATATTATGTTATTACCACTATAGATTCTACCAACAAAGCCATTACTATTCACCCAATATCTGACATTAACACCCCTGCCTCCTTCATCTTCCTTCATAGTGCATTAAAACTGACATTTCGTTTACAAAGAAAATATTCCATTTTAAATTTGAACATCTTCATGTATTTTTTCCAACACATTTGAAAATGATTTAGTTCAAATTAGAATTAATTATATTACTATGACATTCAGTTTCTATATATAACATGTCTCTAATCAAAGAGGCAGTATCTCTAAAATTTACACTCATCAATGATAGTCTCAAACTCATTTTCATGAGTTGGGTAGTTTCAATCATGGGGTCATAAGTGATGAGACTACTAAGAAAGTACCTTTTCACCATATATTATAAAAAATAAAAGTTCAATGCAAAATTCATTACAAACCATTACATACCCAAATCTAGGATCAGAAAAAAAAATTGGTATTTGAACCAATTTCAAACTCTTATTCAACACTAATAAGTATTTCTAAGAGTATTCTACCCATTAGAATTTTATGGGGAGGTGGGGGCTGTGCTGGTTAGGGGGGTTGTGCAGGGGTGAGGAGAATTACTACTAGAAGAGTGGTTATCATATGAAGATTGAAATGGGTGTAAATAATGTTTGAGTTATTGAAATTGTTATCCAAATCTACTGGAATATTGTTTTCATATGAATATTGAAATAGGGAATTATAGTACATTACATGGTTGGAAGAGTTTGATGGTTTTATGTGTTTTTTTGTGTTATTGTTGGTGTTTTTTATGCTGTTTTAAGTCTGTTTGTATGTGTTTTTTGTGATATTTTTTAGGTAGGTGTATACTGGAGGGGCTACTGGAGGGGCTGCTATGAAATAGTTCTAGAAATACACAATACCAATGGTTTTAAACTGTTGGTATAATTTGAGAAAAATTTAAAAACTATCCCAACAGTTTTGAAACCGTTGGTATAGTGTTTAGTCTTCAATATACACCAACGATTTCAATGAAACTATTGGTAAAAATTCCATAAAAACATATACCAACGGTTATCCTAAAACTGTTGGTAAATCTATACATATAGTGGCCTATACCAATAGTTTAGATCAAATCGTTGGTATAGGGATTTCCTCACGGCTTACTGCTCTACGTTTTGGAAAACCGTTGGTATAGGCTATACCAATGGTTTTCCAGCCTATACCAATGGTTTTAAACTGTTGGTATAACCTTCATTTCTAGTAGTGTATACTAATGATATTTCCTTGAGAATTATCTACAACTGTCTCTTTTATCACCATTCATTTTAATAATATTTTCAAATAAATCTTTTTTCCAATCATATGTCGAGAACAACCACTATCCATCTACCAGATATTCTTGTTGTTGGTAAACTGTTTCTTCCTGAAAAAGAATCAATTAGTTTTTCAGAACCCAAACTTGTTTGGGTCTAGATATTTTAGATAAAAGAACTTTATGAATCCATATTTGTTTTGAAAAATGAGCTTTACGAAATCTTAAAGATTGAGTTTTATTAAGATAAAATTTCCATTCCAAATGTCCACCACATTTACACTTGATGTAGAATAGAGGACTTTGGGGAACAAAATAGTTATGATGAAAAATTAGTTTTGAATGAGTATAACCAATTCTAGAACTATTCATTAAAGGAAGAATTTGAGAATAAATTTTTTAAATTTCTTTCCTTCCATTAGTGAAATTTGAAAAAAGTTTCTTAAGAGAAAAAATATTAGATTTTAGCCTCATGACTAAATTATCATTCTAAGAATACGTTGTTTAGGAATTGGTTTTTGTTTCAAAAACATTTTTCATTAAAACAAGTTGTTCAAAGTCTATAGAAAGTTTATCCTTCTCATAATTTACTTCCATAAGGGTTTTTAAAATATTTTCAAAATCAATAGTTTAAAGATCATGATCTTTCGAAATATCTGGTACTTTTTTTTGTAAGGATTGATAATCTAGAATTTTTCTTATAAATATTTTTCTTGAGTTTAGAATTATCATTCCCAAGTAATTTTGAAAGTCTAGATACTTCTTAAAAAGAAGGTAAATTATCCTTTACTGAGGAAGATTCTTCATCCGAAGTGTAATAATATTTCTCATCAGGGTAATTATCTTTTAAAGATACATTTGTAAGAGACTCTACATTGTGTAACTTATCCCTGAGACATTGATTTTCAATAGGTAGTTTGGATAAAAGTATAATATTCTTCTCACCAAAATATTCATATTCAAAATATTTGTCTGATGAATCTCCACCACTTGAACTCCAAGAATAATTTTCTTTCAAGACTTTCTTATTCATATAATTTTAATACTTTTTCTAGTTTATTTCATAATATTTCTCCTTCCTGTATTTTCTTTTAAGAAAAGGACAATATGGTCTGATAGGACCTACACTTTTATATTCATAACAATTTCCTTATAAGTTTTTCTTGTATTTTATATATTTATGTTTGAATATTTACTGAAAGTATTTCTTTCCAAAAATCTAGTTCATTCTTTGGGAAATATTGGATAATTCATTCTCAGATTATTCACTTTCAATGGATTCCGATATAAGAGATTTCTTAGCTTTGGATCTTGTTACCCTTTCTGGTGTCTTGGCTTTACATGTAGTAGTAAGAGATACACTTCCGTTACCATTATTCTTATTATTAAAATCTACATATCTTTTTATTCTTGTCTTATATTATAAGAGAGTACCAAATAATTCATCAAGATTTATTTGAATAACTTTCCTATTTTAATAAATAATTGTGCTTTTTATTCCCATTAATTTTTAATTATATCGATTATCTTGTCCACAAGAACTTCATCATCAAGACCCTTTTCACACATTGATTTAATACTATTGAAAATGGTCATAAATCTTTGTTGAATATTACATACCAGTTCTCTAAAGGGAAAACCCAAACCATGATGTTCTTCTTGAAGCATTGCTCTTCTGGTTTCTATAACTTTGGATGTAACAAAATGTGTGACTTCCGATTTCATCCAAATATAATTGGATTCTTCACATGATGATATTTGACTATATATATTCCTGGTCATATAACATAACAATGTATTGCATACCTTTTAATTCTATTGATATTCAAGTTTCTCTTGGCTAGTGAAGGTTCTGACTTCCTTGTCAGGTATTTTGAAATCTCCAGTAAGCATGACAATGTTGTCCACTCCAGTATTAATGAAAAAAGTATTCATTAGATATCTCTACTACTCATAATAATTCCCATCAGAAATAGATGATCTAGTTGGGTTTAGATTATCAATTGATCCAATATTCATTCCTACCATCTTATATAACAACACTTTCCCACTCCACATGTTAGTGTAATAAGTAGTTATAAACAAAAGATTTGTAATATAAAAACAATTGTCTTGCAAAAAGAAATATAGAAGTAAAAAATTAGTGAAAACATGCTCTGATACCAATTTTTAGATCATAATATAGATGTATATGCATATGAGACAGAACAATACAAGAGGTCTTGAATTGTAGGTTGAAAAAATTTGTATTTAAACACTTAAGAATGATCTTAGATTAAGAGGTCTTAAACTAACATAATTTACAACCAATTCAAATGACCATATGGGTCTTGGATCCGATGATATGATGTAATACCATAGACTTAAAATAGGGATACCCATTATATGAGGGAGACCCATTTCAAGTTCTTATATAAGTCTCCCTCTACCAACACTTAAAAAAGTTCTTTGCTTTAATAATAATTTGAGGCTTCAGCCCCAACCTTTAAAAAAAATGATCATAGTAATACAAATGTAAATGATTCTACTATATATCATATAGAATCTATTAATACAATATGTAATAAATGAATCATAATTGAAAAAATTACAATAGAAAATAATATTAATATAAAGAAGAAACAAAATGATTCCCATTCTATTACAAGTAGTAGCAGAAATGTAAAGGCATTACAATTATTTTATCCCAAACAGTAGGGTATCCTTTAACCTAGGATAAAAGGTTTGTCTTACCACCACCCGGGTAATCCCTAGATATGATGATCTTCATGAATGTATTCCTATCCATGGAATCTCTCAATTAAGAAGGTAATAGGCACATCTGTCTTTTAAACACTTGAAATTCCTCGATTAGATGATTGAAAACACGTCTTCCTATCCCCAAAATCCCTCAATTTTTATCAAAATGACCAGTCACAAAAAAAAAACAAACCACATATAGAAATACAAGAAATTGGAACAAGTCGTTCTCATCTTGTATCTTCATGGATTTCGCACGATGAAAGAGACAAGTCACAATGTCTCTCTCTATAACTTGTAAGATCCAAAAGTTTTATATTCTAGTTTGAATTACCTCCTATATATAGGCCTTAGGATCCAATAGTCATATTTCCTCCAATGGTCATATTTCACTAAAAAATTTATAGGTACTTGGACACCTGACATTACAACGGTCAAAACAAAGAGAATACATGACATCATTTTGATTGGTATATAACCAAATCATTGAAATCATTTTTGGTTAGAAAATAGTAATTTCAAAGGAATGAAACAATGAGTATGAGAAACATGTAAACAATATTGGAGTAAGACAAGATTACAATGCATTACATAAGTACTATTCAAAACATGGTTACCATGCTTAACAAGGATAAGATTCATATTGTAGTTATGATTCATATCATGGTTATGATTCATAACATGGTTACGATGAACAATTGATTATGATGTATATCCTAGTTACGATACATGGTTATGATGAATTATATGATTATGATACATATCCTGGTCACGATGCATGTGGTTAAGATTCATAACATGAATACGATACATGACCTGGTTACAATGCATGTGGTTACGATGCATAATATGAATATGATACATGACCTGGTTATGCTGTATGTGGGTACGATGTATGATTATGATGTAATACATAACCTGGTAACGATGCATGATTATGACACATGACCTAATTACGACGCATGTGGTTATGATACAATATGTGGTTACTATACATAACCTGGTTACAATGCATGTGGTTACGATACAATATATGATTATGATACATGACCTGGTAACAATTCATGTGGTTATGATGCAATACATAACCTAGTTACAATTCTTTATTACAATACATGACCTAGTTATGATTAGAATACAACATAAATGAAAACAATATATGTGATTACGATTAGAATAAAAAATTCATGATAAAAAAGAATTAATTTTTGATTTACAAAACAAATAAACAATGAAAATGTTGAAACATATTTTGACTCAACAATCTCCCCTTTTTTGAAAGCAAAAAACAAAATAAACAATAAAGGAATATCTTCTACATAGTTAAATAAATCTTATGAAAGTAATATTTATTATGTCTAATTCCACCCTTATTTTAAAAAAATCACTAGGGATCGTTTTCTCTTTACTTTTACTTGTGAGTTATTCCCCTTAATAAGGCATTAATTAAATTATTCTTTTCAAAACAATTATCCCTCTTGGTCATTTAAAAAAAATAAGGGAAAAACATACATTTCCTATAAAAGGTTAGAGAAACAGAGTACAAAATAATATTCATTACATTGAAAGAAACAGGATTTTATTACAACAAGAGTTCAAAAATAATTCTTTCCCCTTTTTTTCAAATGATTGAACATCGAAAGCTTCATCTTCTTGAAATATTTTCTATCCTCCATAATTTTTTCAAGAGCTTCTTGCGGAGCCTTCAACTTCACATCTTATTCACCAATAACCATTTCTTGTTTCCAAAGTATTTTTTCTAGAAGCTAATTGATTGCCTCCGAATCTTTAAGCCTTACTTCCTGAGAATTGATATCATCCAATTTGAGTTTGTAGGCCTTATCTAGGATTAAAACACTATTTCAGAGAAAAACAACCTCACTACACCCATTCTGCAATTTTTTCCTTTAGAACATCAAGCTCTTCAGAGGATATTTCTTTTAAGGTATCAGGTATTTGAAAGACATCATGTTTTTCATTCAAATTAGAAATAAAATTTTGATAGAGATAATTAAGATCATTTAACCGATTCATAAATTCATCTTTCTTGTCCATATGACTCTTGAGACTATCATCAATGTTGTATAACCAATTGAAAAACTTATTACAAGATTTGTTGTTCTCCATAACACATTCCTTGAAAATCTTCAAATCTTCTTAAAGATTCAGAAACCTATCCAGACAGATTCTATTCTATAATTATGAGAATTCAAAAGGATTTCTTACCTATCATAAATTTTTGGAATAAATGGTATCATATTTCCCCATATATTCGAAGCTTGTTCGATGTTCTGAATTCCATTCAAAGTGATTTTCCTCTTAGAATATGAATCTTTAGTGTATTCTAGGAGATTACTGAAATAAATTTTAGTACCAATCAATTGAGCTAGATGATTATTATTATTATCGGATTCTTCCCCTTCTTTTTCTTTATCTGAAATATGAATAACTTTCTTGGATGAAACCTATTGAGAATATTTATTGGAAGTATGAGGATCATGATATTGAAAATTAAAAGATGGTACTTTAGGGGATTAAGTAGAGTGATTCCTCTTCTTTTCATCTTCTTTCTCTTACAATTAATTTTCTTAATGACCTTATTCTGGATCTCATTATTCTTATTCCTCTTATTATTCATCTAATTCTTCATATTCTTGAATAAGAGATTGTGTAACTGATTATTCATAAGCTTGTTCATCTTTACCTTTCACTGCTGGATCATATTGAGTCTGAATAGGTGGATCCCTTATTACAGTACCAGTTTTTTATTACTAAACTATTATGAGAAGACAATAAATATCAATATCATGGGAATTTATCTTCTCTAATCTCTTATTCCTTTGTTCTTATTTTAATGTCTCTTATGATATTATTTTCAGAGCCAGTGCTTCAGTTGGATCTAAACCAGACTAAGGATCCCCTTCTTTCCTTTTTCTTTATTATTTTTCAACTCTGTAGAAACCAAATCAGAAACTACCTTTTGTTTCTTTGATTCCTTGTGCATTTTAGACGTATATTACTTTATTTTGATTGAAGTAGTCTAGGATGGATTAGATGGGTTTTCACTTCCTTCAACTACTTCTTCTTCTTTATCAGCATCTAGATCTTTCTCAAACTTTTTCAATTTAGAATTGAATCATAACTCGAGCCTCATTATCATATCTTTACTGATTATGGTATCTATGAAGGAAGTGAGATCTAACTTTATTGCAACATTACACAAGCTCAAGCATTCTTTCAGAAACTTACTGATAATAGTGGGAAACATTATCAGCTGAGATTTTTTAGCACCATATTTAATCTTCGTAATTGTCAAGAAAATGAATCCCACTAGATTTAACTTCCTCATATTCACCAAATAATCAAGCACATACAAGTCTGATACTTTCAAAGTCTCATTTTCACCCTTTCTCAGAACTAAAAACCTTTCATACAGACGGCCATGAGTCTATTATATCCTGATAAATGAATTACCTTTATCTTTTCCACATGAATTTCAAAAAGTTATTCTTCATATTTACACTTATCAAAAGTCCCATCATATTCTGGTATTTTATGGGAAGGATATAGGGAATCACCCTTAGAAGGTACTCCTAGAAATGTAGCTTCTTATTTTATGGATGTTGTATACATATTATCATACATAATAAAGGAAATATTGAGACCATTTTCTATCTCTGTTGATTTATAAAATTGAAACACCTCATCATGATACCCAAAATCCTGATCTGAATTCAGTCTTTCAACAAAAATATATTCCCAGCCTAGGAAACATACCATCATCTTCATAGATGAATCAAAAGTCTCATAAAAGTCTCTAGAAAATAACCATTCAAATCAAAAGTTCATGGAAGAGATTTTTTATTGGATAAATGTTATTTGGAGATAAATAAGTTTACTTAGACATGAAAGACTATCTCGAACCCAAAATATGGTGAGATCTCTAATTATTAAAACTGAAGAAAATTCTGATTACAAACCTTTCTGTACTTATAGAGCATTATGAATTGAGAGAAAATCAGATGAGTTCGATGTGGGATAGGTTTTTTTAAAAGTAAATTAATGACCGATATTAGATCTAAAAGTTTCAATGGTGGAGAATGAATTTAGACTATTGAGGTTTTTCTTAAACAAAATCATATTCATAATGAATCTAATTAGGAGTTAAAAGAAAGAAACGAGAAATAACTATTTGTAATATAAATAAAAAATTAAGGTTTTAGAAGTTCTACTTATCAGAGTATCAGGATAGATGTATCAGATTTAGTATATTGTTCAAATAATAATAGTACAAACAATACCTAAAATTAATGAGGCAAATTTTAATTCTAAAATTGATAGAATAAAATCAATCTGGTACCAATAATCTAGTACCAATAGAAATTCAATACAGATAATCTGGTATCGATAAAATAAAAAAATACCAATGTGATAATGAAACCAATAAAAGTGAAATCGGTTAAAAACTTAAAAACGATTCCAAATGTAAAATCGATAAAATTCAAACTGATTAAAATGTAAAATTGATGAAATTGAAACCGATTGAAATGTAAAAGCGATAAATTCAACACTAATAAATGAAAAACTGAAAAAAAAAACCAATAAGGGTAAAAATGTAAAACTAATAAGTAAAAATGATAAAATGTAAAACTAATAAGTGAAACCAAAAAAAGTATATATACTTCCCCTTTGAAAATGAGTAACTCAATGTAAGAATATTGTCTAAACAAGAAATAGAAGTGAATTATTAATTTATAGTAATAATTCCTAGTTTCTATTTAATGTATTCAAATATATCAAAAGATAATGGTTTTGTGAAAATATCAACTCGTTGTTCTTGCATTTTCATGAATTGTAAAATAATAACTTCTCTTTTTGTGTGATATCTAAGAATGTGATTCCTAATATCTATGTGTTTTTCACACGAGTGATGTGATGGATTTTTACTAAGTGAAATGGAACTAGTATTAACACATAGTATTTGAGTTTTGGAAAAACTCAGGCCAAGTCAGTGAGTGTGTGCTGCATCCACAACACCTAATCATAAAAACATCTAGCAAATACATATTCAGCTTTAGTAGTGGAAAGTACTATTTAATGTTGTTTTTTGAATGACCAAGAAACTAATGAATTTCATAATAAATTACATGTTTAGATATACTTTTTCTATCGATTCTACAACCACCAAAGTTTTCATTAAAAAAAATTAAAATAAAATCATTTCCAAAATAATAGAGTAGTATTAAATCCATGGTTCCCTTTAAGTATCAAAACATTCTTTTAAAAACTTTTAAATGAGATTCCTTTGGATTATATTGATATCTTTCACATAAGCACAATGAAAAAATTATGTCTATATGACTAATAATTAAGTATAACAAAATTTATATCATACATCTAAATGATATTTGATCTATAGGTTTCCCAACATCATCAAGATCAAGTGTATTTGAGGTACCAATTGGTGTACTTATACTTTTAGTGTTGTTATATCCATACTTTTTTTAAAAACTCTTTGTTATACTTATATTGGGATATATAGGTTCCTTCTAGTTTTTGAGAGATTCAAAAACCTAAAAATAATGTTAACTCATGCATAATACTCATTTAAAACTCATATTTCATTTGATTTAAAAAATAATTAGTTAGATATTACTGAGTTGATCAAAAAATAATGTCATCATCATAGATTTTAACAATAAAAATATTTTTGTTTTCAATTTTTATAAAAATATCTCGATCTGCAATACCTTTTGCATGATTTTTTTTGTAAAATAAAACCTGTAAATATATCACACCAAGATCTAAGGTCTTGTTTAAGGCCATATAAATCTTTGGTAAGTTTAAATGCATTATCAGGATGTTTTTAATCTACAAAACCAAGAGGTTATTCTAAAAAAACTTATTTTGGTACAAAACCATTAAAAAAAGAACATTGTACATCATTTTGAAAAAGTTTTAAGATAAAAAATGTTGTAAAGTATAATTGAATTTTAATATATTCAAATCTAGCTTCCAGGACATAGGTTTATTCATAGTATGTTCCCTCTTATTTGTTATATCATACAGTAACAAGACCTGATTTATTTCTTATAATGACTCCATTTTCATCACATTTGATTCTAAAACCCATTTTACACCAATTACAGTTGTTTCTTTAGGTCTTTAAACCAAGGTCAAGAATTGATTCCTTTCAAATTAATTTAGTTCATATTGCATTGATTTAATACAATCTTCATCACCTAAGGCCTCATTTAATGTTTTAGGTTCAAATTGAGATAAAAAATAAAGATGTTCTATTTCAATTCTCTCGGAATTTCTAGTCCTTATATGTTGATTTACATCACCAATGATATTATAATGGGGATGATTCAGATCAAACAATTTATTTGGGTTTTTAAAAACCTCTTCATCAACATAAGGAAGAAATTATTCTGGGGTAAATGTTTTGGAAATATTTTATTGAGTATTTCCATTTTAATACGGGTTTTCTACAAAATTTTGATAAATAGTTTGTGAAAACACGTCTATTGATGTAGGTAGGGATTGTTTAAAAATAAAGGGGTCAGTTTCATTAAATTTAACATGCACTGTTTCCTCAACAGTACAAGTGTTTTTATTAAAAACTCTATAAGCATTATTAGTAGTGTAATAACCTAGAAAGATTCCTTCATCAAATTTGGGAGATAATTTATATAGATTATATTAAGTATTCAATATGAATACTTTTCATCTAAATAATTTGAAGTAAGAAACATTAGGTTTTCTTCTAGTCCACAATTTATAAGGTGTTTTATTCAGAAATGGTCTAGTTAAAACTAAATTTCTAGTATAACATGAAGGACAAATAGCTTTAGCCCAAAAATGCTTTGCAATTGAGTATTCACTCAACATGGTTATTGTTATTTCTTGAAGAATACAATTTATTCTTTCAACAACACCATTTTTAAGGGGTTATTGGAGATAAAAAGTAGTGAGTAACAGCTTTCTTACATCAAAAAGTTTCAAAATCTGAATTTTTAAATTCTCCACCATGATCACTTCAAATAATTATCAGTGGTAGTTTTTTTTACTTTTTAACATAGGATCCAAACGTTTTGAAATAGAAAAAGTATTTAGATTTCATATATAGAAAATAGACCCATGTAAATCTAATGTAGTCATCAACTAAAACAAATACATAGTATTTTCCTCCAATGCATCCAGTTTGTGTAGGATTGAAAGGATCCATGTGCACTAACTGTAATGAATTAGAAGTTGAAACTTAATTAACTGATTCAAATCTAGTTTTATGTTGATTTCTATATTTACAAGGGTCATAGACTTTTTAATAATCATACCTTAGATCTGGTATATCCTTAACAAGTCTTTTCATTTAGAGTTTCCAAATGTTCCTAATATTATAGTGTCCTATCCTTATATTCCATAACCAATAATGGTCCTCAATTGCACTCAAGCATGGTATGTCTTGGATCCTAAGGTCTTCTATGTTTATTGTGTATACATTCTCATGCCTATTGGTTGAAAGAATAAATTCATCCTAGGAATTGTGTACTGTATATTTATCATTCCTAAAATTCACAAGGTAACCTTTATCAAATAATTGACATATGCCTTTAAGGTTGTGCTTAAGTCCTTTAACAAACAAAAAATTTGACATTAAAAATTTTCATAAAATACAAATATTACATATACTAATTATCTTTCCTTGAGAATTATCTCTAAAGGTCACTTTTCCACCATATATTTCAAAAATATTTTCAAATAAATCTTTTTTTCTTGTCGCATGTTGAGAACAACCACTATCCCTGTACTAGATATTCTTGATGTTGGTACACTTTTTGTTTTCCTTAAAAAGAAACAATTAGTTTTTCAGAACCCAAACTTCATTAGATCTGGAAATTTTAGATAAAATATCTTTAGGAATCTATATTTGTTTTTAAAAATGAGCTTTATAAAATCCTAAAGATTGAGTTTTATTAAGAGAAGAATTTATTTCCCAATGTCCACCAAATTGACACATGATGTAGAATAGATCACTTTGGGGATCAAAATAGTTATGAATAAAAATTTGATTTGAATGAGTATAACCAATTTCAGAAAAATTTATTAGAGGAGGAATTTGAGAAAACATTTTTTAAAATCTTTCCATCCAGTAGTGAAATTTGATAAAAGTTTCTTAAGATAAAAAATTTCATATTTTAGTCTCATGACTAACTTATAATTATCAAAAGAAATTGTTTTTGTAATTGGTTTTTTTTCAAAAACAAATTCTTTAGAATAAGTTATTTAAATTCCTTAGAAAGTTTATCCTTCTAGGAATTTACTTCCATAAGGTTTTTTGAGAAATTTTAAAAATCAAGTGTTTTAAGATCAAGATATTTTAAAATATATGATACTTATTTTGTAAGGATAGATAATCTAGAATATTCCTTTTAAATCTTTTTCTTGAGTTTATAATTCTCATTCTCAAGTAATTTAGAAAATCTAGATACTTCATTAAAAGAAGGTAAATTATTCTCTACTGAGGAAGATTCTTTATCTGAAGTGTAAGAATATTTTTCATCAGGGAAATTCGTATTTAAAGATACACTTATAACAAATTCTTTATTGTGCTCCTAATCTATGAGACATTTATTTTGAATAGGTTTTTTTGGCTAAAAGTCTAATATTCTTCTGACTAGAAGATTCATATTCTAAAGATTCATCTGATTAATCTCTACCACTTCCACTCCATTTATCATTTTCTTTCAAGAAATTATTAGTCTTAGAATTATAATACCTTTTCTTCATTCCTTCATAATGTTTCTCCTTCCAATATTTTCTTTTAAGAAAATGACAATCTGGTCTGATATGTCTTACTCATTTAGATTCATAAAAAGTTACTTCTAAGTCCATATTGTCCTTTATATATTTATTTTTCGAATATAAATTGGAAGTCTTTCGTTCCAGAAATATTGTTCATTCTTTGAGAAAGATTGGATAATTCATTGTCAGATTGTTCACTTTCACTGGATCCAAATATAACAGATTTCTTAGCTTTGGATCTTGTTACCCATGCTAGTGTTTTGGATTTATATGAAGTAGTAAAGGATACACTTCCATTACCATTCTACTTCTTGTTAAAATATTAATCTATTTTCATTATTGTCTCACATTACAAGAGAGTAACAAATAATTCTTTAAGAGTGAATTGATTAACATTCATATTTTCATCAATAGATGTTATTTTTTATTCACACTCATTTGGAATTATATCAATTATCTAGTCCATAAGAACATTATCATCAAGACCCTTTTCACCAATTGATTGAAGACTATTGAAAATGGTCATAAATATTTTTTGAATCTTGCATACTAGTTCTCTATAGGGAAAAAAAGACCTTGGTATTCTTCTCTAAGAATTTCTATTCCTGTTTCTATAACTTTAGATGTACCAAAATGCATGACTTCCAATTTCTTCTAGATACAATTGGCTGCTTCAAAAGATGATATCTGATTATATATATTTCTAGTCATAAAATATAACAAAGTATTTCATATCTTGTAATTCAGTTGATATTGTAGTTTCTATTGGTTGGTGAAGGTTAAGACTTCTTTTTCTGGTATTTTTTAATCTCCGGTAAGTTTGACAAAGTTTATCACTCTAGTATTAATGAAAAAAGTCTTCATTAGATCTCTCCAATACTCATAATCATTCCCATAAAAAATTGGTTGTCCAATTTGGTTTAGATTATAAATTGAACCAATATTACTTACTATCATCTTATAAAACTACACTTTTCCACTCCACACATTAGTGTAGTAAGTAATTATAAACAAAAGATTTATAGTAGAAATAAAATTTAATTATAGAAATAAATAAAGTAAAACAAATTAGTGAAAACCTTCTCTGATACTAATTGTTGGATCATAATATAGATGTATATGTATATGAGATGAAAAAATACAAGAGGGGAGTGAATTTTAGGTTAAAAATTTTGTATTTAAACACTTAATAATGAAATAAGTTTAAGAGGTCTTAAACTAATATAATTCACAACCAAAAAAATGATCATATTGGTCTTGGATCCTACAGATATCATATGATTTAACACTGCAAGTGATAAAAAATTGTATTTGAATTGAATACAATGATCAGAGTAATAAAAATGTTAATGCTTCTAACATATAGAATATAGAATCTATTAATACAATATGTAATCAATGAATTTTAATTGAAACAATTACAATAGAAAAGAATATGAATAGAAAGCAGAAACAAAATTGTTTTCTTTCTATTACAAGTAGCAGCGTAAATGTAAAGGTATTAAAATTCTTTTATCCAAAAGAGTAAAGTATCCTTTAAGCTAGGATAAAAGGTATATCTTACTACCACCAAGGTAAGACCTCGATACAATGATCATCATGACTACATTGCTATCTCTAGAATCCCATGATTAAGAATGTAATTTTCAGCATTGTCTTTCAAACACTTGGAAATCCCTCGATATGATGATCAACAGCACATCTTCCTATCCCCGTAATCCCACAATCATTATCACAATGATAGGTCATGGAAATAAAAAAATGCACTTATATAAATACAGGAACTTGAAACAATCCATTCTCATCTTGTATATTCAAGGCTTTTGCATGAAGCAACAGAGAAGTCACAACATCTCTCTCTAGAAATTGTAATATCCAAAAGATATATATTCTTCTTCGAATGACCTATTATTTATAGTCCTCAAGTTCCAATGGTCATATTTCCTCCAATAGTCATATTTATCAGAAAATTTCAGAGGGACTTGGACACCTGACATTACAATGGTAAAAACAAATATAATACACAACATCATTTTGATTGGTAAATAACCAACCCAACGACATCATTTTAGGTTATAAAATAGTAAGTGAAAAGGTATGAAACAATGAGTATGAGAAACATTTAAATGGTATTAGTGTAAGAAAAGAGTATAATGCATTACTTGAGTACGATTCATAGCCTAGTTACAATAGTTAACAAGGATATGATGCATATCAAGGTTACGATTCATATTGTGGTTACAATTCATAACATGGATACGATGAAAAATGTGATTATGATGTGTATCCTAGTTATGATACGTGGTAATGATGCATTATATGATTACAATAAAAGTCTTGGTTATGATGAATGTGGTTATGATGGATAACATGAATACAATACAAGACTTGGTTATGATGCATAATATGAATACGATACATGACCGGATTATGATGCATGTGGTTATGATGCCTGATTATGATAAAATACTTATCCTGGTTAGGATGCAAGATTATGATACATGACCTAGTAACGATGAATGTGGTTATGATACAATACATGATTATGACACATGACATGGTTATGATGAATGTGGTTATGATACAATACATGCTTACGATACACGACCTCTTTACAATGCATGTGGTTACGATGCAATGCTTTACCTAGTTACAATTATTGATTATGATACATGAGCTGGTTACGATTAGAATATAACTTATATGAAAACAATATATGTGATTAAAATTATAATAAAACATACATGATAAACAAGAAGTAATTTGTGATTTCCAAAACAAAAGATCAATGAAAAAGTCAAAACTTATTTTGTCTTTATAATCTTCCCCTTTTTGTAAAGAACAAAACAAAATAAACAATATATACTTATCTCCCCCTGAGTTAAATAACTCTTCTGAAAGTAATAGTTAATATGACTATTTCTACCGTTGGTTTAAACAAATCACTAGGGATAATATTCTCTTTACTTTTACTTGTGTGTTCTCCCCCTTAAAAAGGTATTCATCAAATTCTTATTTTCAAAACTATTGTCCCCCTTCATGATTTTCAAAAAAGATTAAGGGAAAACATACATTTCTTTTAAAGGGTTATAGGAACAGAGTAATAAAAAAAATTCAATACTTATAATGAAACATGATTTTATTACAACAAGAGTTCAAAAATCATTCTTTCCCATTTTTTTCGAAAAGATTGAATATTGAAACTTCATCTTATTTAACTTTTTTCTGTCCTCCATCATTTTTTCAAGAGATTCTTTTTGATCCTTCAACTTCACATCTTGTTCATCAATAACCATTTCTTGTTTCTGGAGTCTTTGTTCTAGAAGCTGATTGATTGCGACCTGATCTATAATCCTTGATTTATAAGAATTGATATCATCCAATCTGAGTCTGTAGGCCTTCTCTCATATTATAACTCAATTTGAGAGCAAAAAAACCTCATTAAAATCATTCTCTAATTTCTGCCTTTAGACCATCAAAATCTTCTGAGATTATACCTTTTTTGTTAACAGGTCATTGAAAGACTTCATGTATTCATTAAAATCAGCAATCAACTATTGATAGAGAGAATTGAGATCATTTAACCAATTCCCCAATTCATCTTGCTTGTCTAGATTATTCTTGAGACTATCATCACCGTTGTACAACCACTACACAACCTTATTACAAGATTTTTTCAGCTCAGCAGTATGTTCCTTGAAAATCTAGAAATCACCTTCAAGATTCAGAAACTTGTCCATTAAATTCCTAACAGAGTACATTCAATTTTTATGAGCATTTGAAAGGATTTCTAACCTCAGTTCAATTTTTGGAATGAACAATATCATCTTTTTCAATATATTCAATTCTTGTTCTATGTACTAAATTCCATTTAAAGTGATTGTCCTTTGACAGTCCATATCTTCAGTTTGTTCTAGAAGATCATCAAAATGAGTTTCAGTACTGATGAATTGTGCTCGGTGATTCAGATTCTTATCAGATTCTTCCTCTTCTTCTTATTTATCTAAAATATTAATAACATTATTGGATGAAACCTTTTGAAAAAATTTCTTAGAAGGATGATTAACAGGACATGGAAAATTAAAAGACGGTACTTTAAAGGATTCTTTATAGTGATTCCTATTATTTTCATCTTCTTTATATTCCACATCTTCTTCTTCTTGACCTTGTTCTTGTTCACCTTGTTCTTCTTTTCCTTTTAATAATTCGTTATATTCATATTATTTAATAAGATATTGTGTAGCCAATGGATCATAAGATTGTTTTTCATTGCCTTTCTCTGTTGGATCTGATTGAGTCTGAACAGGTGGCTTTGTTATTACAATACTAGTTTTTTCTTGCTCAGCTATTTTGAGAAGACTATCAATATCAATATCTTTGGAATTTCACATCTTCAATCTCTTCTTCCTTTTTTATTATTTTAAAGTCTCTTATGATCTGATTTTCAGAGCTAGTGCTTCACCTAGATCTAAACCAAAATTAGGATCCCCTTCTTTCCTCTCTTCCATATTATGTTTCCACTCTAACGCAACCTTATATGAAACTATTTTTTTTTTATTTTATTCCTTGGGAGTTGTAGTCTTAACTACCTTTATTTTACATGATGTTGTCTAGGATGGCGTAGATGTTTTTTCACTTCCTTCGACTACTTTATTTTCTTTCTCATCATTCATATGTTTCTTGAATGTTTTTTATTTAGGATTGAATCATAACTTGAGCCACCTTATCATATCCTTACTGATTAAGGGATGTTTTAAGGAATTCGGATATGACATGATTGAAAAATTACCCAAGCTCGATAATTCATTCAGAAACTTATTGATAATAGTGGAAACATGATCATCTAAGATTTTACAGCACTAGATTTAATCTTCTTAATTATGACGAAAATGAATCCCATTAGATTGAACATCCTAATATTCACCAAATAATCAAGCACTTACATGTCTAAAAGTTTCGAAGTATCCTTGTCACCCACTCTTGAAACTAAAAAACCCTTCATCCAGAGGGATATGAGTCTATTATATTCTTATAAATGACTTACCCTTCTATTGCACTCATGATTCTCAAAAGGTGATTCTTCAACTTTAATATTATCAAAATTCCCATCAGATTCTAGGAGTTTATGGGAAGGACATATGGAATAACCCTCAGATGGCTATCTTAGAAACTTAGCTAATTATTTTATGGATGTCGTATACTTCTTATCAAACATCATAAAGGAAATATTGAGAGTGTTTTCAATTTCCATTGATTTATAAAATTGAAACACCACATCATAATACACAAAATCCTGATCTGAATTTGGTCTATCAACACAAATATATCCCCATCCTTGAAAACTTATTATCCTTTTTAAAGATGGATTAAAAGTCTCATAAAGGTCATGAGAGGCTAACCTTTCACCTATAATAGTCTTAGAAGCGGAATATTTTTGGAGACATTTCCTTCGGAGATGAAGAAGTTGACTCAGACATGAAATACTATCTTGAAAACGAAAGCGGATGAGGTATATGATTATGAAAGCTGAGGGAAATTCTGATTATGACCCTTGTTGTACTTATAGATCATCAGGACTTGAGAGAAAATCAGATGAGTTTTGTATGTGATAGGTTATTTTAGATGGAAATTGATGGACGATATTAGATATAAAAGATCCAATGGATGAGAATGACTTCAAACACTTGATGTTTTTCTTAAAATAAAATCATATTCAGAATGATTCCGATTATGAGTTAAAATAAAGAAACAAGAAACAATTATTTATAGTATAAAGAACAAATTAAGGTTTTAGAATCTATACTTGTCAAATAATCAGGATAGATGTATTGGTTTTAGTATATTTTTCTTAAAATAAAAATACAAACAATACTACAAATCAATAAGACCAATTCGAATTCAAAAACCGATAGAATAAAATCAATAAGGTACCGATAATCTAGTACTGATAGTAATCCAATACCTATAATCCTGTACCGATAAAATAAACCAATACCGATAAAAATATGAAACTGATAAAATTGAAATCAATTAAAAATTTAAAACCAATTAAAAGTGTAAAATCAATAAAATTGAAACCAATTAAAATGTAAAACCAAAATAGTGGAAAGCAATTAAATTTTTAAACTGATAAAAGAAAATATGATAAATGAAAAATAGATAAATACAAAACTGATATTGGTAAAACCATAAAACTAATAAGTGAAACTGATAAAAGGTAAAACTGATAAGTGAAACCAATAAAAGTATTTATACTCTCCCTTTGAAAAGGAGTAACACAATGTAAGGAGATATTTTAAACAATAAATATATGTGAATGATTACTTTATAGTAATAATTCTTAGTTTTTGTTTAATGTTTTCAAATCAATCAAAAGATAATGGTTTTGTGAAAATATTAACAAGTTGTTCTTGCATTTCAATTAATTTTAAAATAATATCTCATTTGTATTTGTGATATATAACAATGTGATGCCTAATATCTTTGTGTTTTTAACATGTGTTATGTGTAGGGTTTTTACTAAGAGAAATAGAACTAGTTTTATCACATGATATTTGATTTTTGGGAAAACTCAAGCCATATTGAGTGAGTGTGTTTTTCATCCACAACACCTGAGCCCAAAAATTACAAGTTGCTACATCTTCATCTAAAATAGTGGAAAGTGCTACTGAATGTTGTTTTTTTCATGAACAAGAAACAAATGAATATCATAAGCAATGACATGTTGCATATGTACATTTTCAATCCATTATAAAATTGCTGATGTTAGCATCTGAAAAACTTTTTGAAAAAATTAATTTCAAGAAGAATAGAATAGTCCTAAAACCATGGTTCTCTTTAAGTAGCGAAAAATTAATTTCATTGCTTTTAAATGAGATTCCTTTGGATTATATTGATATATTTCACATAATAACACTGAAAACATTACATTTGGATAAATAGTTGTTAATTATAAGAAACATCCTATCATACCTCTAAATGATGTTTGATCTACGTGTTTCCCAGCTTCATCAAGATCAAGTGTATTTGAGGTACCGAATGGAGTACTTATAGTTTTTATGTTTTCATATCAATAATTTTTACTTAAATATTTCATATACTTATGTTCAGACATATAGGTTCTTTCTGGTTTTTGATAGATTTGAAAACCTAAAAATAATGGTAACCCAACCATCATACTCATTCCAAACTCATATTTCATTAGATTCCCAAAATAATTAGTTAATGATTTCTGATTTGATCCAAATACAATATCATGAACATAGATTTTAACAATCAATTTTTTATCCATTTCTATAAAAAGAGTTGGATCTATAGTACCTTATCATAATTTTTTTGTAAAAGAAAACCTGTAAGTTTATCATAACAAGATCTAGGGGCATGTTTAAGGCTATATAGTGATTTAGTAAGTTTAAAAACATGATCAGGAAGTTTTGAATCTACAAAACCATGATTTTGTTTTGAAAAAAACTTCTTCTTGTACAAAACCATTTACAAAATAACATTTTACATCCCTTTGAAAAAGTATGGAGTTAAATAATGAAGAAAAGGAAAATAGAATTTGAATAGATTCGAGTTTAGCTACTAGATCATTGGTTTTTCATAGTCTATTCCCCCTCATTGGTTATAGCCTTTAGCAACATGTCTTGCTTTACTTCCTATAATGACTCCATTTTCATCACAATAATTTCTGAAAACCCATTTTATACCCATTACAGTTTTTTCTTTATGTCTTCCAAGATGTTATATTTCATTTGTCAAAGAATTTCTAGTCCTTACAGGTTGAATTACATGAACAATGATATTATCACTGGGATGATTCCTACGAAAAAATTGATTTTGAATTTTTAAAACCTGTTCATCAATATAAGGAAGAAATTATTCTTGGGTAAATGTTTCAGAAACATTTTCCTGAGTATTTCCATTTTTAGAAGAGTTTTTAATCAGATGCTGATAAATAGTTTGTGAAAACACATCTGTTGATGTATGTAGGGATTATTTAAAAACAAAGGGGTCTGTTTCATCAAATTTAACATGCACCACTTCCTCAAGAGTACAAGAGTTTTTATTAAAAACCTTATAATCCTTAGAAGTAGTATAATAACCTTGAAAGATTCCTTCATTGGATTTGAGTGTGAATTTATGTATATTATCTTTAGTATTCAAAATGAATACTTTGAATCCAAATACATTGAATTATGAAACATTAGGGTTTCTTCCAATCCACAATTCATAAGATATTTTATTAAGAAAAGGTCTAGTTAAAACTCTATTTGTAGTATAACATGCAGTACTAATAGCTTTATCCCAAAAATTATTAGCAATTGAGTATTCAATCAACATGGTTCTTGTCATTTTCTAAAGAATACAATTTATTCTTTCAACAACACCATTTTTCTAATGGTTTCATGGAGCTTAAAATTAGTGAGTAATACCTTTCTTACTAGAAAAAGAGTTTCAAAAACCTAATTTTGAAATTCTACACCGTGATCACTTCAAATTGTTATCAGTGGTAGATTTTTCTAATTTTTAACATGGGCTCTAAAAGTTTTGAAATAAAAAAAGGATTCTAATTTCTTTACTAGGAAATAGACCATTGTAAATCTAGTGTAGTCATTAACTAAAATAAATACCTAATATTTTCCTCCAATGATTCTAGTTTGTGTTGGAATGAAAGTATCCATGTGCACTGACAGTAATTCATTAGAAGCTGAAACTTTATTAATTGGTTTAAATCTATTTGTATGTTGCTTTCTATATTTAAAATTGTCAGAGACTTTTGAATAATACTACCTTAGATCTGGTAGATCCTTAACAAGTCTTTTCATTGCGAGTTTAAAAATTATCCAAATATTACAGTGTTCTAACCATATTTTCCACAACCAAGATTAGTTTTCCATTTCACTAAATCATGGTATGTATTGGCTCCTAAGGTCTTCTATGTTGATTTTGTATACATTCTAAAGCCTCAGGGTATAAATAATGAATTCATCCTTGTAATTGTGAACTATAAATTTATCATTCCTAAAATTCACAATGTAACCTTAATCACATAATTGAATTTTGCTTATAAGTTTGTGCTTAAGACCTTTAACAAACTGAACATTTGAAATAAAAAAATTTCCTAAAAGAACAATATTACCTATACCAGTAATCTTTCCTTGAGAATTATCTATGAAGGTAACTTATCCACCTTTCATTTCAATAATAATTTCAAATAAATACTTGTTTCCAATCATATGGTGAGAAAAACCACTGTCCATGTACTAGATATTTTTGTTGTTGGTACACTTTCTGTTTTTCTAAAAAGAAACATTTTGTTTTTTGAAACCCAAACTTGTTTGGATATGGAAATTTTAGATAAAAGAACTATATAAATCCTTTTTTTATTGAAAAATGAGCTTCATGAAATCCTAAATATTTATTTTTATGAAGATAAAAATTTCATTCCCTTTATCCATCATATTGAAACTTAGTGCAAAATGGAGCACTTTGGGGAACAAAATAGTTATGTCCAAAAAACTAATTTGAATGAGTATAACCAATTCAAGAACTACCCTTTAGATAATTTTTTTGAATAATCTTTTTCAAATTCTTTCATTCTAGAAGCTAAAATTGATAAAAGTTTTTTATGAGGAAAAATTTCAGATTTTAGTCTCATGACTAAATTATAATTCTCACAAGAAATTCTTTTGGAAATAGTTTTTGTTTCAAAAACAAATTTCTTTAAAAAAATTTGTTCAAATTCCTTATAAAGTTTATCCTTGTCATAATTTACATTCATATGTTTTTTTAAATAATTTCAAAATCAATAGTTTTAAGATCAAGATCCTTCGAAATATCTAATATTTTTTTTGTAAGGATAAATCATCTAAAAGTTTCCTTATAAATATTTTTCTTGAGTTTAGAATTATCATTCTCAAGTAATTTGTAAAATCTTGATACTTCTTAAAAAAATTAAATTATCCTCTATTGAGGATGATTCTATATCCTAAGTGTAAGAATATTTATCATTGTGGAAATTACCATTAAAAGATGAATTTTTCAAAGACATTGAATTGTGTACCTTATCTATGATACATTTATTTTCAATAGGTAGTTTGGATAAAAGTCCAATATTCTTCTAACCAAAAGATTCATATTATAAAGATTTTTCTTATGAGTCTCCACCACTTTAACTCTAACTATCATTTTCTTTCAATAATTTCTTAGTCTTATATTGGTAATACTTTTTCTTGTTTCTTTTAGAATGTTTCTCCTTAATGTCTTTTCTTTTAAGAAAAGGAAAATCTTGTCTAATATTACCTACTATTTTACATTAATAACAAGTTACTTCTAAGTCATTCTTGTCTGTTCTATCTTTATTTTTTAATCTATAATGAAAATATTTCATTACAACATTATTTTTCAATCTTTGAGTGGGATTGGATAATTCTTTCTTTGATTGTTAACTTTCACTAGATTCAGATATAACAACATTCTTATCTTTGGATCTTGTTACCCTTTCTAGTGTCTTGGATTTATATTTAGTAGAAAAGGCTATACTTCCATTACCATTATTCTTCTTATTAAAAACTGTATCTCTTTTCATTTTTGTCTCATGTTGTAAGAGAGTACAAAATAATTCATCAAGAGTTATTTGAGCAACTTTACTGTTTTCGTCAATAGCTTCCCTTTTTTATTCCCACTCATTTAGAATTATATTGATTATCATGCCTATAAGAACTTAATCATCAAGGAACTTTTTAACTATTGATTTAATACTATTTACAATGTTCATAACTCTTTTTTGAATTTTTCATACTGGTTCTCCATAGGGAAAAACAAAACCAGGATATTCTGCTCGATGCATTGCTCTTCTTATTTCTATAACTATAGATGTATGAAAATATGTGACTTACAATTTCTTCCAGATACAATTGGATTCTTCACATGATGATATCTGACTATATATATTCCTGGTTATAAAAAATAAAAAATTATTGTATACCCTGTAATTCAGTTGATATTCAAGTTTCTCTTGGATGTTGATGGTTTTGACTTCCTTGTCTACTATTTTGTAATCTCGAGTAAGCATGAAAATGTTGTCCACTCCAGTATTAATTAAAAAAGTCTTCATTAGATCTCTCTAGTATCCATAATAATTCCCATAAAAAATAGGTGGTCTAGTTGGGTTTATATTATCAATTGATGCAATTTTTATTCCTGCCATCTTATAAAACAACAAGTTTCCACTCCACATGTTAGTGTATTAAGTAGTTATAAACAAAAGATTTGTAATTGAAATACAATTGTCTTATAGAAATAAATAAATTAATTAAAAAAAATCAATGAAAAGATTCTATGATACCAATTTTTGGATCATAATATAGATGTATATGTATATGAGATGGCACAATACAAGAGAGGGGTGAAATGTAGTTTTAAAAACATTGTACTTAAACACTTAAGAATGAACTTAGTTTAAGAGGTCATAAACCAATACAATTACAAACTAATACAAATGACCATAAGGATCTTCGATCGGATGGATATGATATGATGTAATACCACAAGTAATGAAAAATAATTGTATTTTAATAAAATACAATGATCAAAGTAATATTACTATAAATGATTCTACCATATAGCATATATAATCTATTAATATAATATGTAATGACTGAATCATATTTGAAACAATTAAAATAGAAAAAAAATTAATAGAAAGAAGAAGAAAAAATGATTCCCTTTTTATTACAAGTAGTAGTGAAAATTTAATGGTATTACAATTATTTTATCCGAAATAGTAGGGTATCCTTTGACCTAGGATAAATGGTATGTCTTACCACCACCTATGTAATCCCTTGATATGATGATCAGAACGACTATATTACTATCCCTAGAATCCCTCGATTAAGAAGTTAATAAGAACCTCTCTCTTTCAAACACATAAAAGGCCTCGATACGATGATCGACATCACGTCTTCCTATCCCTAGAATCCCTTGATCATTATCACAACAATCGGTCACACAAAACAAAACAAAAAACATAAATAAATACAAGAACATGGAATAATCAATTCTCGTCTTGTTTCTTCAAGGCTTTAACATGAATCAAGAGAGAAGTCATAGTGTCTCTCTCTAGAACTTTTAAGATCAAAAAGTTATATATTCTGGTTCGAATGACCTCCTATTTATAGTCCTTGGGTTCCTACGGTCATATTTCTTCCAACAGTCATATTTCACTAAAAATTTCAAAGGGACTTGGACACGTGGCATTACAACGGTCAAAACAAACCAAATACATGACATCATTTTTATTGGTATATAATTAACTCAACAACATCATTTTAGGTTATAAAATAATAAGTTCAAAGGTATGAAATAATGAGTATAACAAACATGAAAACGGTATTGGAGTAAGACAAAAGTATAATGCATTAAAAGAGTACAATTCATAAACTGGTTACCATGATTAACCAGGATAAGATGCATATCGTGGTTATGATTAAAATCATGGTTACGATTCATACCATGGTTATGATGCACAATGTGATTACAACGTATATCCTATTTACGATACATGGTAATCATAAATTATATGATTATGATACAAATCCTAGTCACGATGCATTTGGTTATGATGAATAACATGAATACGATACATGACCTGGTTACGATGCATGTGGTTACAGTACATAATATGAATACGATACATGACATGGTTATGATGCATGTGGTTACAATGCATGATTATGATCCAATACTTAACCTGATTACAATGCATGATTATGATACATGTCCAGGTAATGATGCATATTGTTTGGATACACTGCCTGATTACGATACATGACCTGGTTACGATGCATGTGGTTATTATACAATACATGATTATGATAAAGGGCCTGGTTAAGATGCATGTGCTTACGATACTTAACTCGGTTATGATTCTTGATTATGATAAATTACTTGCTTGTGATTAGAATACAACATGTTTGAATATACTATATGTGATTATGATTAGAATAGAACATACATGATAAACAAGAAGTAATTTGTGATTTTCAATACAAAAGATCATTGAAAATGTTGAAACATATTTTGACTCAACAATATCCCTCTTCTTGGAAAGCCCAAAAAAAAATAAAAAATAAATACTTCTCACCCCCTAAGTTAAATAACTCTTCTGAAAGTAATGGTGAATACGACTAATTACACCATAGGATTAAAAAAATCACTAGAGATCATAATCTCTTTAATTTTACTTGTTAATTCTCCCCCTTAATAAGGTATTCGTCAAAGTATTCTTTTCAAAACTATTCTCCCGGTTTGTGATTTTCAAAATCTATAAGGAAAAAAATATTTATTAAAAACTTTTAGAGAAACAAAGTACGAAACAATATTCATTACTTGGAATGAAACAATATTTTATTATAATAAGAGTTCAAAAATCATTCTTTCCACTTTTGTTTTTCCAAAAGATTAAACATCAAAATCTTTATCTTCTTGAACTCTTTTATATCCTCAATCAATTTTTCAAGAGATTATTGTTGAGCCTTAAAATTCACATCTTATTCAGAAAAAACCATTTCTTGTTTCTGAAGTATTTGTTTTAGAAGTCTATTGATTGATTCCTGATCTTTAGTCCATGATTCCTTAGAATTTATAACATCCAATTTGAGTCTATAGACCTTTTCAAGGATTAGAAATATATTTGAGTGCTAAATGGCCTCATTAAATTCAATCTACAATTTTTCCTTTATACCATAAATATCTCCAGAGGATATTCCTTTTGAGGTACTGAGTCTTTAAAAGACTCCGTGTTTTTCATTCAAATGAGTAGTCAACTTTTGATAGAGAGAATTGAGATCATTTACCCGATTCCCCGATTTATCTTACTTGTCTAGATGATTCTTGAGACTATCATCAATGTTTTTTGACCACTTGACAACCTTATTGAAAGATTTGTTGTGCTCAGTAACACTTTCAGGGTAAATCATGAAATTAGCTTCAAGATTTAGAAACCTATCCATCAAAGTATTAACAGATTTTGTTCTATCGTTATGAGAATTTGAAAGGATTTATAACCTGGATTCAATTTTTGGAATTAATGGTATCATTATTTCCAGTCTATTCAAATCTTGTTCGATGGACTGAATTCCCTTCAAAGTGATTGTCCTTTTAGAATCCATATCTTTAGTGTATTCCAGGAGAGCGCAAGAATGAGTGTTAGAACTGATCAATTGAACCAGTTGATTCTGATTCTTATCATATTATTCTTCTTGTTCTTATTTATCTTAAATCTAAATAACTTTCTCGGATTAAAACTTTTGAGAAACATTCTTGGAAGGCTGAGGATTATGAGATTGAAAATTAACAGATAGTACTTTAGAGGATTCTGTGGAGTGATTCATCTTATTTTCTTCTTCTTTCCCTTCTACTTATTCTTCTTAATGAAATTATTATTGTTATCAATATTCTTATTCCCCGTATTCTTCTTCTTCTTCTTCATATTCTTGAATAAGATATTGTGTATCCAATTATTCATATGCTTTTTTTTCTTTTCCTTTCTCTGCTTGATCTGATCGAGTCCGATCGGGCGGATCCATTATTACAATATTGGATATTTCTTGCTCAGCTATTTTGAGAAGACTATTAATGTCAATAGCTTGGGCCATTCTATTCTTCAATATCTTATTCCTTTGTTCTAATTTTAAAGTCTCTTATAATCTTATTTTTAGAGCTAGTGCTTCAGTTGGATCTAAACCCCACTGAGGATCCCCTTATTTCCTTTCTTCCTTCTTCTTTTTCCACTCTACCGCAACCTCATCTGAAACTCTATTTTGTTTTTTTATGCCTTGGGAGTTGTAGACTTTACTACATTTATTTTTCTTGATGTTTTTTTGGATGGATTAGAAGGTTTTTCACTTCCTTCAACTAATTTCTTTTCTTTCTCAGCATCTGGATCTTTCTAAAACCTTTTTTGTTAAGGATTGAATCATAACATGATCCTCCTTATAATGTACTTAATAATTAAGGGCTCTTTAAAGGAATTTTTAATTTAATTGATTACAACATTACACAAGCTCAAGCATTCTTCTAGAAACTTTCTGATAATAGTGGGAAACATGGTTAGCTGAGATTTTATAACACTAGATTTATGATTTTTAATTGTCAATAAAATGAATCCCATTTGATTTAACTTCCTCATATTCACCAAATAATCAATCACATACATGTCTAAAACATTCAAAGTCTCATTTTCACCATTTCTCGGTACTAAAAATCCTTGCATCCAGAGGGCTATGAGTCTGTTATATACTGATAAATGACTTACCTTTCCCTTGTCCTCATGAATCATAAAAAGTGATTATTTAGCTTTACTCTGACAAAAATTCCCATAAGATTCTAGTTGTTTATGGGAAGGACATATTGCATCACCCTCATATAGTTCTCCTAGAAACGTAGCTGCTTATTTTATAGATGATCTATACTTCTTATCAAACATCAGAAACGAAATCTTGAGACTCGTTTCTATCTCTGTTGATTTATAAAATTGTAACACCTCATAATGATACACAAAATCCTGATCTGAATTCAGTATTTCAATGAAAATATATTCCCATCCTTGGAAACATATTATCCTTTTCAAATATGAATCAAAAGTCTCATAAAATTCTTGAGAGACTAACCTTTCACCACGAAACTTCATGGAAGAAAAATATTTTGGATACATTTCCTTTGGAGATGAACAATTTTACTCAGACATGAAAGACTATCTGAAACCCATAAGCTGATGAGATCTATGCTTACGAAAACTGAGGAAAATTCTGATTATGTACCTGGCTGTACTTATAGATCATCAGGACTTGAGAGAAAATCAGTTTATTTTGATGTGGGATAGGTTCTTTTAAAAGGAAATTTAAGGACAATATTAGATCTAAAAGATCCAATGGTTGAGAATGACTTCAAACTCTTGAGGTTTTTCTTAAAAAAAATATCATATTCAGAATGAATCTGATTAGGATTTAATAAAAAGAAACAAGAAAAAATATTTGTAATATAAAGAAAAAATTAAGGTTTTAGAAGTTGTACCTTACAGAGAATCAGGATAGATGTATTGTTTTTAGTATATTTTTCTTATAATAATAATATAGATAATACAGAAAATCAATGAGACCAATTATAATTATAAAACCGATATAATAAAATCAATCTAGTAACGATAATCTAGTACTGATTGTAATCCAATACTGATAATATAGTACCAATAAAATAAACCAAAACTGATAAAATTATGAAATCGATAAAAGTGAAATCGATTAAAAATGTAAAACAGATTAAAATTTTAAAAACGATAAAATTGAAACTGATTAAAATGAAAAACTGATAAAGTTGGCACTAATTAAAATGTAAAATAGATAAATGGAAAATCGATACATGTGGAACTGATAAATGAAAACCCGATAAGGGTAAAACCATAAAACTAATAAGTGAAACTGATAAAATGTAAAACTAATAAGTGAAACCGATAAAAGTATGCATACTCACCCTTTGAAAAGGAGTAACTCAATGTAAGGATATGGTTTAATCAATAAATAGAGGTGAATGATTACTTTATAATATTCATTCCTATTTTCTGTTTAATGTACTCAAATGTATAATAAGATAATGGTTTTTTATTAAAATATCAGCAAGTTTTTAAGGGGTTCTGATGAATTGTAAAATAATATCTCATTTTTTGTGTGATATCTAATAAAGTGATTCCTAAAATCTATGTGTTTTTCATGTGAGTTGTTTGTAGGGTTTTTACTAAGATAAATGGACTATTATTATTGCATAGTATTTGAGTTTTGGAAGAACTCATGTCATAGTCATTGTGTGTGTGTCTCATCCACAACACCTGAGCACAACAACTTCCAGCTACTATATATTCAACTTCAGCATTAGAAAGTTCTTCTAAATTTTGTTTTCTACATGACCAAGAAACTAATGAATATCTTAAGAAATGACATGTTCAATATGTACTTTTTCTATACATTATAAAACCTCCAATGTCAATATCTGTAAAACTTTTAAAAAAATAATTTCCCGAAGAATATAATAGTCCTAAATCAATGGTTCCCATTAAGTAGTGAAGAATTATTTTCACTACTTTTAAATGAGATTCCTATGTATTGGATTGACATCTTACACAAAATCACAATGAAAACATTAAGTCTGAACAACTAGCTATTAAGTATAACAAACTTCCTATCATACCTCTAAAAGATGTTTTATATTCTAGTTTTCTAGACTTAACAAGATCAAGTGTATTTGAGGTACCGATTAGATTATTTATACTTTTAGTGTTTTCATATCCATAAATTTTTAGTAAATATTTGATATACTTATGATGGGATATATAGGTTACTTCTGGTTTTTCAGATATCTGAAAACCTAAAAAAATGATAAATCACCCATCATACTCATTTCAAACTCAAATTTCACTAGATTCAAAAAGATAATTAGTTAGAGATCGCTAATTTGATCCAAATATAATTTCACCAACTTAGATTTGAACAAACATTTTTTTTGTTTTCTATTTTTATAAAAATAGTTGGATCTGTAGTATCTTTTGCATAATACTTTTGTAAAATAAAACATGTAATTCTATCATACCAATATCTAGGGTCTTTTTTAAGTCCATATAAATATTTTGTTGGTTTAAAAACATGATAAAGATTTTTTTAATATACAAAAACAGTAGGTTGTTCCACCAAAACTTCTTGTTCAAAAACCATTAAGAAAATCACATTTTACCTCCATTTGAATAATTTTGAATTTAAATACCGTTACAAAGGCTAATAGTATTCAAATAGAATCAAGTATAACTACCAAATCATATGTTTCTTAATAGTCTATTTCGTCTTGTTGGTTATAGCCTTCAGTAACAATTATTTCATTATTTAATATAATTACTCTATTTTCATCACATTTGTTTCGAAAAACCCATTTTATACTAATTACAGTTGTTCTTTAGGTTTTTAAACCAAGGTCTAGACTTGATTCCTTTAAAATTAATTTATCTCATCTTGCATTTATTTAATCCATCTTCATCACCGAAGGCCTCATTCAAAGTTTTTGATTCAAATTAATATCGAAAAGAAATATTTTCATTTTAATTTATCAAGAAATTTCTTGTCCTTATAGGTATATTTACATTAACAATGATATTATCACTAGTATGATTCCTATGAATCAATTTATTTGGGTTTTTAAAAAAAATTTCATCAACATATGAAAGAAATTATTCTAGGGAAAATGTTATAGAAACATTTTCTTGGGTATTTCCCTTTTTAGAAGAATTTTAAATCAATGGTTGATAAATAGTTTGTGAAAACACATATGTTGATGTTGGTATGGATTTTTTAAATACAAAAGGGTTAGTTTCATCAAATTTTACATTCACTATTTCTTCAATAGTATAAAAGTTTTTATTAAAAACTCTATAGCCCTTATAAGTTGTGGAATAACATGGAAATATTCTTTCATCAGATTTGGGTGTGAATTTATGTAGATTATCTTTAGTATTTAATATGAATACTTTTCATCCAAATAATTTGAAGTAAAAAACATTAGGTTTTCGGCCAGTCCATAATTCATAAGGTGTATTATTATAAAAAGGTCTATTTAAGACTCAGTTTATAGTATAACATGCATTACTAATAGCTTCATCCAAGAAATTTTTATCAATTGAGTATTCTCTGAACATGGTTCTTGTCATTTCCTATAGAATGTGATTTCTTCTTCCAATAACACCATTTTTCTGAGGGATTATTGGAAGTGAAAAGTAGTGAGTAATACCTTTCTTACTAAAAATAGATTCAAAATACAAATTTTAAAATTCTCCACTAGGATCACTTAAAATTATTATAAGTGGTTGGTTTTTGTCATTTTTTACTTGGTCTCTAATAGTTTTTAAATAGAAAAAGGCTTCATATTTTATTTCTAGAAAATAGACCCATGTAAATCTAGTGTAGTCATAAACTAAAAAAATACATAGTATTTTCCTCTAATGCTTCCAGTTTGTGTAGGAATGAAAGGATCCATGTGCAATAACTATAATGCATTATAAGTTGAAACTTCAATAATTAATTAAAATATAGTTTCATGTTTCTTTCCCTATTAACAAGGTTCACAGACTTTTGAGGAATCCTAACATAAATCTGGTAGACCCTTAAGAAGTATTTTCTTTAAGAGTTTACAAAGGTTCATAAGATTACAGTGTCCAAAACTTTTATGCCATAACCAAGATTGGTATTTCATTTCACTTAATCAATGTAATTCTTGGATTCTAAGGTCTTCTAAGTTGATTGTGTGTACATTTTCATGCCTATGGGAAAAAATAATGAATTCATCCTTGTAATTGTGTACTATACATTTATCATTCCTAAAAATCAGAAGGTAACCTACATCACATAATTGACTTATGCTTATAATGTTTTTCTTAATACCTAAACCAAAAAACATTTGAAATTAAAACTTTTCGTAAAAAAAGAATATTACCTGTACCAATGATGTTTTGTTGAGAGATATCTCATAAGGTCACTTTTCCATGTTTCATTTCAGTAATATTTTCAAATAAATCTTTGTTTCTAGTCATATGTTGAGGAAAATAACTATTCATTTACTAGATATTATTATTTTTGGTACACTTTTTATTTTCATAAAAAAGAAACAATTAGTTTTTCAATATACAATCTTTTTTTGATCTGGAAATGATACATAAAATAAAATTAAGAATTCACAATTGTTTTTCAAAATAATCTTTAATAAATCCTAAATCTTGAGTTTTAGTATGGTAAAAATTTCTTTCCCAATGTCCACTACATTGACACTTGGTGTAGAATGGATCTCTTAGGGGAAAAAATAGTTATGACTAAAATCAGTTTTTAATGAGTATAACCAATTCTAGAACTACTCCATAGAGGATTAATTTGAGAATACATTTTTTCAAATTATTTCCTTGTATTGGTGAAATTTGATAAAAGTTTCTTAAGATAAAAAAATATAGATTTTAGTCTCATGACTAAATTATCATTCTTACAAGAAACCATTTTGGAATTTGTTTTTGTTTAAACAATTCTTTAAAACAAGTTTTTCAAATTCCATAGAAAGTTTATCCTTCTTTGAATTAAATTCCATATGTTTTTTAAAATATTTTCAAAATGAAGAGTTTTAAGATCAAGATCTTTTTAAATATCTGATACTTCTTTTGTTAGGATAGATAATCTAAAATTTTTCTTATAAATATTTTTCTTGAGTTTAAAATTCTCATTCTTAAGTAATTTGTAAAATCTAGATACTTATTCAAAAGAAGTTAAATTATCCTATGTTGAAGAAGATTATTCATCTAAAGTGTAATAATATTTCTCATTAGGGTAGTTTTCATTTAAATATACATTTTTAAGAGACTCTTCATTGTGTACCTTATCCATGAGACATTGATTTCCAATAGGTAGTATGGCTAAAACTCCAATATTATTCTGACTAGAAGATTTATATTCTGAAGATTCATATGATGAATCTCCACTACTTGCACTCAATGTATAATTTTCTTTCAATAATTTCTTATTCCTAGAATTGTAATACTTTTTCTTGTTTCTTTCATAATGTTTCTCCATCCTGTATTTTCTTTTAAGCAAAGAACAATATGGTCTAATATGACATGGTCTTTTACATTCATAAAAAGTTACTTCTGAGTCTTTATTTTCCTTTCTATATTTATTTTTTAATATATACAGAAATTATTTCTTTCCAACAATATTTTTCATTCTTCGAGAAAGATTGGATAATTCATTCTCATATTGTTCACTTTCACTGGATTCAGATATAACATCTTTCTTAGCTTTTGATCTAGTTACACTTTCTAGTGTCTTGGATTTATATGTAGTAGTAAAGGCTATACTTCCATTTCCATTATTTAACTTATTAAAACATGCATCTCTTTTCATTATTGTCTCATGTTGTATGAGAGTACCAAATAATTCATCAAGAGTGAATTGAGTAACTTTCATGTTGTCATCAATAGTTGTCCTTTTTTATTCCCACTCATTTGGTATTAAATCGATTATCATTTCCACAAGAACTTCATCATCATGACCCTTATCACCCTTTGATTGAAGAATATAGAAAATGTCCATAAATCGTTTTTCAATCTTGCATACTAGTTATCCATAGTGAAATCCAAAACCATGATATTTTGCTGGAAGCATTGCTCTTCTTATTTCTATAACATTAAATATACCAAAATGTATGACTTCCAATTTCATCCTAATAAAATTTCCTGATTCACATGATGATATCTAACTATATATATTCTTGGTCATTAAACATAACAATGTATTCCATACCTTGTAATTCAGTTGATATTCAAGTTTCTATTGGTTGGTGAAGGTTCTGACTTCTTTGTCTAGTATTTTGTAATCTACAGTAAGCATGACAAAGTCTTTCACTCTAGTATTAATGAAAAAGTATTTATTCAATCTCTTTAGTACTCATAATCATTGTTATAAAAAATAGGTGGTCTAGTTGGGTTTATATTATCAATTGATTCGATATTCATTCCTACTATCTTATAAGAAAACAATTTTCCACTCCATGTGTTAGTATAGTAAGTAGTTAAAAACAAAATATTTTTAATATAAATTCAATTATATTATCGAAAGAAATAAATAAAGTAAAAAAATTAGTGAAAACCTTCTCCCATACTAATTTTTGGATTGTAATATAGATTTATATGTATATGAGATGTCACAATACAAGAAGGGGTGAATTGTAGGTTTAAAAACATTGTATTTAATCACTTAAGTGTGAACATAGTTTAAGAGGTATTAAACAAACACAATTCACAACCAATAAAAATGACTATATGGGTCACGGATCCGATGGATATGATATGATGTAATACCACAAGTAATGAAAAACAATTTTACTTGAATTGAATACAATGATCAGAGTAATACAAATGTAAATGATTCTACCATATAGGATATAGAATCCATAAATGCAATATGTAATTAATTAATTGTAATTGAAATAATTACAATAGAAAAGAATATGAATAGAAGGAAGATACAAAATTATTTCTTTTTTATTACATGTAGAAGAAAAAATGTAAAGGTATTACAATTCTTTTATCCCAAAGTGTAAGGTATCCTTTCACCTAGTATAAAAGGTCTATCTTACCACCACCCATGTAATACCTTGATACGATGATTGACATGAGAATATTCCTACCCCTGGAAACCCTCGATTGAGAAGGTAATAGGAACCTCTATCTTTCAAACCCTTGAAATAACTCTATATGATGATCGGAAGAACATCTTCCTATCCTTAGAATCCCTTGATCGTTATCACAATGACCGGTTTCACAAATCAAATAAAAGCACTTATAGAAATACAAGAACTTGGAACAAGACATTCTTATCTTTTATCTTCAAGGATTTATCATTAAACAAGAGAGAAGTACCAATATATCTCTCTAGAACATGTAAGATCCAAATGATATATATTATGGTTCAAATGACAACCTATTTATAAACTTCATGTTCTAACAGTCATATTTCCTCTAACGGCCATATTTCATTGAAAAATTCGGAGGGACTTGGACAACTAGCATTACAACAGTAAAAACAAAAAGAATACATGACATCATTTTTATTGGTATATAACCAACTCAACGACATCATTTTAGGATAAAAAATACTAAATCCAAAGGTTTGAAACAATGAGTATGAGAAACATGTAAATAGTATTGGAGTAATACAAGATTACAATGTATTACATGAGTACGATTCGTAACTTGGTTACCATGGATAACAAGGATAAAATGTGTATCGTGGTTATGATTCATATCATGGTTACGATTCATAACATGGTTACATTACACAATGTGATTATGATCTATATCCTGCTTACAATACACTGTTATGATGCATTCTATAATTATGATATGTATCCTAGTTATGATGGATATGGTTACGATGCATAACATCAATACGATACATGACTTGGTTATGATGCATGTGGTTACGATGCATAATATAAATATGATACAAAACCTCGTTACAATGCATGTGGTTATGATGCATTATTATGATATAATACTTATCCTAGTTATGATACATGATTATGATACATGACCTAGTTAAGATGGATGTGGTTGCAATACAATACATGATTATGACACATGACCTAGTTACGATGCATGTGGTTATGATACAATACATGATTACGATACAAGACCTGGTTATGATGCATGTTGTTACGATGCAATACTTAACCTGGTTACAATGCATGATTATGATACATGACATGGTTATGATTAGAATACAACATTTATGAAAATAATTTATGTGATTACTATTAGAATATAACATACATGATAAACAAGAAGTAATTTGTGATTTCCAAAAAAAAGATCAACGAAAAAGTCTTAACATATTTTGACTCAACAATATCCCCCTTTTTGAAAATTAGAAAATAAAATAAAAAATAAATACATATCTCCCCCTCAGTTAAATAACTCTTTTGAAAGTAATGCTGAATACAACTAATTCCACACTTGGTTTAAATAAATCACTAGGGATCATATTTTATTTACTTTTACTGGTGATTTCTCTCCTTAATAAGGTATTCATTAAATTCTTCTTTTCAAAACTATTATCTCCCTTTGTGATTTTCAAAAAGAATAAGGGAAAAATATACATTTCCTGTAAAGGGTACGATAAATATAGTATGAAACAATATTCATTAATTTGAATGAAACAAGATTTTATTACAACAAGAGTTCAAAAATCATTCTTTCCCCATTTGTTTTTCCAAAAGATTAAACATTGAAAGCTTCATATTCTTGAAATCTTTTCTATCCTCCATCAGTTTGTCAAGAGCTTCTTGCTAAAACTTCAACGTCACATCTTATTGATCAATAACCATTTCTTATTTTCAAAGTTTTTTTTCTATAAGTCGATTGATTTCTTCCTGATCTTTAATCCTATCTTCCTGAGAATCGATATCATCCAATATGAGTATGTAGGCCTTCTATTGGATTAAAAATCTATTTTAGAGAAAAAAAACCTCAATACATTCATTCTATAATTTTTACTTTAGATCATCAATATCTTTAGAGGAAATTCCTTTTGAGGTACTGGGCCTTTGAAATACATCAAGTTCTTCATTCAAATAAGCAATCAACTTTTCATAGAGAGAATTGATATCATTTACCAAATTTACCAATTCATCTTGATTTTCCAGATGATTTTGGGGAATATCATCAACTTTTTATGACCACTTGTAAACCATATTACATGATTTTTTTTGCTAAGCATCATGTTCCTTGAAAAACTTGAAATCAGATTCAAGATTAGAAATTTTATCCATTAAAGTATTGATAGAGTCGGTTCTATCATTATGATAATTTGAAAGGATTTCTAACCTGGCATCAATATTTGGATTGAATGGTATCATCTTTTCTAATCCATTCAAATATTTTTTTATGTACTTAATTCCATTAAAATTGATTCTCCTTTCAGAATCTATATCTTCAGTTTATTATGGGAGATCACCGAAATGAGTTTCAGTACCAATCATTTGTGCTGGCTAATTCTAATTCTTATTTAATTCTTCATCTTCATCTTCTTGGTCTAAAATATTAATAACATTCTTAGATTAAACATTTTTAGAAACATTCTTGTAAGGATGAGGGTTAGAAGATGGAAAATTAAAATATGGTACTTGATAGGATTCTACAGAGTGATTCCTCTTATTTTCATTTTATTTCTCTTCCACTTCTTCCTCTTCTTGACATTTTTCTTGTTCTCATTGTTTTTCTTTCCCTTGTTCATGTTCTGCTTCTTCATATTCATGAATAAGATATTATGTATCTGATTGTTCAAAAGGTTTTTCTTAATTTCCTTTCTCTGATGGATCCGATTGAGTCTGAATAGGTGGATCCCTTATTACAATATCATTTTTTTATCAGCTATTTGGAGAATACTAAGAATGTCAATAGATTGTTCCTTTCTCTTATTCAATCTATTATTCCTTTGTTCTTCATTTAAATTCTATTATGATCTTATTTTCAGAAAAATTACTTCTACTGGATCTAAACCAAACTGAGGATACCCTTTTTTCCTTTCTTCCTTATTCTTTTTTCACTCTTCCACAATCTCATCTGAAACAACCTTATATTTGTTTGATTCCTTGGGAGTTTTATTAGTAACTATCTTTCATTTTATTGAAGTTTTCTTGGATAGATTAGAAGGTTTTTCCCTTCCTTCACCAACTTATATTTCTTTCTCAGAATCTGGATTTTTCTCAAACATTTTCGATTTAGGATTGAATCTTAACTTGAGCCTCCTTATCATATTCTTAATGATTAAGGGATCTTTGAAGGAAGTCAAATCTAAATTTATTGCAACATTACACAACCTATAACATTATTTCAGAAACTTAGTGATAATAATGGGAAACATGATCAGATGAGATTTTATAGCACCGTATTTAAGCTTCTTAATTGTCAAGAAAATAAATCCCATAAGATTTAACTTCCTCATATTCACCAAATAATCATGTACATAAATGTCTAAATCATTCAAAGTATCTTTGTCAGCCTTTCTCAATTCCAAAAATTCTTGCATCCAGAGGGATTTGTGTATATTATCTCATGATAAATGACTTACCTTTCTCTTGTCCCCATGAATCTCAAAAAATGATTCTTCATCTTTACTCTTATCAAAAGCCCCATCAGATTCCAGTAGTTTATGGGAAGGAAATAAGGCATCACCCTCAGATCGTACTCCTAGAAATGCAGCTACTTGTTTTATAGATGTTGTATACCTCTTATCATATATCATAAAGGAAATATTGAGACTATTGTCTATCTTCATTTATTTATAAAATAGTAACACCTCATCATGATACACAAAATCCTTGATCTG